>JAJEKV010000022.1:10467667-10482836 GCA_021234155.1 Isoetes taiwanensis | reverse complement strand
AAAAAAAGATCGACATGATATGACACGCCATCGATTTTAGAGGCAATGTTCCACTTCCACATGGCCATTTACTCGAAGCCATCACTTATCCGCAACGCGTCCCAGCCAGCCCATGCTTCCATTGCCAAACCGGTATAATCGTCCACCATGCACTTCCAAACGCCGCATCGACCTATATAAAATAACAAATCGCAGAATGGAATAGCATTCTACCTCCGCCCAAGTCCTGTGATGTCCCACCGCCAAGGCCAAATCGTTTCCTAAAAACTCCATGGCCAGATGACCTCCCAATACCAGGCCACGATGGATGTTACCTTCGGCAGCTAATCCATCGGCCAGGTACGGTGTAGGGAAGAGGCCAAGGGAGATGCATCCAAGAAAGGGCTTATGAGGCTACCATACACCGCTAGGGTCCAATGAAAGAGAACTCCTGACCACCTTCCGTGCCTCGAGACCCCTAAGAAAAAGGCGGTAAGCATGGGAATGTGGCCGCGAAATCTCAACAGCTCACTTTAACTGAAAGCCGAATTGCCGCTTCAAAACACAATAGAGTGGCTAAGCCGATCGGTAAGCCAACAGAGCTAAACTCGGGATTGTTGTTTCGTAAGTAAACAACTCGTGATGAATTCTATCACCGTAACCTTCGCAGTAACGTTAATAACATCAAGCATACCTAAGCCCCGCCTTTTGGGACTATATCACTACTTCCACCCATGCATCTTCAATCAGAAATTCTCCTCATTTCCTCCCCAAACAAACTATAATGGTGTCATCCAACTCCTTAACCACACTTTTCGCTAGTATGCGTGAGGTCACAGAACATGAGTGCTACAGAGCACCGACTGGCCACCGTAATCTCTCCACCAGTCAGATGTCGCTTTAAGACTTCAGAATGTCTCCGGCCCAACGGCGCCCTAGCATTAATGTTCAAGCCAAATGGTATGCTCAATGGGGCCATAGTACGGTATGGGGAAGCGCGGTGGTACTGTGGAACTCGACTAACCATCGCAGAGGAGGTTCCTCCAAGCACTACTACGGTCAAGCACTTCACCGCCGCTTAAGCAAGCACTTCGAAAGCAAAGAAAAGGCATCCAAAATATTCTGGTCAGCCTCGAGATTGGACTCATCTCGCATGAAGAAAGAGGAATGTATCATCCGCGAAATTGATCGCGACACCTCAGGCCGCGGGACCCATCACCCATGCGAGATCTACACCACATTGTCGCTGAATTCACCAAAGCCGCGAAGAGCTTCGCCACTATAGTGAACAGAAGGGGCCAACTATTATCCCCGCCTCAATGCCTCTACCACAGAAGATTGGAGGAGGTGTTTCACCGACACCACAATCACGCCTCTAGCGCACACGCAGCCATAACCGCTCGAAATCCAGGTCCACACCTCAAAGGCCTCGCAGATCGTTCATCTCGCTAAGAATCGCCAAATGACACCGCCATAAGCCTTGGCAGTCCAAATTTTAAGAAAAAACAAGGGGTCGCCATCCTAATGGTGAGCCCAATGCACACCCCTCAAAAGCGCTGTACCACATTATGAAGAATATTCGCCAGGGAGAAAAGCCGCATCAGCTTCGGCTAATGGCTGAACTAGTACCGCTTAAGCCTCCACAAAGCCTTAGCAATGATTTTATACACCATGCATAAATCGTATAATAGGCCTCCACTATCGATGGTTTTAGGGATGTTACATTTGAGGCAAGTGAAATACAACCTCGTGACATTCAAGAGGATGCATCGAAGTTATTCCCCAAAAGATCCACATACACCTACACTACTGTAAGTCCCCACCCACTCCCCAAGACGCCGTGAAGAACTCGACCGGTATTCCGCCCAACCCAGACACTTATTCCAGCCACAAGTGATGCCCCCAACTCCCGCCTCGGCCAATCCAAGCCTCTAAGCTCTGGGCTTTTAGCTGGCCGGATTCTTCGGCAATACCTTGAAGACCAGCCTCAAAACACTCAGGAGGGAAGCGGCTCTCCTTGAAAACCTTTCATAGTGCGCTGCTACAAAGCCTTTGATAGCATCTCGTTGCTGCAACAACACTCCCTCGGTGTAACTATGTCGCCTAAGGGTATTTCGCGATACTTTTTCCGGCGCGTCGCTTCTAAAAAGACTTTTTAGAGCAAGGCGTCGACTGCTTTCAGCCACGCCAAACCCGCCATGCACCCCGGCCTCGCGACACGGGCCTCGGCTCAACCACGACCGACGGCACCCTGTCGCTTCACGCAAGCCATCGAGACCCAATCTCTAAGAGACTCCGGGCCAAGATATAAGGTATCCAACCTCGCATGACACTGCAGTCAAGCCTTTTGTACTCACTCTTTCAGCAACCTGCTTTACCCTAGCCAATGCGTCAGAACTATTGCACTCATTCCACTATCATCCCGTCAATATCTGGCCGCTAAATGAGCTTACAAAATGCACAGGTGGAACTCTAGATCCTCAAGAAAGCTGTGTTAAGCTAAAAATCGCCCCAGAGGCCGCACGGGCTGGGTGGTCATGGTCAGCTGAATGACTCCGGGAGTGTGATCGAGACGAGGTGGTCGAACATCTTCACCCCAGGAAGGCCGGAGAATAACTACAAGACCATAAACTCTATCCAGCCCAGAGTATGCCCCAAGTACCATGCCCCGCAACCACTATTGCACCAAGTAAAATTCCATCCCCTCTCGTGAAGCTCATTAAAACCCCACTCGCGACAAGCTCAAGCCATATTGGTCACGCCAAAACCCTACACAATAATATCTCCAACCAATACCATGCCCTGCCCTTCCGGGAGCTCCACCTTCATGTTAAAAGTCACCCAGACAAACCATGTAGAACCCATACCAAAGGATTGGAGTTTACGCGAATTGTGCCCATAAGCAACCTCTCGTGAGTGGGGCCCCAATTGGTGCATACACATTTAATAAGCTCCACTCGGGACCGGGTTCCTCCTTCCATTTGCATCATCAAGCACA
Organism: Isoetes taiwanensis; assembly: GCA_021234155.1. Classification (NCBI taxonomy): domain Eukaryota; kingdom Viridiplantae; phylum Streptophyta; class Lycopodiopsida; order Isoetales; family Isoetaceae; genus Isoetes; species Isoetes taiwanensis. The sequence continues at coordinate 10,479,859 of JAJEKV010000022.1, read as the reverse complement.
CCCTTCGCTATCTCGCGGGTTAGGAAGGTTACATGTACACCCATTTTCCAACAAATGCTACCTCGCCCTCGGCCTGTAGCGTACCGCAGCCACATACCGATAATTCAAGCAGATATTCATTAGGTTTGCTAATATCGCCGCACATTTGTGTTCTAAACACAAGATATCCGATTAAGATTCTTCAGCTCATGGAGACGTGTTTCGCTATTCTGGAGAGGATTTGATGCTCTCACATTCCAAGATAGAATTTTCTTATCCATGTGGGTCGCTAGTACCAAGGGTCCGTGATCCTCAAAGCCATATGCCTCTACACGACTCGTAGTTAGAAAAGTTCTCAACTACCCCATCAATCACCATTCATCCACGAGGAGGAACTCCGCGACAAGGGCCGCGATGGGCTATGACCCGTCTTGAGGAGCTCTCACCCGAAAGCTCGCTTCCTAGAAACAACTCCGCTTGCCACCCTTTCCTTTTTTCTCGCCAGAACTCTTCAATCTCGAAAGCAAGGCAAGTCTCCTACATACCGGATCCACCATACCGAGGGAGGGTTCAAGTTGTGTCTCGGACTGCCCACCGCTTCAAGTGCGAGGGTGAAGGCGGCCTCAACCACCTTCTTCATTTGCTCTACCGCTTGGGTGCCGAGTGAGGTTTATGCTGGCGAAACCGCTTGCTGAGGGAAACATCGCTAAAAGTTTCTCCCAGACAAGCAAGTCCAATCGAAGTAAGAATAATAATCACCACTTTTGACCCGGCTGCAAGACTCGAGGTAACTCCTCACATTCCGCCTAAATACCTACACACATATCTGTGGTGCACCCACAATCGAAAGGCGCTTATATGAGTTCCTCGTGCTCGCCATGGGCCACTAGAAAGTCTCCGACACCATCATCTCGAGTGCATCCTCATTTGGAAGCCGCGATGGCACTCTAACCGCAGCAGCAGTGCCTAGTAGAAGAGGTTACGGGAGCATAATGTCGAACAAAACATAGGCCCCTCCCATACGTGTTTCACTTCCATGGCACTGTAATCGCTTCCACCGCGGGCCTCTTTAATCAACCATAATAAGAAAAAAAATTATTACCTGTGAGACTTCGTGTGGTCGTGCAACCCCAGCCTCTAAACTGAAAGCCCGTGAGCTGCTAATTCAAGCCTCTGCAGACATTCAAAAAGGCCCCCAAGGAAATGGCCTAACAATCAAGATGCAACCAAATTCTCTCAGATAATCGCACATGCTTCCGGTGATTGATTTCTACAAATCGTGGGTAATGATTTAAAACCTGTCGCGAAATCCTTTCCTTGTTATTCTCGCTTCTAAGATAAAAGTAGTGCCTGGCCAATTCTAGAACTTTTTTCTTCAGATCTTCTTCAGTTGCAAATCTGCCTAATCCAACTCAAAACCTAGGCCCAGGGGAAAGATGGGCAAAGGTCATTACCTTTCCATGTATGAGGAGTTAGCTCGTATGCTTGAGGCACCACTCGGGGTACAGATATTCAAAGTGGGGGTCTTCTCGGCAAAGACATCACCATTCACATCAACCAAGGACGGGCAGTTACGCATCTAGCAGGTATTGAGCCGGGCACCACCTTCTATTCTCCATCCTATCCGAAGTTCAAAAGCCACCAATCCACCGGGTCGCCTAATCGGATATATCCTCGCTAAGAATTGGTTTGAAGATCCAAATAAGCCGACGCAGTTTTGATATATCCTTGGTTTCCTTTCTTTTTCCTCGCCGCAAAGATCTTCCTCGACATCTAACCGGCCCAAATTTCTCCAGTTCAAACTTCGAAAGCGTACTCATCTCGCCATCACCATGTTCGTGGGTTTACAAACAGAGGTCGCAACAGGGGGTCAAATCCGGCCCCTCAAAACAAGCAAAACCAAAGAAAAATATATGAAAAGAAGGATTATCAAAGAGTTTCCAACTTTAACCAAAGATCACAAAGGAAGTCCCGGGATGCGGCTATGAGGATTCAACAGTCACACCGCCATCACCAGGTGCCCATCTCGAGCGCCTCATCCCCCAAGATTTTCTCCTAACCACCCATTATCTAGCCTTATGCTATGCATCTCAAGCCTTCACGTTCCTCCCTTGCTTTTCACCACTTTCTCTCTCTAGAACTTGTCTCAACTTTTACTACTAGCTACTTTATGCTATGTCTGAAAGCCATTGTTTCACCTTTTCTTTAGAACTACGAGTCTTAACTTTATTTTATTAGTTTTAAAGATTCTGCCTTTATTTGCTTAATTACTTTTTCTTTGACCTCGATCCTTAATCCATTTACAGTCGCAGGATCTTGTTTCCTGAAGCACTTCACTTTTCTCTGACCCGACTTAATCTTTATATTTTAGTGATTCTGTTTTCACGTTCCTTCCCTTTAGCACTTTTCTTCGAACTTTGTTTTAATCCTTTTATTTATTAGTCGAGGCTATGCATTCAAGCCTTTCACGTTCTTCCCTTTAAGCCGCATGCTTTCCTCTGCTTCCACATTCTCTTCCATGCAGACCCTTTGAACGACATTCTCTAGGGTTATAGTCAATGCGGCTTTGACCACACGCGATTTACAGCCATAATTTCTTACAAATAAAAATCAAATGTGGCGATACAAATTGTTTATTGTTTTGCTTTCATTCTTTGAACTCTTAAGTAAGCTTGTGAATTTGTAAAGAGCCCTTTAGTACACACTCCAAACACCCATGGCCACTTGTCTAGCCCTCACGCCTCAACCTCACTTGAGGGAGACATCCCCTGCTTTCATTTCAAGCCTTAGGCTCGCATCTTCGTGCCTTAGTGCCTCCGTGACACACCAATCTCGCGAAACAAATGATCCTTGGCATGATCTAGTTAGTGGCGTAGCTGGTAGGAACCTTCTGCATCCCCTGTTGTGTTGGAATTGACTCTTTCCTTATCACCACCTCTCTTGTCTTCATCCCCGCCATGGTCACCACCACAGATACTCCACTTACCAACGCAGCAATCATAAGCATAATGCCCTTGATGGCCAAGCTGGTCATCAACCTTAAGCACATGCCAAAGCTCAATCAACAAGGTTGGGTCTCTCGACAGTGCTATTGATAATTGCTCGTGCCCCTCAGCTTTAAACCGTGACATGAAGTTTGGAACACCGAGGTGAAATTGAAGGGTAACAATAATTCGAATTGTAGGGTCCGATAGTAGAGGTGCACCAATAACCCGTGTGCTCGTAAGGCAACTAGCGTCGAAGAAACAAAGAGATCGCGACTTGAGACCGGCAGACACGCCAGATGAAGACGGCAAGATCCGCTTTAAGACGTTTTAATGGTATAATCAATGAAGATGCCATTGATCGTGGGGAGATAGTGAGCTATGTGAGCTCAAAAGTTGTGTGATCCTGGCCACGCCAAATTAATGAGTTAAAGCTAAGAGATATTGAACAAATTAAATGGGTAAATAAATAGACAAGTGGTTTTAACGCCACAATCACTAGGCAAAAGATTCAACTCAACATGTGTTCCCACATCACACTAAGACATTAAGCAAAGATCCAATACACCATACACACCACATTACTACAAGATCCAATTAGACATGTATTCAACAAGAAGCAAGTGCTTTTAAACCTAATTTAAATTTTCCCACTCTTTCTCTCATTAAATAGCTCCATTTTCAGCTCCCAATAGGGAAATTTGTATTACTCTTATACAAATGGTACAAAAATCTACCTAAATTTTCTTGCAATGCGCCAATCAAATGCAAATTCTTAGTTTCAACCGTAACAACTTCTACCCCCAAAAAATTGCCTCAACGCTGGGTATCGACACAACACCACCATTGCTTCAACCAGAACAATCCTTCTCTACCTCCTGGAATTTGCCCAACAAAGGGTATCACACACCACACCAACACCACACTACATACTAAGTCGCGATCCAATTAGATACACACACTAATACCACACTACATTACTAAGCAGCATCCAATTATACATCATACTAACACCACACTACATTACTAAGCAAAGATCCACCAGATGTACATCACACTAATTAACACCACACTACATTACTAAGCAAAGATCCACTACACCACACTATTACTACAAAGATCCAATTAGACATGTATCGACCAAAGAAACCTAATCTGAAATTTTCCTACTCTTCATTAAATAGTCGATATTTTCAGCCTCCTTAATCAGAATTTGTATTACTTTATACAAATATGCATAAAAAATTCCATTCCTAATTTTTCTCGCAATGCGCTAACTCAAAATGAAATTCTGCTTCAACCTAAACAACTCTTTCTACCCCGGAATAAAGCCAATGTAAAGGGTATCGACACACCACACTAACACCACACTACATGAGTTTCAACTCTAACAACAATCCTCCTCACCCTGTACCCTGCTCCAACCACACCAACACCACACCACATTACTTTCGCTACTAAGTAGCATCCAATTAGATACATACTCACACTAACACACACTACATTATTTTTAAGCAGCATCTATGTATGACATGTATCGACACGCCACATTAAGCAACATCCACTGGGACACTCAACACCACACTACACACACAGCAAGATCCATGTAGACATGTATCGACACGCCACATTACTAAACAACATCCACTAGGGACATACTACACATTAAGCTACCAAGTAGCATCCACCATACATCACACCAACACCACACTACACACAGCAAAGATCCATGTGGGACATAGACGACATCGCCACATTACTTCAAGCAACATCCACTAGGACACAACACCACACTACATTACTGGGCAAAGATCCAATTAGACATACTACATTACTAAGCTACTAAGTAGCATCCAATTAGATACATCACACTAACACCACACTACATTACTAAGCAGCATCCATGTAGACATGTATCGACACGCCACATTACTAAGCAACATCCAATTAGACACTAACACCACACTGTTATTTATTAAGCGATCCATGTAGACATGTATCAATACCACACTATTGCATCTCTGGTGGGATTTGGATGCAGCTCAGAGTGGATTTTAAGGCCTCGAACTCGAGACCTATAGTTGCTAGAACTAGTGTGTTACCACTAGACCAAACACCCAAATACTAATATTAATATATAGATAATTATTATTTTGAGAACAAGGTGTGACCTGGATGAAGGGGTGAGAATTATCACTTACCATGATCCAATTGTTGAGACCTTTAAGAATCAAGGCATATTAGGCTAGAGATGGCCTCATTAAGCTCGTGGAAGTTTTTGGCCATGATATCGCGGCATGTAAGGACTAATTAAATCCCCTACGCAATGAATAGTATTCATTCTTAAGATGGCACAATTATAAGCCAATTCTCCTTAAGAAGGAGAGCCTCAAAGCTTATGGGGCTTTTGGGTATGGAGCCCAAGGGACTAGCTAATCCTTTTCCTTTTATGTGTCGCTGTCATTTTTTGTTCTTGCTTTTCTTCTTACAAAATAGGGGCCGAACAAGCCACGCAAAGACTACAAGAGAATGATCACAGCAATTTAATAAGCATCGATAACCTTCATAAACGTATCACTTCCATACTCTATGACTTACGATCAATTGATGTATATTTTCTCGATGCAAAATTATTCTAATAAGCACGTAACAAATTTGTCAAAATAAGACGTAATCATCGCTAATCATCATAGTATTATCAAGAAAAATTGTCGCTTTGAATCATCGCACTAATTTCAGCCAGACTCAAGCACGATGGTTGTAGATTTATCATCATATAAGCATCGCAAAACCACCAGGTCGATTAATCGCCATACTAAGCATCGTGAAAACATCAAAATGGATACGAGTAATTGTCAAAAATAAGCATCGTAGAAAATCATCACACCACGGGCTTACATCGCATATAGCACGATAAAATCCCTCATGTTGTTGGTCCGGGATAGCCACCATATTAATTGTCAAATCCAGGAATTAGATTATGAAGTTAGGTGTGATATTGTGGTGAATAGAATCAAATAATAAAATCTATATAATGCAAAATTAAAAACCAAGACAATATATATCTCAAAATGCAAAACATTATTATTTCAAAACGATTACCGCTACATAGAAAAATCTCAAAAACGCATTGTCATTACATAGAAAAGGAGCATGTGTACCCTTACATACCCTCAAGAGATTTATACCGGTGGCAATGTGTTCCTGTCACAGCTGTATCCATAAAATCGTGACTGCTCCAATACCCTTTGCCCTTGCACTTTGTTTTTTCCTCAAGTGATGCATTGTCACTCTTTAGTGCCTTCTCTCAAGCGACCTCTTCCTAATCCCCTTTCAAATTCAACACACGAGCTCAACGGTGTAATTCTTCAGCATCTTCCATCGCCGTCAATCTTTCATCATAATCGTCTCTTTATTCCTCTTCCACCATACGTTCCTCCACCATGAATTCATCCCTTTATGATGTTCTTTTCATCTTCCACTTTATCTAAGAACTCTTTCAAAGCCCAACTATTTCAATGTCATCGTTATCTCTCCTTCTAAGATGGACATTCCACTATTTCTTCTTTCACCTCGATTTGTGCACATCTTTGTTTGTCAGCTCCAAAAGGGATTTACCACAAGTTAGAAGAAACAATAACATATGGTTATCATAATATGGACAATTTCACATATCAAGAAAATGATAAAAAAATGAAGCTTAAAACAACCGTTCATAAGTATATTAATGTACATAAAAAATTGAACCATTGGTTAGTACAAGAGCAAAATCGATTTATGCATTCTAGCGTTCCACATGGTTTCGGCACTTGCAAAGTATTATCCGGCCTTCCTTGCCATGCAACAGTTCTTTTAAACATGAAACTAAACCCTTGAATGGTTGGAACAATCTACTTCCAATCCTCGTTACACCAAAGACGTCTTTTACAACCTGCAACACTATATCATCGTTACACCAAAGACGTCTTTTACAACCTGCAATACTATATCAGCTAAGCAAGTTGCATCTACTTGGAGGTCCCCTGACCGGCCAAAATACATTAAAGCAGCTTCTAGTTATCTTTCTTCTTATAATCTAGTCTTTATCTTCGAGCATGATTTGATAGATCTTTCTTTGCTACTTACTTTCCCATCCAATTCAAAAGTTAAACAAACATGATCAAATTCTGGAAACTTTTTGCCATATTCAAACGTGGTGAGCTTTTGGTGAGAGATAGTAATAATAAGAGGTTGGGCGTATATAGGAGTCAAGAGATTAAGGCTCATCCTTTTTCAGAATGTGCCAAGGGATTCTTTGCATCTTAGGCTTCAAGGCCTCCTTTCTTGCCTCCCTCCTTCAATTCTAGAGGATTTACAAAGGAGTTGTTGGTTGATGATCGTGAAACAGAGAATGTCCGACATAGTGCGATCCAAAGACATTTGGTTCCAAGAAGGCTTATCGAAGAAAGATCAGTCCTTCAAGTTTTGTTTCATCGATATGTGGGAAGCTCGTAGACTAACCGATGTTTCTTAAAAGAGGCATGACGCTTCTATGGAAGCTTCCCCCAGCGTATTAATCCGGTGAAGAAATAGAAGAAGTTTCTGGCTGATTCTAAGTTATTAAGTGTATATACAAGAAAAGAAAGATCTCATACTTTAGGTTTGAGAATCGCCGTGACTATTTTTAGGAGACTACCGACAATGTATGCCATAATACTCAAAAGTAAGCATACCTTTGAGCTTTGACCTCAGCTTTCCACTCTGGGACCATTGAGGGAGTACCGATATGCTCGATCTGCTTCTCAAGTGCAGCCTTAAACTTCAGCAACTCTTCTCGCCCCAATCCCCCAAGTAATCGCTAGTGACGCTATTTAATCATTTCTCCGTAACTCCTCATGTGTCCTCCGTGAGCACTCCCCTCTCTTCTTCAAAGTCTCCATTGGAGCCACTAATAATACAAACAAAACATTTCAGTTGAAATTTAGACTACAAACATTTCAATTCAAAATACCTCAGTTTGGAATTTTAGCTCTCACATGGATATCAGATAAAATTCTTGCAAGATATTAGCAAATGCTCTCTCTGCCAAAAGATTTGTTAGAGATATCGGAGATCAATAGGTCGTATTTGAATGATCATGGAGAAGGTGAAAACTCAATTTTCAAGATATTATGGTGATGTCGATCAAATGTATATGACTCTTCACAACCTCAATCTATAAATGGGGCGAAATAACAAGCCGTCAATAATCTAAGGACTCAATGCAGATTCAACACTTGGATCGAAAAGATAATGTGCAATACTCCAGAAGGCTCCTGCCTATGTAAGCATTCGGCATCAAATTTTGTGTCAACTTGTTCACGAATATAAAATTCCTAAATTAACTTAAGCAAACTTTGGAAATGGGCTAACAGGTCTTTCCGGGAAAATAGCAACCGAGTTTTATTAAATCAAGAGATTTGGCGACATCCGCACGAGCAAGATCAACAGCTCATTTTGGCTAGAGTGCTACTTGTTAACAGAAAGGGAATGTCAAGAATGCATGCCGTTTCTCCTTCCTCCCATCGCCAAGAAATGCGCCCTCGCGAAATGGCTGCAATTTTCACAAAGAATTTGGAGGTAATCATCGCTAACAATAAATCCAAAACAAAGTATACCCATTAATGCATATGTTCGCTCAACGTAATTAAGCATACTCCATTAATTAATGCATATGTTCGCTCAACATTTGGGCCGATTAATTAATTAATGTAGTGCATCTTAGAACCAAAGAATCTATATGTAAAAGTTGTATCATTTTTTCGTTTTGTTACTAATATATAAATATAGTTTATGCCATTGGTTCTATAGCAAATTTTTGCAAAGAGTAAGATACCAATTACATTGCCAAAGTATTTCACCCTTTATTAAACGAGGGATGAGCGACGCGCCCGAAAGCATCCTAATCGACTTCCGTTCGCTGGCAACAAGCCAATCGTCAATTCCATCCATCAACGAATGTTTCAGCAATAAGGTTTGAGCCTTTTTGATTATTTAAACTTCTCTCTGTTGTGACGCTTCATTTGTTTACTCTATTTTTATCATTGTTTCTAGAAATGAAACTGGCCATCTCTCTGCTCAAGCAAAAAGTAAGGCAGCCAAACTTGGTTTCGCGATGATCCATCGGGAGCCGACTTTGCCAAGCAAGATTTGATTGTTGGTGTAACCAATGCAAAGGCACCAGCGTATGAATGTATAGCACCGACAAGATCACACAAATGAAGTATGGTTGATGCCCACGCGCCCCACCTTCGCCCGAGTCAATTGAAAGCACAAGAAGAAGTGCATCGAGGTAAGAATGGGCTTTTAAACAATTATATTATTTTAATTTTACACTTTTTCCTACTTTAGGGTATTATATAAAACTTGGTCATAGTATTTGGAGATACTCCAATAAGGATTCTCAACATGCCCGTGAAGTGCGATACTTCCACGTAGCTCATCCGATCAATCCGCCCATTACCCCATATTGTACAAGTTCCGCCCGCCCAATCTTCTAAGGGGAGACTCAAGAAGTTGGAGAGAGGCTTCCACAAGGGGAAGTACATTAGCAAATGGCTTAAAAGCCCGCTTCAATAAAATCTCATATAATGTTGCAGCTCATACATGTGAAATCAACCGACATGGTTGATCAACTTCCTTGTCATCTCAAAGCCGGATTGTCTATTTATTCTGATCAACTCTAGTTGTTGGAAGGAACTCACACCAATGTTGGAAGAGTTTATGTATCAGCCATAAGTACATGATAGCACCTTCCATGTACCACTGTAAGCCGGAAGCGGGGTTTGTATTATTAATGGAACATGTGAATGTCCCATCCGGCATTCTACGTGCTGCTGGATGGTATATGGTGGTCCTAGTATCCTTGGGGCTGCAGATAACTTGCTTCTTTTATGCCCAAGATGTCTACTTATGCTATGGCATCGGAATGCAAAAGATCGTTGAGCAGAGCTAAAAAATCATGGAGCACATGCTTCACGAGTAACTTGTATATGTTGGATGGTCTACCAAGTGTCCATGGCAACATTAAAAGACTTATAAACAAATGGTGTCATTCGAATTAACAAAATTTAATTTGAAGAGACAAATGTATATGATCCACCTGCAGATATGAATGGGTATATTGACCATATGCGGAGGGTTTGTGCCATAATGCCAAATTTCTTCATCCCGGAGAGGAATCATGAAACTACCCGCTCGTAAGAGGTATCCTACAGTAGAACGCCAAAAAGTGGTAGAACCTATTAAGTTTGGGTACCCTATGGAAGGAATGGTCAAAGATGCATTTAATATAGTCAGTAATGCACTATTGCTTTTCATAAATATGGAACATATATATTTTTTTTAGATTACTAATTTTTAAGTTACTAATGTTGTTGACTTAAGATGGGTTAAATGGCTGTTATTGTGTCTTATTTTAGAGATTGAATTTCATATCATAATCTTAAATTATAAAACAAAACGCATAAGAAAGCCGGTTGTAATTCTATGATAGTTATTATGACTAGTGGTCTTTAAACACTAGTGCCTTAAGAGAATGAAGAGGTGATGTCAAGATTTGTCACCATGGTACTGTATCTCGATATAATGGTTGAGATGATAAACATAGATTATTTAGAGAGGGCATCTAAACAGTGTGCTATTTGACTATGGGGAAATTAAGGCCCAATGGTTTTCGAGCCATTGCTCATTCAAAACTCCTGGCCCAATGCCCGTGGCCGTGATCTATCACAGAACATGACGCTAGGGCTTAACCGCCTAACCTGCTGTCATTAGAATGTGAGATTATCTCAATAGACATTGACACTCTAAGTTATTGGCATATGAATTACTTGTTATGGGTGCTTGTTGTAATGCATATAAGATATGCAAGCAATTTTGTGACAAAGGTCCACATTTACTATTACGAAGCTTTTGTGTGATTTGGAAATAAGGCAAGCTTAGAGATGATCTAATGAACATGAATAATCCTCATTCTATGTCATGGTAGAATAAGCTTAAGCTAAAGGATAATGATTATTAACATCATATTATATTGCATTTTGATTGTATAACATCAAAAATTCTTATATTATTCGGTGAATGCTACGCACAAACACTCATGAATTATCTTTGATTTCTTTATAAGCCGCTAAGTGATGATGAAGACTCTCCCGCACGTAGTGGAAGTTTCCATGTCGGTGAGGGTTTGATGAACTCAAACAAGTAAAAGCGCCTATTAAAACTCTACATCTAACCGGTACCTGATCTTCTCTTAGAAGGGCATTCACAAAAGATGGGGATCTGGGGAGCTTAAAGTCACATGATCGGCATAAGTTTCTACGTACATATAAATGTAATGATTGAAGAAGCATGTTTAGAGACTAGATACATGAGTTTATATATAAGTATGCAACTATCATACTAATTTTATATTCTCTTAATTCCAAAGATATCGCCATGCTCTAGAGAATTGCCTCGACACCTTTCTATCCTAAAAGGTCATCTCAGACTCTCGCCAGCCTTTCCGTGGATTTCTTTTCTTAAACATCATAGTCATTTCGATATCCCAAGCATGGAAATAGAGATTGTAGAGACAATTATGCCAACTGGGGAGGATCTATTTCCCACTAGTTTCTTTTGATCTTCGTGCATGTATGTCATAGAATCCAATTTCATAATCTCTTATACCTAATGCAATCTAGTACATCTATTGGTGCATTTACACAAGAAATATTAAGTCAGTTTCCATTCAAACCCTTCCGTGATGGATGTTTTTTTAGAGATATGAAGGTACCGAAAGGTTTTGTGCGGCCAAATGGCGTCCGAGGATGTATAGCGTATGACATCTTATTCAAGAGACATTATTTTTCTTAACGTATCACTTCACTAATATCTTATAGATCCAAATGCACCAAAGATTTGGAAGTAAGAGGGATCACTCTAATTGGTTATAGAAGGTGAAGTCTGCAAGTTTGGGTAAGCAAATCCATGCTGTTTAAGAGATGTTTGAAGGCATAAATAAATACGCCTTAAACAATGCGTATCTACCATTAGATGGGTGGGTGGAAATGTATAAACTTGAGAAGGCACAAAGAGATAGTGACAGAACGATATGTTATAAAAATCGCTGAGGACTTCAAGATAGAAGAGTGCAATACCCCGCAATCCAAGGCCCCACCGATACAGACCGCCCAATTGGTGAAGTTGTCATCAAAGCTACGGAAAGCCT
>JAJEKV010000022.1:10325882-10467567 GCA_021234155.1 Isoetes taiwanensis | reverse complement strand
AAAGACAATGGAGAAAAAGATTCAGAGGATGATTCTCAACATCGCGACTTGGTTGTGATAGATCGCAGAAGTCTTTACATGTTATTGTTTTCATTCATTTTTGCAACCAATCTCATAAGTGCCGCATTTTAATATTATATATATCAATTTGTGTGCTAGGTTTCATAATTCGATGTGGGCATATGGCCAAGATTTTGAATTGATGGCATTGACAAAGCCCGGGTTACTTTTTGATTTCGAATAATTGCCTCGTTTAACCAAAAGAGTCAATCAAGTGCTAGGGATAATAACTCGCTGATGGAGAGCTTGAATATGTTGGGGTTATTCTTGATATTATTGATTTTGATTTTCGCTCATTTTGACAGACTATATTAAAAAGCCAAATGGTTGAAACCTCTATATCGTGGAAGAAACCAAACAATGCGACGACATCCATCCGTTTTTTGAAGTCGATTCAACACAAGTCTTAGTAGATGTAAGTGAACCATTCGTTATATCCACATCAAGTTCAACAAGTGTTTTTCCATGTCAACCCCTCAAAAACGGTGCATGGTGGATTGTAATCCCTACGGAACCAACATCCCTCGACATATTTCCAACACAATCCTTGAGGACGAGAGGGAGGACCAAGAGGAAGAGGTAGAGCATGAGCAAGACTTAGAATTTGTAGAGCGCGGAATATAGAAGATTATGAAAGAACAAGCAATGAAGAATTGAGATCACCGATGCACTCTTTCGCCTATGGTGGAGGAAGATTATATTGATGAGGAGGAAGACAATTGAGCTTCAAATGCCAAATATGCGACGAAGGTTGCTTTTTTACAACTAGATGATGATCAATGGGAGGACATTCAACATGATTTATTGGATGAATAAATAGGAGATTGTATTTATATTATATTGAGCTTAATGTATAACAAATCATTTCTTTTGAAAAAAACCACCCTCCCTCCCCCCTCGTCTCGGTGACCAATGACCAAATGGTCTTCTTCTTCTCATATTTTATCTATTTGCTAAAGTTATAAAGAATAAATAGTAGCAAAACTACAACTAATCAAATAAATCTATAGCCAACCCCTTTTTTATTTTCTTTTTTACAATTAGCATTATTCTCTTTTATTCCTCAAACAAACATAACATAGAGTTGTTTCATGCAATTATATAATATGATCTAATGCACTAATCAAGGGCAAGGGAAACAAAAATGACTCCATTCTAGTCACAATTTCTTCTATGAAACCTAAACTTGCAAAAAGACTTTTGGGATCAAGTTATGGACATGGTTATTGGAAGAACTATGCAATAAGCAACTAATGAAATAGATATTATGCTCCCGATGTATATTTCGATGAGTAAAGCATCGGATAATTTAACAATAGTCGCTTAGCATCAGAAAAATAGTCAAATTATTAGTCAAAAAGAATAGTCCCGAGGTTTAGCATCAGAAAAAATAGTCGATTATTAGTCAAAGAATAGTCGATTAATAATCACTCCAATATTCAAGGCTGCTAGTCGGGGAAAATCGTCATATTATTAATCGCAAAATGTAATGTATTCATCGTGATATTCATCAAGATACTAGTCAATGCAATACCGTGTTAATGTAAGACCTTGCATCGACAGCATCAAGATTTGCATCGTATTGCATATACATGGACCGATAGTCGCGATATTCATCAAGTAATGATCGGTTTTATGCTCAGGTCACTTTCGTCATCGATCATCAATGCACATATATGGTAGGCCACCCGATGCTTATTCCGATGTCTAGCGGTCATTCTTGTAGTGAGGTCATTTAATGTAGCATTAAATGAGAGGAAGAAGAAGGATAAGAACTATTATGTCTTCGACCGAGCCGTCGGTATTTAATGTCTGGGTACGTGAGGGAAATCTCTACTTCAATGGTCGCCTCAACCCGCTTACTTGGCCCGTAAGGCTTTTAGTTTTTATTTCTAATTTAATCCCAAGCTCTCTTGGTCAATTTTTAGAACCCATTTCTACTATTTATCTAATTTGGTTGGCTCTTGAACCCATAACTTTTGATCCAAAACGCTCTGGCGGTCTTGTAGTTTTATTTCTTACCGTGGACAAAGCTCTAGGATTTTCCAGCCTAATTTCTTCGCTTTTGGAGATCTCATTATCCTGGCACAGGGATGAATTCGCCCGATGATTGGGCCATGTTGTGGTGCGCATAGGCATTGTTTGAGAATGCCAGTTTTCGAAGCACAAGAAAGATCATCCGACTGTGTTCTGTTCTACAGCAGAATACCCCGTTACAAATTTTGAGGAAGTTCTATCACAAGAGGTGTTTTAGCTGCAAGCTTTTTCCAACAGCTATAGCCCACCATGACGCACCTACCAGAGGAAGAAACTAGGTTTTGTTGTAGTGTTCGTTTGCCCTTCATCAATTCATTCATCTTCACCTCTATATTCGAAATTGCATCCATTTCTTGATAGCTAGGATGATTAAATGTGAAACTTTGGGTGCTTTTTTTTTTTAAGGACGTGAGACTCTTTTTATTGACAAGAACAAAGGCGCAATACACAATGCACAGACATGAATAAAAATGTAGTAGATAGGCTGACCCAACTAGGCACAAATACCCGTCTATGCATAAGAGGAACACCGTAAATACATTTGCCAAATTATCTCTTTCTTATAATCAGCTAGAGATGAGCAACGATAAGCTTTAGAAATCTTCTGCTGAGTGTAACGAAGAAGCTGCTAATCAGAGATGTGTATGCCTTGGAAAATACACAAACGTCGCCTCTGCCAGATAGACTACAAAATCCAACTAGAAGCAAGATGAAATATCTGCTTACGCAAGTTAGGTCAAACAGGGGGATAAAGTGCAAGTAGGATCTCCTAGCTAGTGAGAAACACATTGAAAAGAGGGAACAACCACGCCCAAGCAAGCCGTAGATGATCGCACGAGAAAAAGCAGTGTTCAATAGTTTCAACACGTTGGCCACAGAGAGGGCAATGATCTGAGACTCTAGGATTCATCTTGTAAACTAAGACATTCACTCGAACACATCTATGGAGAATTTGCCATCGCAGCGCTAGCACTTTAGGGTGGAGCAGTTTATCCCATGTCCACATCCAAATACTTTTGCACTGTGGTTGTGGAACCTGAAGATGCCACTGTCGGGATGGGGAGAGAGGCTCACAATCCAAAAGCAGCATGTACGTGAAAGAAAAAAACTTTGGGTGCTATTTATATGCAGGCCATATTAGATTTTAACCTTTTTCAAGTGGTGATTAGCCCTATATGTTATTTAGGTATTATATTTAACAATTTTTATTTCTCTTAATTACCCCATTAATATACTCAATTAAGTATTACTGCACTGCCCAGTTTATACCTTCAACAGTCCTTTAAGCCATTGGCCATTAACTTTGGCTTAGAGTATTCTAATCACTAGATAATTCATTCCTCCAAAATTCCTTTAGTAAAATAAAATAGGACAACGCATGTTACTCTAATATGTCTTATTTGAATATTGATCAATAGGATACTAGCAAATTTTCAAGGACTAAACCAAAGAATGTAACCTGGACGAGGCTCAAGTATTGATTTAAGGCCCCCTCCAAACTCAGTTTTTCTTGATTACTATTCAATTCTCTATTGGAAAGGATTTCATACTAGAAAAATGTAAACAAAACTATTAGAATATTCAAGAACATCCTTTACACCGTTCGAGCTAACATAAGTACGTTATTACGCAAGTGATACATTATGAAATGTCGAACCTTAATAATAGGTCCAACCCTGACAGGTTTGGAACCAAAGAAATGTTCGCGGCGGCCTTGGCCCCTGTGATAGTTTCTTTTAAGAATAATATATAAATTAAGGAATGGATATCTCTATCGATGGAAAATTAATATGGTTTAAGGATTAATGGATAATTTATCCAAATCGAGCTATGTTCCTTATAGGAGAAAGACCGTAAGGGTAGTGTAGTCATGTGGCATTGCATTCCTCATAGGATATTGTGTTCCTTATGAAGGGAGTGACTATGTGGAATGTTAGACCTTTTACGTGCTCTTGTATAATTTATCTAGATATACTGAATGCTTGGAAACCATAATCATATGCCACGGTTGCATTATGTTAGCATGTTTTTATTGATTAGACATCATGAGATGTTAGCATACGAATGTGATTTGTTCTCTACGATATCATTGCAAGTGTTGGCATTGTTCTATGTTGTTCTTGGTATATATGCATGGGAAATGCATGTGAGATGTGACTTTGGATTCTTAGATCATGATGATGAATATGGTTTAAATGACGTGGGACATGTGCTAAGTTATTGGTTGATGTATGAGTGCATATCCTCTGGGCCCGGAGTCCATTTGTGGTGGCTTGGACTTGCTGTTGTTCTTATTCTTGACATTGGGCATTGTCACCCTGGCGAGGGTGCTTCGTCACGCTATCTGGATACAGTCATGATCGATTGAAGAAGACTACAGTTTTGTCAACTTCTCTACTCCAGCAGTTCATGTACCAGGTCACTTAGGGACAAAATGTAAACTTTGGTCCTTAATAGAACTTTTGGTCTCGTGTTATGTATTGGTTCTGTATTCATGCATTGTACTATATAACTTTTATGATGCACAGACCTATTATATTTCTGCAAATAGTATCTTCTAGATATGGAAAAATACAATGTAGGTAAGGGAGTCTATCACTCCTTACTCTCTTTTATGTAAAAAAAAGGAAAAATTACAATTATGTATTTGAAATAAGTTGGGTGAGTGAGGGGAACCGTATTATTTGTATCCCATTCCTAGGATGGGTTCTATGATACTAACAAGTGGTCGAAGTTAAGTGGTGTTCTCATTGAGCTTTGTAAAATCATTGAGTACAAATGTATTCCCCCTACTCGGGGTAGAATTTTGATAAAACTTAAAATTTGAGTGCTCTAAAACTAGACAATCATCGAGAACACGCATATGAGTTATCTGCTGCTTGGCCGATGCAAAAGTGAGAAAAACTGCGGCAACGCTTCTTTGAGGGATGTTTTCGCACTTTGGGGTTTTGGGGAAAGCCCTATAAATGAGGGCCAAAGCTCTTGAAGAATGCCACTAGCCTACGACCGTCGAGAAGTGAGGTGATATACAACATGATGGTGCAGACAACTGAGAGAACTGCAAGAAAACAACCTGCAATGAAAATCCTGAAAAGGAGAATGACTCGTTAGCGTTTAGAAGCTTTAGGCATAGGCACGTGCCGAAGCGCAAAATATCAAAAATATAAAAGCACTAGGTGGCTCCAAGGCCACGCCGAGGAAGAAATAACAGCCGACCAATTGGGATTCGACCGCAAAAAAACTATCGCGAGAAAAAACATCCGATTAGTGCTGCTTCGGATGCTACAATGCTACGCCTAGGAGAAAATGAGTAGCAAATACTATCTCGGAGGCTATAGCGCCCTGCCTATGAAAAATTTGAGATTCTTTATTCAAGTAGTAACTGTTACATGTCAAACTACGCACAATCTTTAAAATGCCACCAAGAGGGAACCAGGACTTTTGTTACATGTCAACATTAAAATGCCACCAAAGGGATTGCAACAAGGACTCAAACATATAAGCCCAAGCTTGTACATAGGAATTCAAGCACCAATTACCTGCAACCAATATAATTAGTAAGTAGCCTACGGGAATTTGCTGAATTCAAAAAATAAAAAGCATTCTCACCATTTCAAGGTAAAGAGGGAGTAAAGATGGATTCCACAGCTTTGATGAGTTAGCCCCTTTAAGACATCACAAAAACACATCATACGCCTATGAAAATATATATGAGAGAATGCAATGTCAAGATGCTTCCACTTCTTGTTAATACTGATTTAAATAAGATAACTGAAATGCTATGGTCCTCTTGCCATCTCCTGCACAGCCTACACACACAAATTAAAACTCAGAATTAGGAGGCAGCATTGTTGTTATTTACAAAGCATGAAACCTTATATTCAACATACAGAATTTCTTAAAATGCAGCAGCATACATATAACATCTCTACAGCTTTAGAGTATTGAGCCATATATATAACATCTCTACAGCTTTGGAGCATTGAGGAACACATTATGTACGATAAGTAAATCTAAACTGAGCAAGAAATTTAAGTATAAAGAAGACTTATTTATCAAAGTTACGTACAACCAAAGTAACTCAGACATTGCTACTTACTAGAATGATGGAAGGAGTTGTCCAATGATAGAGAATAAACAGTCAGATCACGAAATAAATAATGGCATGTCAGGCTTGAAAATGAACAATGGCAGCCTTGCTTACCATGCTCGATCTTGTGTTCCTGAAGGAGTTGCAAGACTCATTTTATCCTTTTGTAGATTAACAGGGGATACAAATGAATAAATTGCACAAAAAAAAAGCTTCAAAATGAACAATGGCAGCCTTCATTTTATTACCATGCCCAACGTTCCAGAAATCGTCCGCAGCATCATGTCCTTGCTTCAGACCTGCATAAATGATAGGCTTCATGCAAAACTGGAAAATAGAAGCATATACACAATTAAAAACATTCAAATCCACTTGTCATAGCATAACAGACATGCCAAGTCACCTCAAACATTTATTTTCTAACTAACTAGAATGCAAAAGATTTTAGCCTGATCTAGCAATATTCCTTTGCACATAATATGCATTGCGGCTATTCATCCTTCAAATGCCTGCTTTCCTCAACAACATCATCTTCTTGCTTCAGACCTGCATAAATGATGGGCTTCATTCATGCAAAACTGGGAAATGGAAGCAAGCCACAATGATGCACTCATTAGCTCCAGAAGACTCCACATCCTTTTTAATTCCTGGAAAGCTTGCCTTGGCTGATTCTCTTAACATTTTTAGTTTGGTTGATTTTGGATCTGCCTTAGAACCTTTTGTCTTCTTCCCTTCCAGTGGCCGTGGTTTTGCTTGATTACTTGGTTTTTGACCTGGACTGAATGATGCTATCCTTGGATCAACCAATGATGGTGATCCAGGATCGAGCACTGTAGGTCAGGTGATGGCGTCATAGCTACAACAGGAACAAAGCCAGTTTGTAGCTCAAGTGGTTGAGGTATAATAAACTTGGACCATTTGGACCGTGGGATGAATGGAAGAAGTAGTCCCTTTGCAAGCATTTTTAGGCCCAACTTGAGTGATTGCTCGTCTGAAGGTGTCAATCTTAGTAATTGCTTCATCAAAGCATACCACTCATTCATTAGCTGATAGGCAAAGCTTGTTAATAAGAAAGCAAGCATAGTTATGCCTACTCCTTTCTGATTATGCCACGGGTGACCTTGTAAAAGAAGCCCAAGTGCAGCTGCAAATACACCAGCTTCAGCTAATAAGGAGAAGGGCTCGACAGCCTGCACCCCCCTCTGTATGTAAGGTTTGGAAAAAATAAGATAAAACAACTGGTTAGCAGTAAGAGCAAATACAATAGAGATCTGGCTCCTTGACTGGTCGAATGGATGATATATTCCAAATATAATCCCAAATGCTATTCTTCTTGAATTGTGTAGTTCAGACCTATCTACATAGCTTTGTCTATGGCAGGCAGTCGATCTACATTCTAATACTAGGATAGACGCACCTGGGGAACCATAACACAACACTCCAACGTAAACTAACAATGAGATACATACATCTGTGACCGTAATAAGCAAATCAGTAAATTGCTCAAAAGAATGATATGCCAGACACTATTTCCATATCAGAAAATAGTAGAAATATTACCTTGCAGCAGTGGCCATTCATAATGGAGAGCCAGATCAGTAGTTTATTTATTACAGTTCGTCCAAGTCGTGGATGATGTAGGCTGTGGCAGTTAGTCCAAGCAATAGATGAAGAAAAACCATTGCCTCTGCAGCATGTATGATTGGTTATCTATCCTGGAAAATAAATGAACAGTATGTGTGAAAATACATGCCATGGAAATGAAAGATTATACTATTTACCTTGCAAAATCTTAAAAAGCAAGTGAATATGATTCCAGAAGGTGGAGCAGCTGATAAACTAAAGAAATGGCTGAAAACTCATGTTGCTTACAAACTGACGTGCTTGGTCGATCTTCCTTGCTACCGCAGAGCCTGCCGTTCGAGATCGCCATTGCAGCCGAGCTCATATGCAATAGTGGCAGTTCGAGCAAATTTAGGTTAGGTTTCGATAATATTTAGGGTTTCCTTTATTAATTCGACTAATATTCAAAGAAAAGGGAAAAAAAGCGAGAAATAAAGGGGTTTTAGGGGGGAAAAAATTTAAACACGTTATTTTACCATACGTATTGTACGTATGGTATGTTACGTTACGTTACGTAACAATACGTTATGTACGCGTATGTAAACCAATCCAAAAATCAAAAAAGAAAGGTACACGTTTTCTATCCATACGTATTGTACGTCCTGTGTCGATGAGGGTAGGTACTTCAAAGAACGCGTCTGACGTGAACCTTACATTGGTTTGTTGCTTGAATGAAGATGAAAAGGATCGAAATGAAAAACCCTAAATTGAAAACGAGGGAAAGGAAAAAACAAAATAGAGGAAGAAACGGGGGAAAAAAAGTGAAATATGGCAAAATGGAAAAATAGTATATTATATCATATAAAAAAAATCCGCCACCTCAAATTTTAAACGGATAAATGCTGGTATACGTGGCAAGGAAAAGGCCATTTGCCTTCCATATATTTTTTTGGCCGGAACTAGGTTCCGACTTTAATATTATTAATCGGTTTTTAACCAAGTAAACTGGATTTTTAGGGGAGTAACCTCCCTAATTTCGAACCATGGTTTAAGCCCTACGAAGTGACCTATACATGTAATTTTTGCTTAGTCCAAAGGATACCTACCAAGTTATTTGCACAAAATCATAATAATTTCTAATACCTCAAATCTATAGATATTCACCAATTAGCCCCTTAAGCCTTTAGCTACTAACAAATATGGCTAGTGCCCTGCATTTTAGGCAATCTAAGAACATGGATGCATTTCAAGTCTTATCATTTTCTCAAAGTCAAGCCCATCAAACAAGACATTATACTTATTTGGCAAATTATGCACCCAATATTTAGTTTTTTAGGCATATCATCATTTTAAACTTTATATGGTACCCACTCATTGGCTTCTACAAACTTGAGGGAAAATAAGAACCCCCTTAGAATTATAAAATCATGTGTAGTTTTTGAGCTGTGTGTAGCTCAGCGGGATTTCTGAGAGCTATGCAAAGAGCTCCAGAAAATATACAACTCTAGTATTTTGAGCATGTGATATGGGAGTTCTAGACCTCTCATAACAGCATGAGCTCCACAAGTGCTATATCTAGCCCTTGTGTCGCAGCTCAAACCTACAATACTAGCTAGAGATGGAAATTTACAGATTCAGTTAAGGATCAACAAGTTTTAGGGGAAGATAGCTTTTCAAAACATCAAAGTCCATCTAAAACATACTCTTGGATGAAATGTTATGACTAAAATTGTAATAGTGTTATCTTCTGACCAATGATCTGGCGCATTTTCTAATGCTAAATGTGACACAAAATCTAACGAAACATCTGACGCCTTTTTTGACGTTATTGCTGACGCTTTTCTTGACGCTTTTTCTGATGCTGTTTCTGACGCCTATTTTGACGTATTTTTTGACGCTTTTTCTGACGCTACATTTCTGACGATTTATGTGACGCATAACCTGACGTATACTTTCTGACACTTAATCAGACGAAATATCTGACGTAAAAGCGTCAGAAAAAGCGTCAGAAAAATAATCGTCAGTTTATTCGTTAGCGTAAACGTCAGGCAAAAATCTCTCTAGACAGTCTGACGCTTTTTTTGACAATAAACAGTCATTCTCTTGTAGTGGGTGGGCAGGAAACTTGTGGAGGCAAAAGAGAAAGAATGAAAAGGAGCTCAAGAGAATGACGATGTTTGGAAAAGAAGAATGAAGCAGTATAAATAGGAGAGGCGAGGAAAGGCGTCCCCATTCAAGGAATGTCGGTTCTATTGCTAACGCAATAAAACCGTGGCATTCCTAGGATGGGTCCTATGATACTAACAAGTGGCCGATAGAACAGGAATCTACCTCAACTGAAAGAAAAGAAATTATATGGAACAATGAATTTAAAGAAGAGAATTGAAAACCAAGGAGAGCTAAGATGTTGCAAGAGATAATATGCCAGAAATAATGAAGAACTAAGATGCTTCAAGAGATAATATGTCAGAATACTGTGGGAACAAAATGCAGGGCAAAAAGAGACGAACATGAGTTAAAATGAAATGGATGGAGGAAAGAGATGCACACTTCTAATCGGCACCCAAAGGTATTGATGAGAAACTGAAAATATATGACACAAGAATGTGTATAGGCCCTCAAAAGATGACCACGAGAAACAACAAAAAACCCCTATAAAAGGTGCAAACTGGGGCAAAGTGGCATGAATGAAATCTTAGCAAGGGAATATGACAAACCAAACTAACTATGATGACCCACCACAAAAAAGGAACCAATGCAACATAAAATGGAGCAGCTACATATAGAAACAAACCAGGCCCAAAAACCAAGGCAAAATCAAATACGAAATTGAAAGAAGCAAAAATGGCAAAGCAACACTAAGTAAAACATGCTAGTCCTGTCGTAACAACTATAGACTGCCATGTGTGCCAACGAAGGGGGGTCAAAAAATACAAAAAAAAAAAAGCTAAGGACCTTTGGGCAAACGAGCTCTGTCCAACATATATGACAAAAATAATGAAGCAATGTGGAAATGGACGCGACAAAATTTTCAGGAAGAACATATCATTCGTAACAATTGGAAGAGGAGGCGAGGAGAAAATTGCAAATTAGTTACCTCTTGTTTGGTATGAAATTGATGTTTAAGGATTGTGATTAGAATCTTTAGATATTTCTGATTGCGCCCTTATGGGTGAGGCTAGTGATTGTCATAAATGGTTGGCGCGATTTATGAGATCACGATCTAAACCAGGTGAATGGAAAGAGTTGTTACTCTTATCTATCCAAATGACTGGATGGGCTAACACCATGTCCAAGTAAATGTCCACGTCCCTCGTTTACCAGCTTCCCGATGCGATATAAGTTCTCCAGTATACTCTTCAACATATTCGTCTTTATTGACTGGGCTCTGCTTGCAATAAATGCACATTAAAAACTAAAAATTAATCAAAGCTTACACTTATTATTGATTACTCCATTACATCATGTATTTATATGATATATTATCTTGTAGAAAGCTCGCTTCCGTCATGTCCTATTTGTCACGTTGTAAATCTATATGACGTAGATTTAAATAAATAAACATATCAACTCTCTAACATTGTACATATTTACCAATGAATAGGAAATGTTAACTACTTTATGCATACTAAATGTTAACTATTTTATGGGCACTTCATAATCGGGTTGTATATTTTGGATCTTTGCCATGTCGCCTTTTTCCTCCTTTTGTCTTGCGCCACCCGGGGGGACCCTATGATTACTTCACATCATGCAAACTAACCCCAAACACCTCCCAAATGCAATTTCTCTTCTTTTTTTTTTTCGAACAGGAATCGAACATTACCCCAACTAGGAACTATAGGTCCTGACAGTGGCTTCTAAACTTGTATTCTGGTTCTAAAACAATTATTGTATGGTCAAAATAGAGGGACACCTTTGTTTTACATGCCCCCACATGCCCACAAAATTTTCCCACATACCCATGCAAGTCCTTCTAAAATAAAACAATTTTTGTTTTTTCTTACAACATCACTCACAGTATCATGGGCCTGCAAGATGGGCAATAACTGGGCACTTAAGTAGCGGGCGAGATTACCAACTATACATTCATCCCTCTTTGCATGCAATTCTCATTTGTTAAGCATCAATGAAGGAGACATTATGGAGTCACTTTGGTTTGAATTTTGTCCACTATTCAAAAAGCATCTATTGTACAACTTTGAAGAGTTGTTTAAATGTTGCAAATATTATTTGTGCCCACAAAGTTAGATATCTTATTATTCTAATAGTAAGAGCCATTGCTATTACATTGTTTTTAGTGAGGTTCAATGGTTGCTTGAGCATGGAAAAATAGTTAATTTACTTTGTTTTAGATGTATTGGTAGCACTTAGCAATAATGTTGTGGAAAAAGACCCGTCCTTGTATGTTGAACTTCAAATTGTTGATCATAGTACTCATTGTAATTAACTTTTAAGCTAAAAATTAAAAATCTTAGGATCTTAAACCATTATCAGGTGTAAAAAATATCAAATCAAATTTGAAGCATGTTTAAACTTAATTGTGCATTGAAGTAGTTAAACATGCTTCAATGCACATCATCATGCTTCAGCGAAAAGGAAAACAATCTCAAATTTTGATTTTTAGTTGGAAAGTTTTCAATAATCCTCCTAGATTTGTAAGTTGGTATTCCTGTGGTTGAGGTAGACCATCAAGCTCATATTAAGTGTGCTGAGAACTTATCTTTTTGTGCAGTTCTTGGGTATTTTACTGGTGGCTATTTAGATTTTTCACGGTTCCATGTTTGGTTGTCTCGGCTTCTGAGACGCCTTCAACTTCCTCCTTTCCAGTCCATCAAGTTGTTGGCAAAAAGCTTTGGTCTCATTATGTTTGAAAGTAGTGATGCAGTTGACTCTTTGGTATCAAGAGGGATTGATCCACTTGGTGGGGAATATATAATGTACCAGTATTACTCTCCTGGCTTTACACCAGATACAGTCCGTGCATTAAAGATGCCTTGCTGGTTCTCGTTACCTAATCTTCTTCCTGATCTAATGGCTCATCAATTTTTAGTTGCAACTGCAACAAGACTTAGGGTTCATATCTCACACTCCATTATGAATGGTCCAAGGATTTGTGTTTCTATGCCTGTGGACTCACCTTTGCCAGATTGTGTAGTTGTGAAGAGCAGGCCTTAGTATAAGAAGTTGGATCTTAAGCTTTTGAATGGTCCAGAATTAGCCCGTTTGTTTCCTGATAAGGAGGCTTTTTCTAGCTTTCATCGAGGTACTCGTGCATCTCAGGCATCTGTTCAACATTCTTCTCAGGTATAAGCTCCTACTATTATTTCTTCATCTATTCATGATCAACCTTTACTAGTTGTCTTGCATTCCTCGGCTATGGAAGATGCTCTACACACAGTTCCAATGGTGTCGTCCTTAGCACCGTCAACTGCAGCTATAGTTCCTACCACTCTCCCCGTTGTTGCTTCTGCTTCTCATGTTTTGAGGTTGTTATGGCTGATGGTCCTAATCTTCAGTGCGCTAAAGAGTCATGGCAACAGGTCAATTGGAAGAAGGCAGCGAGGAAGAAGTTGGTTATGTCATCTCACGAGGCTATCCTGCCTCGTTCTATTCAATGGCATGATAACTTGATGTCTGTTGATGATCATCCCGATGTTGCAGAACATGTTGATTGTGTTGAGGCCATTAAACGCCTCAAGGTGGCACAAGGAGTATCATTATGTACTGTGTTTAGGTTGCTTAGTGGACCATCTCGTCCTCTAGGTTTTGAGTCCCATGTCACAGGTCCCTTGTATGTATCTTGATATTCCTTGATAATAGATTGTCGTCCTTCAAAAAAAAAAAAAAAAGGGGGACAAAACTAGTTCGGACAACAATCCTACTAGCCCATCTGACTACTTTGGTTAATCCCTCCGTAGTCTAATCATTCCATCCTATGATCTAGCAGAACATAGTCTGGTACACCAGTCTATGGGTAACAGGTTCACCAATTACATCTCTAGTCAAAACTTTGGCCATTAAGGTTAGCCACCAACAATACAAAGTATATACCACGTATAGTGACCCAGCTGTACCATATTATTAATACCCTAGTCACTATTGCTGTAGCTATGAACATCTTTTGTAGATACTACCAATAATACCTCAGACATGGGTTATTTTGGTTTAATAAATGAATGGTCTCCCTGACCTTAAAACACCTTCTTATTTTTAAGACCTTTTCAAATTGCTATATGATTCTCAATTTACAGCAGATGAAATAATCTTGGGGACTTCCTTCAAAAAAGAAAAGGAATATCTTTTTCACAGATATTACACTAAGAATAAATGACCTTATCATCTTTACATTCAACACAATGTAGACTATGCTCATCTTTTAGAATATTATACATCCTGTTACCAATGACAAAGGGAGGTTTTTACAACCTTGAACACTATGGTTTGTTTTTAACATCTCCCTGCATGACGACTGTTTAGTAGCTTTGCTATACTACATTATTATTTCCCTGACCACTTATGTCTTAGCCATAAGGTTTTTTTTGAAAGAAACAGTAGCAACAAAGACTGTACCAGCAATGCGATATTCCAATTAAACCAACACATGGTATCAGTTACTAAAACAACACTGAGAGCACATTAACTCATATTAAACTTAGAGCATAGATTTAAATTGTCATAGTACTGTGCAAACATTCCAGCACGTCTTTTCATACAAAATCTGCTCTGAATATATCAGAAAACATACCATAAAGTAAGGTTTAATCTGCTTAACCAATTTCGTACAATTTCCAATGCATTATGCTGTCAACTCATACAACTTGAGTATCATATATATTAGAGAAGGTTCTATTACCTGTACGAATGTCATTAATGACATGTTCTGCAGTTCTTTTCTACTTGTGTAACAGCATTTAGAACCTCATAATCATAATTTCAGAAGTCATACCAAAAGTGCAAATATCTTTTGCCACTGCTTTTGTCCTATTGATTATCCAAAAAATTGACTTAACCTTTGTAGCAAGTTAAGTCCTTCCATTAGATTGCCTCACTTAGACCTAGTACATCCGTTTCGACTGACCATACACCATAACATCAAAGAAGACACATTAGGAGAAGAATCACCACGTACCTGCTGCCAATCATGAGAACGTTAGCGATAGACTCGGTAACGACCCAAGGGCCAAAAGGTACAATAGGTGATTCTTGGCTCTTCGCCCTTCACCTAATGTACCCTTTGCTCTTGATGTCCGATAATCTACTAAGCATGTACGGTCTAACAATTCAGTTAATCACATTACTTTAGTAACATTTATAAACAAAAAATCAATCTGGTCTTAGTGTCACATAAGGACTTATATTACAATATCCTAACAAACAACTATGATTGCATAATCTAACCAAAAAACCGGCCATTAAGCAGTTTACAAAAGGGTTATGCTGGCCTGTTATTCACCCCTTTGTTTTATGTACAACCTATCGTCTAGGAACTCGGTTTAATGAATCAGAGATCAATATATGAAATACCAGTCCGTCTCACGGTTAGTAGTAACTAGTATTAGCATGGACTACCTATGCTATAAACATATTTACCTCCATAAATTTGCTACCATTTACCACCAACTTAATTTTCTTAGTGGTCGGATCATGCTCCAACAGTAGGCATAAACTAAGAAATTGATGGCTTCTTAAAAAGCTCAAAACATTTTTTCCATCACATTATACCTGTAAATCTTCATTATCCGAATCAAAATCTTCATCAGTTGGTTGTGTCTCGGGCACGAAATGCTCATTATTGCTATTGTTTTTGTAAAACCCTGGTGGATTTCTATTAAAGCTGCTACCCCTTTTAGCTATGAAACCACCCCTGTTTCCTTCAAAGCTTCGTTTGGACTCATAATTGCGACCACCGCCTCTTCTATTCATCCTTAACTTCTCAAGTTTTACTGTATTTTGGCACCAAAGGAGCTCTCTTTCTGTTTCAATATCCGGTGTGTACTCTTCTTCAGAAGTTTGGCTACTGGACCAGCCATCGGAATTAAAACCCATTGCCAAATATCTAGTTATTATCTTAGAGAATATCAGAGCATTAAAGGATCATCAATGCCGCCTTTGGAATCGGGCTCAGCTGCTATCTAATGGTCAAAACCCTAACCTTCATAATAAATTATTACGGTTCATTTTAACCAGCTTGTGCTTTAATTTTTGAGAAAGGGGAAAATATCCTATTGGTTCCATTTTTTTTGGCTATACTTAATGTTCCCTTTTACACATTTAGATAGCTCCAATGGTGTCCCCTTTACCAGTTTACTGAACACCACTTACCAACCTTTATAGTTAACAAATACCTCAAAGAAAGTTTATATTGTTATCATTAGACACCAATATCACTTTGTATCATACATTCATTGGAGATAAGCAGGTACATATGATAAAAAAAAATAAAAAAAAAATCTTGGATGTGGAGGAAGAAACATTTAAAATTAGCAAAAAAAGTAACTAAGGCACAAATTTAAGAAGAGAGAGTATTTACATATGCAAAACAAAAATGGAACCTTAATGATGTTTGTGAGAAATGAAGCAGGTCAGCTTTTGCAAATAGCACCTTCGCACTCAGAATTTGCATGCATCAAATATTTAGCTATAGTAGCTATAGTGGCCAAATAATAATGCCTTAATCAAGAAAATATATGTTATATAGAATTAAAGAAAAAGGCTCCAGAATATAAGAAATGATGGAGAACATACAGTCATTTACCTTGTTCTGATGCCATAGCATTACTGTCAATAGCACAGACCTTTGGGCATGTCAGATCATGACAAAGTGTAATTACATTGCATTTACAACTCAGCTACACTCCTTCTGTCGAGAGTGATTTGAAGCAAACATTGAAGCAAAAAATCTACTACAGAATGGCACATTACAATGCGAAGAGAGGAAGGCTAAATGGAGACAACAAACCTCTTACCTTTATATATTACAGTTTGCTCGGTACAAAGGCACATAGACGGAGATGTAAACCATTGTATATTATGTTTAATCACGAGGATCGGTTCAGTTCATACAACTGGTCTGAACGATAGCATCATTTTATAGCCCATTTTATTGGATTTACTGCCATATATAGCCAACAGATCCCTTCTATTGTCTGCACAATTGCAGATGGAAATTTACAGATCTATCTAATTTGGATTTATCCAGAATATATATTGGAAGATATCAATCTTGTGAGCTTTTGAGGAAAAGAAACCTAAGCGTCCTACGGGACTCAGTTGTGTCCTACGGGACGGCATTGAACTGTCCTAGACAATTGTACAGCGTGCCAGCATACTTATTACTGCGAAGTTTTTTCCCTCGAAAACCCTTCGAGGTGGGGGTTTTTTAATCCTGTCAATAATAGGCTTGCTACTCTCTTTTTGGTTTGGGTCCCATAGGCCAATTGGTCTCCGTGGACGCTAAAAATCTATTCTTATTCTTATTTTTATTCTTATTCTGTAAAGCAGTGTCTAAAATAAGTCCACAACAATACCTGCATAGGCAATTACCATCCAAAAGCATTATTTTGTCAATGCTGTAAAGCACAATGTCTAAATATATGTGTTGTTTTAAAATACCAGATTCCAGAAGAAATGAACCAAGCTTAGTCTAATCAATAGTAAAAGTCTACAGAGATTGTGGGTGTCACTGCATTGATAGTAATTGCAAGTGTTCAAAGAGAAAGTAGCATCTAATACCAGCAAAACCACCTTCAATATCAGCACAAAATACGTCATCAATATGAACAGAAAGTCCACCATGCTCGCTAGGCCCATCAAAATCCGAGAGCGAGATGCATTCGAGCATGGTCTACCAGCTGGATAAATATTAGAAAATATATTTTTAGAAGACACAAATGATATCCATGATGATACCAGAAATGAAAGTGAAAAACAACAAAGCATTATGCAAAATGGTGGGGTCTTCCCTATAGAAGTGACCACCTGGTAACCATCACCTCAAGGAAGATCTTTGCTGATATGCTATAGTTCTACATAGTTCAACATAAGGGTGAAGGGGCAGAAGTCTCAGAAGTACATACAATTTCATCGACCTCCCAGCCTTCCAGTTTTTGAGAAGGCCATAAGTCTGGCATCAGGTGGGATGCTGTCCCAGCTCTCTAGAAACAACAATGCCTTGATTTTTAAACAATATAAGCAATAAAAATGAACAAATAGAAAGCATCTGTTATGCAAAAAAGTCCGTCTTGTATAGACTGGAACATGTAAAACGAAGATTTTGATCTATTACATTCCACTTGCCATCCCCGACGTTGGAGTACTGCAACCTTTTTCAATCTCTTATGCTAGTACCAAGCCATCCAAAGCGTTTAAGAACTCTTCGAGCGGGCATTGCAGTATTTTGAAGAGGCCTTGATAGAGGCCAAACAGATAAATCTCATCTGCTTCTCTAGCAAGCTTCGAAGGCTTTGGCTTGAAGGAAATCCCCAAAGCAATTGTAGTAGAGCAACACCACAACTGCTTCAACTTACATTTCACATACTTCCAAATATTTCGCATGATTAACTTCTTCAACCATATTGCCAAGTACTAAAATTCAAAGAGCACTGCATAAAATATACCATTGTTCTCATGTCTCCAAGTACATAAAACGCAAGACAACACTCGATAAAATACACCGTGCAAATAACCTATAAACATTGATATGAACCAGGCCCAGATGTGTGAAATCACATAATTCGTGGCCATATATAGTCAGCAATACTTGGCATCAATGTCGCTATCTTGTTTGATGATTCATAGTATCTTTCAGAGAGATTCCAAAATATGTTTCAAGTGCAATTCTTTAGGCCGCTGCATCAAAGGTTGAGAAGGTACATTAGATGTAGAAGCTCATTATCAATTTCTACTATCTACTTTGTTAATTTGGGATTTTCTGGTATGGTCGAAAATGTTTTTGAAATTTTTTTTTAATTGATTTCCTAAGATTGTTGGTTTTTTTTTTGCCGGAAAAGTTTAGCGTCAATCCAAAAGTGGGAAACAATTTTTTTTTTTTTTTCGTATGCTTTCGAGGAGTGGGTTTAGGGATTTCGGCATGGATGCACCAGTTGATTTTTTCTAATTTTTATCCAGCTTCTATTCCTAATCCTTGCCCTTGCGTTCCTCATTTCGGCAAACATGGCATGGAAGCCACCACAGTGAGATACGCCTTATTTGTTTTGGATAGGTTCACAGCTGCGCCGGTGGGAAGAACAATTTGACTGCAGAAGATCCAGGTTCGGTTGAGTATTTAGCCGATTTTGCGGAGCCCCAATAGCATGCAACTCTGATTTGGGTCCGTGTGGGCTTCGATTTGGTTCGGCATGGATGCCAAAGCTCATTTGTTTCATGCTCACATCATACCTTTCGATTATTCTTTTTCTTTTGTTGACATGTCTTCATTAAATATATTTTTTCCGGATTCAAAGAGCCCAGCAAACAGAGGCATAAGAGATGTCCTTCTGTTCTTCTATTTAGGTAAATTGATTGTCGTAGCCTATGCCCATGTGGCACTTTGAATCATACCATCTGCATTCTTCAAGATCATTCTCTTAAATGGACAGAAGCACCAGCTTATACCATGAGATATTGCTTTCTGCATGCTGCAAGATTTTCTTCATTTCTTTGTTTCTATGTCTTACTATAGAAGGACGAGAGTTTCTTTACTTTTAAATGAACGACTTATTCTGATTTTTGCTCTCATGCAGGTGTGTGACTCATTGGCTTTGCTCAGTATTGATAAGGAGCATTTCATTGCAATGTTTCTTTGAGCAGTTGCAGACCATCTATCACTCTAGGTAAGCAACTCAATTTTCTTTTTATTGCTTCGTATTTTATGCAGATTAAAGCTTTGAGTTTCAGTTGGTATGACAACCTTTCATAGTTTCTTTGCCATAGGAACTTTCTGCTCCTCCTCTGGTCGCTCAAATTGGGAGATCACATTTTTACTACTTACACAAATTGTACAGGTGAGAACATTCTTTTATATCTATGCCCATTTTTTGTCTTTGATGGGTGTTGCTCTAAAGTTTGTGGGTTGGCCTTTACATGTATCATTGAGACTGCTGGATCAACGTTTCACAAGGCCATCACACAAGGTATCCATGCTAGCTCAGTTGTTATCGATTTCATAATTTGTTACAACTTGAATCATATTATCTGCATTTGCCAAGGTCATTCTTAAATGGGCAGAAGCACCAGTTTATAACATGAGACCTTGCATTCTGCATGCTGACAGAATGCATGAAAATTTAAGACCATCAGCTTAGGCAGAGATTTAGTTCTTTGTTGCAAAGCATGGTCTAGATATTATCTTTGTTGTGGCATAGGATAAGGATTTTGTGCCTCAGATGTTGAGCATGGTGACATTGCTGGATGTTGCATCAGAGCATAGATGCAGACAAGTTCATATTCTTAGATCTTCTGTGCATGCAGCATTTTTCTTTTGTATTTGCTCCATCTTGATCTCTTTCTCAATGGTGGAACGTCTAGCTATCAACACCATCTCATATTGCTCCGTAATGGCTTTGGCATACTGAAAATCTGCTCTTTTTCTGGTAAGGGCACTCCATTTCTTTGTTTGTTTCTTGGGATCTTCAGGAAAACGTATTTGGTTGTCATTAATTTGGAATAGCATTCATTTGTTGTTCTCATCGCATTTGCTACTAAAAGCTTTTGGTTAGCTTCTGATCAAGGTTTGAACAGTCTGCAGTCCTGCTATTTTATCACATACGAGAAGCAATCATCATAACCTCTACAATCTTCCAGGTACAAGTTATTTTATATTTTGAAAGATAGGATGTGTATTCTGAATTTTCTTGCATTTTGTAGTTTCATTCACTAGAACCTTACAGCGTTGAGCGGACTATATTGAGGAGGATTGTTTTTGGAAGCGCATTGGGTTTTCTATGGCGAGCGATTGTCATGGCTTCTAATGTTAGCGGTAAAAATTGCATTTCAAAAGCTTCTCGGCTTTGTTAGTTTCTAATTTACACCATCATTTTCTATGCAAATGCTTCTAATCTACCATCATTTCTATGCAAATGCTTCTCTGTTTTGTTGAAATCCTTGCTGCAAATTCTAACTCTGTTTGCAGCTTCTTTTACAGGCCTAATTTCTTTTCAATGACTTAAAGAAACTCCATCTTGATCTTTTCTTAATGGTGGAATATCTAGCTATCAATAACATCTCATAATGCTCCATAACGGTTTTGACATACTGAAAATTGGCCCTCTTTTCTGGTAAGGGCACTCCATCTCTTTGTTTATTTCTTGGAATCTTTAGGAAAACGTATTTGGTTGTCATTAATTTGGAATAACATTCATATGTTGTTCTCATGGCATCTGCTACTAAAAGCTTTTGGTTAGCTTCTGATCAGGGTTTGAACAGTCTGCAATTCTGCTATTGCATCACATATGAGAAGCGATCATTATAACCTCCATGTTTTCCGATACAAGTTACTTAAGATTTCAGAAGATAGGATGTGTATTTTGTATCATCTTTTTGTAGTATAATGTATATTCTAAATCATCGTTTCATGCACTAGAATCTTACAACATTTTAATTCACATGCTACTGTATTTGGAAGTTTTGTTTATAATTACGATTGGCCCTTTGGTTGTTTTGCATTTTCATTCTTCACAATCACCTCACCTGGGCTTACAGTATGCATTGCATTGTCATCCGTAACTACTTTCTGAAGCATTTCTTTTCAGTACTATTTCTTAAAGAAAGCCATTCCAAACATGTCTTTGAGATTGCAGCCAAGTTTTTGAACATTGAGACTCATCGTCTGCTGTATACCAAGCAGTTTTTGCAGAGGTCGAATTTGGTCTTTTAACTCCAATTTGTGTTTGTTTGCCTGAAACAACTTACAATTCAAATTTTCATACTTCTCTTGGAGATTCTAAATGTGACCTTTTCTTTCCTCTGATTCTACCATTTTTGGCTGTCAACATATTTGACAATGCTTGAAATTTACATAGTGGGGCTTTTGATTGGCTGGATTCGTCTTCTAGAAAGTTCTTAGGACATGTTGCTTTGGACAACTTGCTTTGGTTGGTCGTTATTCATTGCATGTATTTCTAGCCAGGCCTCAAGACCATTGTCACGGATGCTACCCACTTCCATTTTTGTTTTCTAAACATGATAGGCTTCTAGAATATATAGGTACAGAGGCTTTCATTTCGCAATGATATAACTGTTTTGGTGTTGCAGCATAGCTCCATTGCCAATTTTAGAGCACTAGCAGTTGGTAAGTTTCTATTGTGTGATAGAGATCTTCTCAAATTCTAGAAGTAGTTGCGTGTTGATTTTATCAAGGTTATTTTCCTTTGCAGTGTTCAAAGCTAGATCAGATTACTATTGCACCCGATGATCGATGTTCAAAAGCACAACTTTTAGTTGAGGCCAAAAGCAGATTAGACAACTGCTGAGGTGTTACAATGTAGAGCAGCATATTTTACACATGCTAGGTTTGCTTCTGCCATAGTTGTTACATTATTTTATCATTTGATGCTACAACGTGATGAATTTACATCTAGAACTTCGCTCTTATATTTTCTGTTTTTTTCCAGTGTATTCTTGCATAGCAGATTCATTCATATGTTGGAACACTTTCTACTTTCAACCAAACTTTCTACTTATAGAAACCTTTTCTAGATCTTACATTTACCACACTTATAATTGATGGCAATAATCTTGATGTAGTGGGCTTTTGTACATCCTACACATTAATAGGCCATGTTGCTAAGATTCATAAGGGCCATGGATTAACTACGTTTACAGCACAATAAAAAACAAGGAATTAAAGTTCTTCTGCTCAAAGATGCATGGGTTTTGATTTGATGGGCTGGTTGCTTCTATCCATTGGTTTTATGTTGCATCATATCATCTTTTAGACACACTTAGCACAAACAAAGCTTGCCACTATTGAGAGCCTATGATTTCTTATGGCTGCTAACAAATGAGACCGACACAAATTGTACTCCATTATTATTATTGTCCGTTCATATATCATATATAGCAATTACATCCATGCATAAGACAATTAGAATGTCACCGCTATACCCAAGGTGTTGGGATGCATTATTGCTTTAAGAACGAGCATTGATATGCTTATTGCTTTTGTACAAAATTGACATTAACAACACATCATCCCTAGCATAACATATTGTTCTTATGGCATTTACCTGTACACAAGTCAATAATGCAATTATGCTAGGCCACACTTTTAGTTGTAAATAACAAGGTCGTTTGAACCCATTGCAATCAACACACTTCTCCAAAGATATTATCTAATATATGCCTCTTTCGTTATAACATTTTCTAAATCTCGCATAACCTCTAATCAATACTTCAACATCAAAATCTTTTGAGCGTATCAAACATAAAGCATCGGGTTGAAATGTATAATTAATTTGTGTAGCAATAGCCATTAGCTAATACCCTGTTCACATGGCACATTCTAACTTCATCTCAATACTTTTTGATGTTTAATTTGTCCATCGTCTCTACCATCACTTTCTCATATTCAACCAAATGCCTCGCATGGACATATATTTGTACATACACCCAGCAATGCCCCCAACCAATAGGGTCATTTTATTTTCTTATTGCAAAAACACGCAACTAATAGCGTCACTTTATTTTCTTATTTCAAAGGACTCTTTAACTCTTATGCAACCTGTTTAGATCAATACAATATATCTAGCATCAACATATATGTATTTAACTATGTCTACAACTTCATCATTGCCTACAACAGGCCCGTAACTATGCAACCAACTATAATTTGAACATTTACAAAATCACATTGAAAGCTTCGCAACAATGATCACCTTCATAGGTGCATGCATATTATTATTGTGACATTTGAATTTGATATTTGAAAATATAATGGCCCATTATGATTCATGTTACGTGCCTTTGGAACTACTTTATGGAGTCATTTTACACTACAACAATGACCAATAACAACCTAAAGCATTTTAATATTTCATGATGATTCGACATTCTTGGCCAAAGTTGTATTACTCACAACAATAATACGCACATAAACACCAAACTTACAGATATGTACGTATATAAAGTGGACATCCATCTTGGACAATAACTTAATTAGCATCATTGACAACGCTATATATGTTTTTAGATCCTAGATCTTATTCATATAATTCTACAATAAAATTGCATTTACGCCCGGCAACGCCGGGCACCATAACTAGTTTCTATTATTTCTACTCTGCCTCTTCCCTCGTCTATTTCTTCACTTCTATCTGCAATTCCACAAGAAAGTATTTAATAACTTACAGAAAATATCACTTCAAGGTCAAAGAAAATGCAATATCAACATTTTCAATTATACATGTAAACCTTATGTTGCACCTTCAATATATTCTGAGGCGTGTTTGACAGCTATCACTTGCAAACTTTCTGGCTGTAAGCAGTTACACTTACACAGCTGGCCTGCATACATAAAACATTCAGAAAGACAATCAGGCTTGAAACTAAATAGCAATCTGCAGGAAGCAAAAATAAAAAAAACCAAATGACAAACTTGGGACGTCGTTGAATAGCAAAAGGCTCACCTAACTTAGCAAGCCTGTTTACCCATCCACGAATAGGTTTACCAATAAGTCTCATGTACACATCACTATTAAAATGGTTGCAATTCTTCGCAATCAAGTGATAAGAATCCCTATTATAGTTTCTAGCAAGGTCCTCAATAAACTCCCTACACTCAGCGCCATTCAGGTCAGTTGTGTCTATCTGAAGGGTTTTTCTGTACATAAAACCCAGACAATTGTGCGGTTCTACCTCAAACATGCCACTAGAAGAATAATCATGTGCACTATATCCATACTCCACTCCATGAGCTGCAGCCAACACATGAGCAACACTGCTGGTCTAAGTACTAAAGGTCTAAAAACAAAATGCTGCATAAAATGCCATAATTTTTGCACCAAACCTTCCAGTGGAGAGGAGCTCTGTGTTGGAGATTTTTTGAGCAGTGCTCCATTCGGGGCCCAGGAAAGCCCAGACCATATCGTAACCGAAGGCATTCAAGATCTGGGCGATCATGTTGAGAGGTCTGGAACTGAGTACATAATCGCTGGCCAGTTAGCCGATTCCAACATCCGCAATCCAAAATGTAGGTGACCGCCAATTTACAGGGAGCAATAAGTTTGAAGCAGTTACCGGCATATCCTAGGTATATTCCAGTATATACCTAGAATATATCTATGGACCTGATGGTCTAACAGGCGTGATTCAATACAATTACAATTACAATTACAATATCAAGAACCCACATGAGTAAGGGCTTGCCCCCTTAGGGGCAAAATAAAAAAATAAAAAGAATAAAACTAGCATGAATAACCACCATGACATTTAAATTGGTAAAATTACCATGCTATAAACTACTTCAACTTCTCCTATCAATATGACAATAAGAACCAACATAAATTACCATTGTCATACATAGAGTGGTGTTGAAAGACCATGGTACAATCCACTATGGATTTAATAAACCATGATACGTTAGAAACCAACATGAATGACCAACATTGATGCTAGAAACCATGTATTAATTTATTATGGGTTATAATAAACCATGCTAGAACAGAAAAACAACATGAATAATCACATACTAGACATGAAAACCACTATGTTTTATTCTACCATAGGTTTAATGCCTTGTTGTGAAATCGTGGGGGAAGGACCCACTTCAGCTATGTACAATGGTGGGGCAGGACCCATCTCGATGTGCTGCAAAGTGTTTCATAAGCTACAGCTTCCCGTGGATATTAAAATTCATCATCATCATCATCATCATCATCATCATCATCATCATCATCATCATCATCATCATCATCATCATCATCATCATCATCATCATCATCATCATCATCATCATCATCATCATCATCATCATCTATTAAGAATTATATTCCTAAAAAAAACATTGTAAATAAATTATTATCTCCATAGCATCATTGGAAAGTTTATACGTTTTTGTCATACGTTATTGATTTCTGGAGCATGTGTCTTTTCGATAATTTAAATGATTAAAGGGATGCATGTAACAAATTGACTTTTTCATAATTGCCCGTTTGACTTTAAGTTGTGGGGCAATCATGGGGCCAATAGACATCGTGCAATACCAATGGCCATAACACTATGCTTTTTGCTTCTTCCACATCATTAATAAGTAATAATATATTCCTAGGAGTCATTCCTTTCTATTAAAAGGAAACTAAGAAGAGCAAAGAAGACATGGAGTTACTAAAGATTATGTTCATCTGCGCCTTCTTTCTTCACGGGTTTGTAAAAGGAGATGATGATGCCTACGTGAACTCATACTTGGATGAAACTGAAAAGAATGTGAAGAAAATTGCAGATCAAGCTGTGGTCAATTACAAAGCTCGTTGTGGTAAGTAATAGACTGTTCCATCATCGGTTTTATATGGTAAAAGGCCTAATACATGAGATGCTTGAATGCAGCATTGTTGCAGACTTGTGTAAGTACGAGTTGCAGCAGGAATGCATGTTCTTCCCTAAGCACCGACGATGGAACTGACTGCTTGGAGGTTCCCATAAACGTGGGTTGCTCTGCTGCCCCAAATCAAACTTGTCAATATATGCACCTTTCATTGGAGAGGAGCGACGTGAGGTATATCCGTATTTATTAGACCATAGCTGCCAAAACATCATAAATAATAATAATGATGATGACAAGGATGACGACAACAATAAGAATAATAATAACAATGATAATAACATTGAGAATAAAAAGCATCACCATTGTCATAATAATAACAATAAATAATAATAATAATAATAAAAGAAAAATTAATAATAATAATATAAAAGAAGGCTATCTGAATAGGCGACTAGGCATTACACTTATCATTTAGAAGTATAAGTACAAAAGTGACTTGTTGTTGTTGAAGTGTTTATCTATCTATATCTATATCTATATCTATATCTATATCTATATCTATATCTATATCTATATCTATATCTATATCTATATACAAGTCTTTGTACTATGTAGGGCCTGTACGATTTAGGGACTGTACAAATCCAACTAGAAGCCAAATACAGAGATATAGCTCTTAGATTTTTCTTATGTATATCCCTTAGATTCTCCAAGAATCTATATAAGTTCCCATAGATTCTCTTAGATTTCCATAGATTCTCTTAAGATTCCCTAACATTCCCCTAGATTCCAAAGATTATCCCATGATTCCTCTAGGTTCCCCAAGATTCTATGAAGATTCTCCTAGATTCCTCAAGATTCTATGAAGAATCTCTTAGATTCTCTAAGATTCCATTGAGATTCACTTAGATTCTCAAAAATTTTAGGAAGATTCCCATAGACTCTCTTAAGATTCGCTTAGATTCTCTGAGATTCTCAAAGATTCTCTTATATTCTTAAAGTTCTACAAAGATTCTTCTAGATTCTTAAGATTCTATGGAGATTCCCCTAGATTTTACTAAGATTCCCCTAGATTCTCCAAGATTCCATCTAGATTCCCATAGATTCTTAAATATTTTATGAAGATTCCTTTAAATTCTTCTAGATTCTCTAAAAATTCCCCTAGATTCCACAAGAACACCTCAAGATTCCTCTAGATTGTCCAAGATTCTATGAAGATTCTCCTAGATTCTTCTAGATTATCTAAATTCTCAAAGATTTTAGGAATATTCTCCTAAATTCCCAAAGGATCACTTGAGTGAGATTCATATAGATTCTCTTGAGATTCCTCTAGCTCCCCTAGATTCTATGAAGATTCCCCTAGACTCCCCAATATTCCTTCAAGATTCCTCTAGGTCCTTATAGATTTTATCAAGATTCCCTTAAATTCCCTTACATTCTCAAAGTTGCCATAGATTCTCTAAGATTCTCATGATATTCCTCTGGATTCTCTAAGATCCTATGAATATTCTCCTAGATTCCCTCAACTTACCATAGATTCCTTGAAACGCGAAGATTCTAAGAAGATTCTTAGTATTTGATCACATTGGCTCCAACTACGACAAAATAGTGCCAAAGCACCACTCATTGGAAAGCTCTCAGCGAGAGGAATCCAACGGCATAGGTCCCACCTTCATCCGACCTCTCTACTGCAACCTACGTGCATTAAGGAAACTTCCTAGAAACTTTGCCACTTCACTACTTTTCTTTATTAATGAGGATGCCACCTCACCTCCTTTAAAAAAAAAACTAATTTAATAATTAAAAAGTTAATGGCTATGATTTATGCTCACCTTTTAATCTAACGGTTGAGATCTGCTACACCAAATTCACTTTTTGGCACCTTCCTCACAAAAATCAAGGGCCAGGATTTATCCTCCCCTTTCGATCCAACGGTCCAGGGATGTGGAGCATGCCCCATGCATGCCCCCATGCATACCCCCATGGATATCCAATGGCTGTAAGTGTGCCACCTCACCATATTTCAAACGAATGGTCAAAATCAATTTGAATATATCAACAATCTATTCCATGGGGGCATCCAAAGTAATTTTATATATATAAAAATATAATGATAAGCCAAAGTAATATATAGATTAGCGGAGAGACAGAGAGATAAAATAAGATAAGATAAGATAAGATAAGATAAGATAAGATAGATTTTCTTATATCCACAGGTACCCCAAGGGGCTATGGGACAGGTATAGAGCGAAGCGCATAAGCCCAAATCTAACCTAGAGGCTAAGATTCATCATAAAACATGACAACGTAGCAGATAGATTGGTGGAGAGACAGAGAGATAAGATAAGACAAGCTAAGATAGACTTTTTTATGTCCATGGGTACTCCAGCAAGGCCATGGGACGAGTACAGAGTGAATGGCATAAGCCCAAATGAGACCAAGGGACTAAGCCCCATCATAAAACATGATATAAATTAAAAAGGAAAATAAAACAAAACTAAAATTGGGGAAGCAGCCAAAAGTAACCTAAGCAGGAGTTTAAAGTAGCCCAAGAAGGAGTTTAAAGTCCACTGGTCAAGAATGAGTATTGTGCCTCCTCGATACATTGCTCGTTATTTTTGAAGCCTCGCCTTTGGAACCTTGCATAGTTCCTCAGGGCACCTAGCTAACTGAACTAGAGAGAGATCCTCTTGCACCGAAAAGTGAATGCCTTTGAGGTGACTCTCATGTTGTAGCACATGTATCATGTTCTGTGACACCGAAAAATACACCAGAAGATGGCGTGGATGGTCTCGCCATTGAGCACCCAATCTTTGTGGTGTAAAAGTTTCGAGGCTCGGAAAAAATGTGCAACTGCTTTCGTATCTGAACAAGAGCATGTTTCCTGGACCCCCACAAGATGCAAGTTCAAGTGTCGGTCCTGCTTGGTCTGATCTAAACATGTATTATGTGTGCTATATGGAACTCTTATTTCTGGCTCCCGTGTACAGTGCTAAGCTCCTTCATGCATTTGGACATCCAAATCTACATATGGATGTGACTCAACTTCTACTTTAGTCTGTACTATAGTATCTGCTCGGAGTGTGTCTGTGGATATGACGGCTGGTGGAGAGGCACTTGTATTACCCATTCGTATCTGGAACATTCTAGTTTACTTTGAGCATTTGCAAAGTTTCAAAAAAAAGTTCTATTTTTAGACTGAGGTGCTTATCCATGAGCATTTTGAATATTTTAGGACATTCTAGAAGATTCCTAGAAGATGCTAGAACAATCTAGAACATTCTAGAACTAGCTATTTTTAGACTTAAGTGCATGCCCATGAGCATCTGGAACATTCTAAAACATTCTATTTTGAGTGTTTGCAAAGTTCCACAAAACTTCCTATTTTTAGTCTAAGGTGCTTGGCCAGGAGCATCTGGAACATTCTATTCTGAGTTTTTGTAAAGTTTTAGAAAACTTTCTATTTTTGGACTACGGTGCTTGCCCGTCAACGTCTGGAACATTCTAGAAGATTCTATTTTTGAGCTTGCCGGACTTTTAACACATCTACTATTTGGCACCCATGCATGAGGAGTTTGCTCATGCCTATTACTAATTCTAAAGTATCATTCATGAGGAGCCTACTTACACCTACTACCATGCAAGTCCATATACACACATGCCCTACTAACAACTCTAATCACTCATAAGGAAGGAAGGAAGAAAGGAATTATATTTTAACACTATCAATTCCAAAGTATCACCTATGAGGATGTTACTCACACCTACTACACTCCAGAACATTTCACATTCTTATTCACACATGCTACCAAAGTTTCCAAAAACATTCTATTTTAGACTAAAGTGCGTATCTATGAGCATCTGGAACATCTAGAACATTCTATTTTGAATATTAATTGCAAAGTTTCAAAAAACTTCTTATTTGTAAACTGAGATGCTTATCCTGAGCATTTGGAACCTTCTAGAACATTTTGAGTTGGGATTTATAGTAAATTGAGATTTGAAACTAGAATGTCCTACCAAAGTGTTGTCGTGTCGGATGTCTTATATTATACGCAGACCATTCCCACATCTTTGCTATACTATAGTAAAGAAGTAATTTAGAAAAGGATGGGTTGCCAAGGGCGTGCAGCATATGAAAAACCCTAGCATCTGAAAGTATTGCACTTGTGATTTTCTAAGGCCTGCAGCCAGCGTTCCAACGACAAATGCATGGATGCCCTGGAATATTGCGTAGACCTGATCATTTGAAACTTAGCGCAAATCATAAGTGGGCGGAAAAATAGAGCTGTAGCTGGCAAGGCTACTGAAGAAGGGACTCCTAAGGTATCTTATCCTGTTACTGTACTAGGCTCACCCGATGAAGAGGGAGTCGTGTAGGGCTTGGCCTTTGCCAACTTTCTCGTCATCTCTCTCGCTTAACGTATCATGGTTAAAGGATGTGTGACTTATTGAATTCTTCTCGGCTTTGGATCTTTTGGATAGGACAAACTGGTCTAATGTGATGGAAATGATCTAGGGAAATAACTCGATTTGGTGAGATAAAACGAACTGGAAATTTGCAAATCAAGGGAGATTAAGGAACTGGAGATCAAGTGATCTGGTAGAAAAACAGATCTAAGGGAATAAAGTGGACTAAGGAAAAATAAATCTGCGGGATTAAATTGAAATGGGAAATAACTTGGGGATTAAATCCACTCCTGATAGAAAAATGACCTATAGGGATTGTATGGACCTTAATCTTGATCTATTCATTGAAATTCTAGAGCAAGACTTCTTTAGGTCCATGAAAACCTTAATAATCTTGATCTAGTTAGAGCAAGACTTCTTTAGGTGCATGAAAACCTTAATAATCTTGATCTATCTATTGAAAGTTTAGAGCAAGACTTCTTTAGGCCCATTCCACCCCGCCATTGGGACTTATACATTCTTTTGTAGAATATGGAAAGAAGATCATCCAGTGAAAAAGCACGTTCTAAAAAGATGATCTTTATATTTTGCAAAAGTCAATAGCTGAGAAATTGCATTTGAATCCCTTATTGTTGGTGGCTAGACTTTTGTGCCACAGTTGCCAAGTAAAGACTTCTATTTTGAGTTGGATGGGGGACTTTCAGAGATGCATTAGGTTGATCCGGCATCTTTTCTGTAAAACTTGCTAGTTTAGTTAAATAGTCATCTACTGATTTGTCGTGAGATGCCAAAGGCAATGATTTGTCACAAGTAAGGATCTCAAAAAATGGCTTGAGAAAAGAAGATTGATTGATAAAAGAAAATGGCATGAGCGAAGCTTGCGAATAAGATTGATTACCCTTGATTTTGTCAACTTTGCCAAGGATGGAGATCTCAACCTTGGTCAATTCAGTGT
The DNA here is from genome assembly GCA_021234155.1 of Isoetes taiwanensis. Taxonomy (NCBI): domain Eukaryota; kingdom Viridiplantae; phylum Streptophyta; class Lycopodiopsida; order Isoetales; family Isoetaceae; genus Isoetes; species Isoetes taiwanensis. The sequence continues at coordinate 10,435,974 of JAJEKV010000022.1, read as the reverse complement.
AGTTTGGGCATCCATAGAGTGCACTATCTGCCCTGAAATCTCTTGAAGAGGGGGTTAATCCCCCTTGCGAGCCTGTTATTACATCCGGGGCTCCCAGGCTTACGCTGCTGCCTGTTATGCTCTATCACAGAGCTTGAATCAACGGCAGCGATTTCTTGGATTAGAAAGCCTGCCGGTTAAGGAAAGTTCCAGAGGCAACAATAGTATCTGGAAGGGCACATTCAGTATAGAATTTGAAATCTTTATCCCAATTTAGCATCTGGCGGAAAGGATGTGACTCATTGATCGACCATTTTGAAAGAAACCTTTCTCCAACCAACTTGAGAGTAGAGGTCCTATTAATACTTGTTGGTTTTGAGTTTGAGTTTGTCTATCATAGTTTGAAATACCCCATTTTTTAAACTGCAATGGTTCTGAGAGGAATGGTTGGCATTAAGGCCCATCATGGAAAAGAAGAAGGGGATAAATACCCCTGAGAGCCCAGGCGAGCCCGAGGGGCGAGCCCGTTTATCATAATGTGCGAGCAGTGGTGTTTATCCCCTTTAACGGGGCAGGTAAGGTTCCTCTTAACCACTTAGTCCTTGCAAGTTAACCTGATCGAACCTAACCTGATCGAACCATTGCCCACCGTCAGATTGCAATAAGGTTATTATGCATCACTGATAGAATATTCTTCTCATAAAGAATATTCCGATGATTACTACAATAACTCTTGGAATATTCGTCTCCTAAAGAATATTCCAAAATTACTGCCATAATCACCGCATACGCTCTCTGTCCGCCATAGCTTCTGGTGCTGCTGGTTCTTGCCCGTTTTCTTCAATCTGGCTCAAATCCAACCAGCTCCATTTCTGCATTTTATTTTTCGGAAGGGATTCAGTCGTCCACCATCTCTGGACTGGTTATTTTCCTTCTTTCTGTCAGATTTGTGGTCGGTCAAGTGCCGACGTTTTATTTTCATTTTTTAAGTGTATTTGCAGATTGATGCAAAGTTTTTGCAGATTTTTCTTTGTAGAGCTCTGTTGGATCGGCCGGCAGTTACCTGCCAATCGATTACGCTCCTTGCCGCCTGAAATGTAGCAAAAGTAGACGATGTGGAAGTCCTTTTGTTTCTTTCTGACATTCTTTTCAAGTTCGGAATGATGATTTGCACTGCTCGAACCTTCCAGCTAACGGCTAATATGAAAGGCAGATCCGTTTTATCCACATCAAAACCACATAATATAATGCTACTCCTTTGCGCTGCTAGAATGAAAGCTGTTGTATTCTCTTTTAAGCTCTTCAAGCTTCTTAATCTGCCATCTATCTCTCCTCATCTGCATCTCTGTTTCTGTTCTGCACCAGTTCGCTTCAACTTGCTCGGACTAGTGGTTAAGGTCTACATTGTTGAAGGCAAACCTTGTGTCATCAAATCTACTAGCAAGGAAATCTGCTTCGTTTTTGTCATGATGCTCAATGGCTTCATAAGATCCATGACTATGATCGACACTCTTTGCTGCGTTTTCAGCAAATTGAAATAGGCCATGAGCTAAAAGATCTGTGTCTGATCCTTGTCCATCCTACATTCGAGCTTCAAAATACAGCAGATATCAACATTTTGTCCGGAAGCTTTTATTATGGAAGAGCTACAATTGAATTGAGAGGCTATAATTCACCTGATTGTTGGAAGAGAATAGAATATAATAGAAGAGATAGAAAGAAACTTGAGAGAAATAGGATGCCCAAAAAAAGTTCTAGGAAATAGGGGTTTAAAGGAAAGTCTGGAGAAAGACATTTTAAGAATGAAAAAAGAGGGAAAATTTGAAAAAAAAAGGATTGGGAAATATCAAATCACAAACAAAAATTAAGGTCCAGATGGCATAACAAAGGTATTCCTTGGTACAGAGGCATAAAGCCTCATCCAAAGTTTATCATTAGAATGCAGCAAGCCCGAAATCAGTAGCATAGGACAATAGGGACAAGAAGAGGAATGAAGGAAAGGAAAAGGGAATGGGCATAGAAATCAAGAAGCAAGTCAGAAACAAGAATCTCAGACTGGATTCTTCTAAATTGCTGGAATACTTTGGCAAAAATGCTGCCAAAAGCTAAAATTTGAGCATTTCCACCCATGTCCAGATGGAAAAGAGAGGGAAGAGGAAGAATTATGGAAACCAAGTGCTCAGGACTTTGATCTATTTGTTTTTCGAAACTAATCACAATATTTGATATCTTGAACATTTTCTTGAAAAACCAGATGAAACTGAACTACACGCAAAAGAATGTTTTTGCTGATCCTTCTCGCAGAAATCTTACTGTTCTTGGGAATCGAATTGCATTAGTGATAAAGCTATAAATCATGAGATCACCATGAAAAGGGATTGAATGAATTCCCATACCCTGGAGAATAGCACTACGAATAACATCTGCCTCATCCATTGGATATGGGCTGATCCATTCATCAATAAGGAAGGCAAGTTCTAAACTTTGCCTTCACGAGCGCCTACATCTCTCTTCCCCATAATCTTGCATATATAATCCCTTTTATGTATTTCTAGCACATTGCTTAGATTAGGATTCTAGATAGTGCAAATGTGCTTCATTTTCATACAAGTTAACTTGTGTCCCTTTCTTGCTCTCTTTGTTGACTGTTGCCCTCTGGGGAGAGGTTCATATTATTACCGCATTCTCTTCATGCACCCTACAATGCCTCAATTTCATTAAATGTATCACATATGCCAGCTTTTAATACGTGATGTTACTTGCATAACATGGGCTATTTTAACATCATGAATCTCTCTGATGTCCCTTTATCTTTCACACTTTGTCACGATGTGTTTCTTGTTCTCTATGCATCCCGACCAAACAAAAAATTTAAATGGCTACACTTAGCTAAATGGCTAAATTTTGGCCATTTTTTAAATGCATTTAGCTAAACTATGGCCTTTTTTTGTGCCAAGCGCTTAATGCTTGAGGTGCCCCATTTTCTTCTTTGCATTGCATTAAAAAAAATTTGATACGTTCAGCCAACTTTGAAATTCTTTAATTCTGTAAGTGCACAGAAAAGTGTTATCGATCCTCACATGATCCCCCACCTTAACTCTATAGCTTGCAATTATATTGATAAGGTTCAAAGTGCGAAAGATGGTACAAACCTGCTCGTTATCTGTTGACAATAGATGTCAATTCGTTATATATGTATCTCAAGTAGCCATCTTTTTGTGGTAAGGTCATTTTCATCATTTTTTTCTTTCATAGTTTTGTCCTCTTTAAGACATCTCAATCTCATCATCATTTTCATCCTTATTCTCGTCTTCATTTTCATTCTCACTCTCATTCACATTGCCAATGTCATTCTCAATCTCAATCTCAAATGCGTTCTCATTCTCATTCTCATTCTCATTCTCATTCTCATTCTCATTCTCATTCTCATTCTCATTCTCATTCTCATTCTCATTCTCATTCTCATTCTCATTCTCATTCTCATTCTCATTCTCATTCTCATTCTCATTCTCATTCTCATTCTCATTCTCATTCTCATTCTCATGCTCATCTGCATTCTCATTCTCATCTGCATCCTCATTCTCAGTCAGTTCCCATTCTCCATCAAATGCTCATTTTCACGCTCATGCAATTTTACTTCTCAGTCAAACTGTTACTCAGATTTTCATTCTTTGTACCTGCATTGGGATTCATACTTAAGAACCCAGCAAAGAATGATAGGTTTATCTTAGAGTCTGGATTGATTTAGAATAGAGTTATACAAGCATCAAGAGAGAGGTGACCATGAGAAATTCTTGAGGGAATCCCAATATTGTCTTTAGACTTGGACACAAATTTTTCAGCCAGGACATCATCATTTTCCTCCTCTTTATCTTCCACCTCTTCTTCATCTATGTCCCCCGCAGCAGACACGTTCTCATTTTCATCAATTCCCGAGTCTTCATCAGGAACCAGAGAACTTATATTCTTGTTACTGCCTTCAAGCTTACTTCAAACGTTTTGCCCCTCCTTAAAATCAGGACTCATTGCAGAGGTAAAACTCTGTTGCTCCTCATATACAAATTGTGTTACGTTATCTATACCATTGTCACTCACATACATTGGATGTGTGCCAAAACTGCATTTTGTCTCTATTGATAATTCTGCACTCTAAATTCTTCTTTTTGACCTTCTTTGAGTTATTCGCTTGAGCTTCTGAAGGCGAGGGCGTGGCTGCCGAATCCTTTGAAGCCCCACAACCCATGCTGCCTTGCTACGGTAAATTTATTCCGGTGAAGACGCCGTAGATTGGAAGGCTCATTTTTCTCCACAGAGGCTGCCTGGGTGCCACCTAGGAGCACTTTCAATATATAGTTTTATGTTTTACCTCAAGCATTTGAACTAAGAGGTCGAAAGCTCCGAATGGGCGTGAAGCCTCTGAGCGATTATCGGGTGCAGAAGAGCCAGAACCTTTAATGCACTTGTGCTTACCTTTTCTTTGTACTGATTTTCAATTTTCAACGGGTTGAACATTTATCAAGACCGAAGTTGAAGCTTGAGCTCAAATTCAAGTGTAGGCGAGCCGAGCTGAGTTGAGCGAATTGGACTCTCCTCAATTCCTTGAAACAACAGGACAACCATGGCGGTGCCAGTTTGCACACTAGCCGCACAGCAACACTGGCGACCGCCAGTTTACATGCAACCATAAGTTTGGAGCAGTTTTCGACATATCCTAGGCATATTTCAGCATATACTTAGAATATGCCGGAAACCCACATGAGCAAGGGTTTGCGCCCCCTAGGGGCAACCCAAAAATGGTGATGTAGAGGATTTGGCAAGGAAGAACAAAGATATAAAAAAGTAGAAGCTACTATAAATTTAGAAAGTTGCTCAAAGGAGGAATGGGATTGATCATTATTTACCCCTTATTCCTTAATCTACACCGTACGTAAAATTCCTCGTTTGTGGGGTATGCAAGTACAAAATTTGCTATACTGTATAACAAGATTTGCAAAATATTATAAGATTTGAAGCAAAATACTATATGGTGTTGATTTTGTACGTGCAAAATATAATTATAAGGGCTCTCGCTGCCCTACGTGACCCCCCGTGTGAATATGCACCCAAACCAAAGGGGGTTTAAGGGGGATTTTAATTTAAATGTGTTGGATCCAATGGTTGTGATAATTAATGTTAATGGTAGTTATGTGTTGGTTGTTATATTAAAAAAAATTTTGGGCCCTTCGGGCCCTAAAAAAACCAAACATATGTAAAAACATGTAAACATGCAAAACATGTAGCAATATGTAATATCTTATAACAAAAAAAAAAAAAAAGCTGGCCTGACCTATGTATTAGGTCATGCATCAGCTTCGGTCAATCCCTCTGCTGTATTATCAATCCAAAGACTTGAATCCAAGCATTCAAGACTGGTACACAATCTTTTGATCCTTTATCCTTTATCCAATTATCAACATTTTATACAAGTAACAAATGCAAACTTGTGCCAAAGATGTAAAGTCTAATGCCTTACAAGAAAGTGTTACATGCATAAGATCCCGAAGACCGTATTTAAAAAAAAAGGTGTAAACAAGGTCCCCTAGAGTCATCAAATCTGGACCAAAATTGAACAAAGCCTTCTGGCCAAATAAAATAGCACATGCAAGGGAATAATCATTGCTAAAAGTAAAATACTGTTTAGCAGCAAACAAACAGCATGTCAATGCCATGATTTATTAGACAGACTATATAACAAAAGGCTTTCTTGTAAATGCAATAATGTACGGACGGATTATACGTAATGTTTGAGAAGTAGACATTACCCAAATCAAGATCAGATAGCAAGCAACAACACGTAAAAGCCGCAAATTAAGACATGGCAAAGGATTTAATGTCTTTCCAAAGCCAGGATTAAACAATGTCTTGGAAGTAGAAAAAACTCAAGTACAAAGACAATATAAAAGTGTCACCACACTAGAGCAGAGCATAAATAACCAGTTTAAACCTTTACAAGTTTTGAAAGTGTAGCTTGATGTCATGATTTATGGAGACGATTCTTCCGCAGTTGAAAATCAGCAGATTGCATGTTGTAAACTCTTATTTCCACTTCCATTTTCATTACTCCAACTAACAAAAACAAAATAGCGACAAAAGCAAGAGAGGTCCGGTACCTGCAGCCACATCAAATCATTAGCAATAGGCTTGGTAATGAATGAAGGGCCAAAAGGTACAAATGGAGCCTCTCGGTTTATAGCCGATCAGCCTTTGTAACCTTTTGCCCTGTTAGTTTAGGAAATACGAAACAAGAAAGGGACTATGAATGTATGAACCAGTTATATTCAAGAAATACCAGCAGTGACGTATTAGCACGAACCACTGGTTTAGAAGGATGTTACCATTGTAAAGATCAAGTAAGAACCATTTATCCATGACCAAAGCATCAAGCTTTAAGGAAAAAGCACCTGCTTATTGAAAATATAAACTGAAATAATCAATTTACCTTATTGTAAGGCGCCCCTCTTGTTGAGTTTGAAGAAAACATGAGCACCATTACAATTCTTTTTGCTTTCGATGTAATGTATGTCCGGCTCCATTAGCTTCACTCAAAGCGGCATACTTTTCGGCGAGAAAGGAATAAGCAACTAAGGCCCCTGTTTGTTTGTAGAACGTCTTTCTTTAGCATTTTCTCATCAGACCAATAACTGAGATTACATGTGCTTTGAATCAACCACCAAAAGCGGCTAGGGTTTATATCAGAGACATTAGGTTTAGAAAACCCTAAGTGTCAATTTTTGCCAGAGCCCATACATCGGTACGTGCTACAATCAATGGCGAAAAGTAATCTATATGAGCTATTTGATTATCCAAAATAGAGCTTGACCTAATGAGAATAGCAGAACCGCTTTTTAGCAACCAACTTACCATTTGTAGAGGTGTTGGATCCAGATAGTGTATATGAAAAATCCAAATTATTTAGCAGATGTATCAAAGTGTGGCACAAAGCTTGATGCCGTCCGCCAAAAATACCGGATGCGGGAGTCGTTTCTCGTGGTAGTTGGCAGATGGTAGTCACGGGTTGCAGACCCGATTCCAAAAATGTGAAATATTAATGCATCTAAGTGAAGTTGCAAGTTGCAACTCTCACGGTTACATGGTCAACATATGAATATGCCCAATAATAGACACAAGTCTCAAAGCCATATAAACGCATCTTTGAAAATAAATTAGTGTGTAGCACTCACTAGTGCAAAATTGCATGCATGTAAATGTGAAGTAAGGGCCTCCCATTCCATGTAACCACGTTAACATGCAAGCACTTTTGCATGTTGAATGTCAAGTGTCAAAGCCATGCATGTTGCCTAGATAAAGCACATGTACATGCACTTTTCATTTATTGGGTGTATCACCACATTCCAATATGCAACATTTTTGTACAAGGTCATAGGAATTAAATTGGGCCAAGGGAACTAAAAACCATCCACAAGGGGCCATGGCTATGGTAAATCAAAGATCTAATTGATAAAAAGTGGCACTATATCATCTTTCATGTATATTGACCCTAGGAAATAATAGGATAGCAATAATCCAAATTTTATTAAAAAAAAAAAAAAACTAATATGAAGCCTGAGTAACTATAATATTATAGCATAATGTAACTTAATTACATACGCTTTAAAAGCATATTATTTAAAAATTTATTAAGCCATTGAAGACAGCAAGAGTATTATAGCAATTTTGAAGCACTCAAAATAGATAGCGGCTTAAGATACGATATACATCTTCGTTGATTTGCCTATCAAACAGTCTGCAGAGGGCAGTTAGCCTATTTACTTGCGCACGTAAACCCAACCAACCAACCAACCATAATAACAACACATCAATAGGGTCTTCGCCATGCGCAAGTGGTGGTTGCGCTGATGGTGGCAGGACTAATTGAACTTGATCTTCATTTATTGGATTCTCTAGTACAGTAATGTTGGATCAACATCATGTTGACTTCAGGCATCGAAGAAATGTCATGTGGAATTGATGGATTGAGAGATTCTATAGTCTGCATGAACGTAAAGGAAAGAAATTGGTTAGATTGATATTAATCTAGAAAATAGAATTTTACTAGTGAAATAAAATTGAATCAATAAAAGCTTTTGATTAATCGATATGCTCTACAATAATGTTTTATTCACAAACCTTTAGTAACAAAATAAAATTGAATCAAATAAAAGCTTTAGACATTGATATGCTTGACAATAATGTTTTATTCACAAACCATTGCATGAAAGACAACAACATCAACGTTACTCTGCAAAGTAACAATTGGTGAGGTTCATAAAGAACTTAGTGACACTTTCTCACGGGTTGCTTTGGCTTTGGTTTAACAAGTGAAGAGAATCGGCCCGCTTTGGTGATGTGGAGTAGGTTTCACGTGAATGATCCAAGTGAAGCGAGATCAAGGATAGAGGTTTTGAAGCAAGCTTGCTCAAGTTAGCATTCCACGTGTGGTTACTTCAGCCACTGACTATTTCTCTTTCACAATGAAACCATTGTTTATCAATCCATATGATTTTGGATGCTCCATATGGCCTTTGTTTTGACCCGATTCCCGACGACTCGTAAAGCGGCATGGAATAATCCACTGTTTGTGTGCACAAGAATCCATTTGTTGATTGAAGCTAAAGGTCGGGTTACTATGAATAATCCAAGAGGCCGAATATCCAAGAAGTTGGAAGCAAGCGAGAGGGCCTAAAACTCTAAACTCTTTTAGAATCGCAACAAATCTTAGAACGGACAAAAAGTGAAGGAAACAAAGGCGGGTTTTGCAAAGATTGCATTGTAGAATCGAAAACCAATATCTTGTAAAAATACCATTATATTAACTAAAGAAACAAAAAAAAACAAATACCTTTGTAAATGTGAGCAAAAATCCATCTCGTGATAACCTTCCATCACAAAACATCCACTCCGCAACAAGAATCCAAGAGGGCAAGTACACATGCACATGCGCATGCACATGCACATGCACATGCACAAGCAGAATACACATGCACATGCACATGCACACACGTGCACATGCACGTGCACATGCACATGCATACACATGCGCAATGTTCATGCACAAACATGCAGAGAAAGACAACAACCCTCGGATTGTTTCAGCCAACGAAAATTAACGGCCCATAAAGGGTGCACTCTAGAAATACTATTTAGTACACCTCAATGAATACAACAACGAAATCATAGAAAAACCATGTGAAAAAGCGTATAAAAAATAAAAAGTAACCCGCTGTTATTATGCTACATATTGATGCATAATCTATTAGATCCAAAAGGCATGGTGATGATATGATGGGACCAAACAAGGCCTCAAATACATTAAGAGGTAGAGGAAAGGTACAAAATGAGAAGGATAGATAGGATGGTGGTCTAGTAACTATCGTAAGCTTGCTCATATAGTTCGATGGTCTATTTGCTAGTAATTGTTTCTTTTAATCTCTTAGGTTAAATCTAGGATGGCTTATAAGCCACGGGAGTAAGATCTTCTAAATGTGTATGGAAGAAAGAAAGAAAAATCAAGATAAGAAAAAGGAAATATTGCAAAATAATGTTAAGCTCTCCCTCCCCTCCCTCCTCCCTCTCTCTCTGTGATGAAGAGAAGAGCGATGGCTGACGTGAGGATGATATGAGGACCACCTTAGTCTTGGCCAGGTTGACTCACATTGCAGTCGCCTGAAAAAATGAATCCAGAGCGTCGAGATGGCACTGCATGCCTTTCAGAGTGTAAGCAAGAAGGTCCAAATCATCAACATACATAAGCTGCCTGACCATCTGGTGCAAAATGTGAGCTCCGTCGCCCCCATTTTCAGCAAGCTATCTACCTCGTCAATGTACAGTCCAAGCAATCTAGGAGATAGAGGGCATCCTTAGTGGACCGTGATACTGATGTCGAATTGTTGGCTTGTCAAATGCAATTTGAGCAGGTTTGGCACTTTTCCAGTGATTAGACGCTGTAAGCCCTAGTCTACATCTGCCTTTGTGATTTCCATTGCTAGGCCGTGCTGCGAGGGTACCTTCGCCTGTGCTTCCCGAGGATCATAAAGCTGTTGCAAGTATTGTCCCTACTGTTCAATCGTGTTGTTCCCTATAGGATGTACTGGCTTTCTAAGCACCCTTCATTAGAAGGTCCTAGGATGATGTTCTAGGAGGAAGAATAATTCCTACCGATGGGCCGCAATATACCTAGCCTTCTTAGCCTTAAGAAGACGACGATATAATCTGACTGCATGTGGGCATACAACAAGGTCCGTGACCTGGTGGAGCCAGCCTTTGTGTTCCTCGCACTTTGCATCAAACCAATGGCTATGCGAGACAGTCGTGGCTCCCGCGGTCTGTAGGGAATAGCTTCCCCCAAAGAAGCTTGTTGCCGCTGCCTCGGAGATATCAATAAGCATGTCTGCCTGTTGGTCTAGTGTAGGCGATGTCAAAATGTCTGCCAAGTCATTTATGCGCATCCCCATGTAAGCCTCTACGTGTTCATAGTGCAGCTGAGGCATGCGAGGGGTTGCTACATAGGAGGTTACCAAGTTAGTTGCAAGTAGAGTAGGTGGTCCGAGTCCACCTTCTCATCTATACTATATGTTTCCATTCGGAAATGTTTAACAATATGCATATCTTATTCTAACACATAGTCCATCACACTAGATACACCCCTGGTTCTCCTGCCTGCAAGTGTGTTTCTGAGAGGATGGCCATTGCACCAGTCTATTGCTGATTACTAGATCAAAGATACTGCACAACAACACGAACTGCTGACCATATCGTGTGACCTAATTGTCATGTGATACTCTCAGCCAAGCTCCTTTTGAGGGGCGCAGTTGCAATATATTGTCAGCCAAGGGATCAAATCTCATGGGCTATTCCATGCCAGTGCGCACATTGAAGTCTTCAACAAGCATGACTCTACCCAACTGCATGTGTTGCTAGACGTCATCATATAGATCGATATAAGGTTCCAGCGTATCCACATCCATGTGGGTGTGATAGAAGTTGCTCTCGGCATGTGGGAAGTAGCAGGCTGCCACAAAGAGAGGGATGTCACTGTAGTGCTGCACATGCACCCATAGGTATCGGTTGTGCCTGTCCATCTTGCACAGGGAGAATTCGCGATCTCGAGTAGCGGAGTTGTGCTCGAGGTTTGGCAAGCGGGTGTCCAAAACATGGTTCATCTCGACCCTACTCTGGAGGGCTCTCAGCTATGGTTGGCTTTCTTGAAAGGCATCCTGGAAGGCTCGCATCATGATGGCAGCCACCTCAGCTTCTCTCCAGCTTTGCAACCCACTGCTTCTTTGCTGCCAACTGTCTTCTGACATTCGGGATACCGAGGTCTGCAGCTTTTCTGTCAGGCCTGCAATTCGGGTCCTGTTATCCTCAATTCTCGCCTCCAGTTGCTTCAAGGCATCAATCGGCACATGATTTGTCATCGGGACTGAGCGGCAATCAACCCCCGCACGAGCTGATCTTGTTGATTGAGCCTTTGCCCATGCCTCCTTCCACATGCAAGAGGCCTCTCCCTTGTTCTTGTCGTCTGCTCTGGGCCATTTTCATGGTGGCCCACCCACTTGCTCCTCCAAGGAGAACTTCTATGTGAGGGAGCATCGGGCTATCAGTGTTCCTAGGCATCAGGCAAGGCCATGGTAGGCTAAGGATCCAAACTGGGATCAGCGTAGGGGGTTACACAAGTGGCCATGGTTGTTTGGGGTAGGGTGCAAGGTCCAAATAGGAATTAGGACAAGAGAATAGTGTTGCTTAGAATCCAATTTAGGGACTCAAAAACATCATTAGCACAACAATCTGGGAGTTAAAGGCAAAATCCTAGTGAGAGAAAGGGTAAGAGAGAAGCATTGCTCTAAGGACGTTTGGATGTTTAGAATCCAATTTGAGAACTCAAAAATGTTGTCAGCACAATAATCTGGGAGCTGGAGACAAAACCTAGTGAGAGAAATGGCACGAGCGAAGTATTGCTCTCAGGACATTTTGACGCTTAGAAACCAATTCAGGGACTCAAAAAACGTCATAAGCACAACAATCTAGGAGTTGGGGGCAAAAAACAAGGTTTAAAATGAAACGCACTTATTTAAGAAGTGCGTTTGAAAGATTCCTTCTAAAAATTTACAAAATTCTAAAATACCCCTAAAAAGGACTCTTTTACTATCTTGTGTCTAAAGATTTATAAAACTGCTCATGAAAACAGACATTTTATCTCATTTTAGAGGGGAAAAGAACCACTACGAAAGCCAAATATTTATTATGGGGCAAACTCATATGAAAAAATTAGACGCTTTTGTATCTTATCCCTTAGAACGTTTATATTGGCTGTTATAGAAGACAAAAAATTTGTTATTTCAAAACCATTTTGGCTAAACATCCTAATTGACCTTAAAAGACATTGGGAGACAGTTGAACAAACTGCTTGAATGAAAAATTATTGTTTTTGCATCATATGGTATTACAAATGGTAATACATCCACCTAAATCATGCGCTTAGTTGAAGTTCCAACCGACGATGCCGTGATAAATTTATACCCGAGGAAACGTGGTTGAAGTAGTGAAGCCTCGCGGATTACATGGCCTTCTTTGTTGTTCCGGAGATGTATTCATCATGTCTTTGGGCTTGCACAATACCAATCCACAATATAGTGATGTTGAGAAGATAGTTAAGCTCCTTGTCAATGTTGAGAGTTTTCAGCACAATTCCATCATCTCAGAGTAGCATGAAAAATCCTTTGCACATTTCTCCACAGAGAAGTATTTGTCTATCTTGCTTTTTTTTGTCTGTTTGCAAAGAAATAGGTAATTTACCTATTTCTTCAATATGGTTCGTAGTGCAGAGCTGAAGCTTCAGGTACATGACCCAATTATCAGCGTCTAATAAATTTGGTAGGTACTAATTTGGTACATTCTGGATGCCTCCCTTTTCCAATTGATGGTTGAAAGTCGTATTTAATTAAAGTGGGACAAATCTTGAAATTTGGGACTCGGACTGAAAATGGGACTCACACACCATAAAAGAAATTTCTGAATTGATTGCTTGAATAGAATTACACATGACACACATAGAATTGGGTTACTTGTTTTCCTCATAAATTTTACAAACCACTAGTTGAGAAAGTTTTCAAACTTCTCAATATTATGTACCCTCATACAATGATATAGCATGGAGGTTGCTCATGGCCTTGTCCATCTCCCTTCTTGGGATCTTGTGTGTGTTGTCCTTTGCAATGTGAGAACTTGGATATGACCATACCACACACTCCACCAATTCCCTCCTTTGAGGGTCAAGCATGATTTGCCCTCCACTTCTTCTCCCAAAGAATCGGTGTATTGCTCCTTCAAGTTGCCCTTCTTGTGTCTCCCAATGGGCTCCCAATATTGAATTTGGAATCCGGGGATTTAACTCCTCTCCATCGAGGCATAGTGGTGGTTACATCGTGAGAGTGCCACCCCTAACCATATTGGACAGTCCTCATCATCGGGCCTTACTAGCACAAAGTATCCTTCCTTGATGTCCTCAAAGGGATCCCACTCGGAAGATCAAACCACTTCGGCTTTGAGGCCTTACTTCCCACAAACCACTTGGAACCCTTGTTGGGACCCAAGTGAGCATTCTTAGACGTGCTTGCACCTTTGAGAACCCTCCCATCTTGACTCGGGCAAGAACCCGTCTCTTAGCTCCCTCCCACATCCCCATTCGGTTTCTAAGCATGTCACAACTTTCTCCCAAGACTTGATTAGGGGAGTCCATTTGATTTTTCTTAAGAGTGGAGGTGTGCTTTCCATTTCCAACATCATCCTAGTGCGTTATGTAATCCTTGATGCCCTTCACCGGTTGGCTAGAGTCTTTGACTGCTCTTGAAGGGAGGTAGTGGTTTTGGCTGCTCTTTAGGAATGAGAACTTCACCAAGCAAAGACCCTTTGCCACAACTTCGATACCTTGCGGGGCATCCACAACTTGTCACCGGGTCTCCACTTATATTGCATGATTGGTATTCCATCCCTAACCCAAAACTTGAACCGAAGTGGCTTTGTGTGTCCTGTCAACTGGTCCTTACCATCTAGCAAGTATCCTTCTACAAATGATTTCCAATCAACCGCAGCCTCATCCATCAAAGCCATTGGGTTGGGGTCAATGCAGCTCTCAAACACATCCATTAGTTGGGGGAGAGTGGTCACGTTTTTCTCTCTTGAGCTTGGTGGAGAAAGTTCCAAAGAATCCATCTATATCATCATGCGTATGCCCAACCATCATGAATCCCAATCGTCACAACTTTGAATACTCCCCACCGGGCAAGTATGACATTGCCCCAAACATCCATCTATTCTTGTTTTCTTTCCAACAGGTTGTCCAATCGAACACATAGCTCCTCAGGCAGTGATTTCTCAAGTAAGGGGAAATCATCCCAAGTCCTCCTTGATTCACTAGACACCTTGGATGTGAGCTTTTTTATCTGCCTTTGGTAACAAAGCGGTTGATCATCCATCAAAGCCTCAAAAATGGGTGAGTTTAAAACTTTTGAGGGGTTGCTATTCCTCGCACCCCTATGGACAAACTACGTAGTTTCCTTCTCGTTGAACACATGTGTCTCAGTAACATTTTGGGGTCCTTTGCCTTTAGTAGCAGTTTTTGAGCTGCCTAAAGTGAAGTTAGCATGTGTGTAGAGAAAAAAAAGTAAAAATAACAACGGGATTCGACTAATTTATGCTCTAAGATTGCATTACAAGGTCAGAGAATTTAGAACTATTTTAGAACTTTTTGAACTAAAAAACTAAGAAAACTGCATAAAATTATCCCTTGAGTGTGTTATTTCAACAGTATTAAGTTGCAAAAACCTTTGGGAGCAAGAAAGACCCCACAAGATTTTGCACGATATAAACTTATACTCCTGGACTACATATTTTATATGTATATATATATATACAAAAAATTTAATGCGTCCTACGGTGCATGTTCGAGTTTTAGCATGTTCCTATGTGCAAGTTCTTGTAAAAGAATCTCTTCATAGATTCTATAAGATTCTACCAAGGTTCTTAGAGGATTCGTGAGCATTTCTCTAAATTTTATAAGATTCCCTCTAGATTCTATTAGATTTCCCTAGATTCTCCAAGATTCTATGAAGATCCCCTTACGTTCATTTAGATTTTATGATATTGCCCTAGGTTCTCTTACATTACATCAGATTCAAAGAGATTCTATAAAGATTCATTTAGATACTCTAAGATTTCATCAACATTTTTTTAGATTCCCTTAGATTTTATGAAGATTCCTTTAGATCCCCCAGATTTTAACAGATTCCCTTAGGCTTGAAAATATTTTCCTAGATTCTCTTACATTTTATAAGATTTTCTTACATTCTATTAAATTCTTCTGGATTCCTTTACATTCTATAACTTTTTAGAACATTCTAAGACTTTCTGGAACATTCTAAGACTTTCAATATATTCTAGAACTTTCTGGAAGTATTTCCCTAGATTTCCTTACATTCCCGTAGATTCCCCTACATTCTAGAACATTCTAAAACTTATTAGAACAATTTGGAACTTTCTGGAAGAATTTTCTTAGATCCCCCCTAGATTCTCTTATGTTCTAGAACTTTTAGAAGATTCTAGAACTTTCTAGAGCCTTCTAGAACATTCTAGAACCGTCTTAGACTACCTAGAATGTTATAGTCTATCTATTTTATCTTAATGGAAATATTACCCTTAAGTATATTTGAAACATAAATTGTTCATGAAATTAATGCTTGGTCTAGTGGTTAGAATGGGGGGTTGGGGGCCAATGGCCAGGGTTCGAATCCCCCACACAACATAAAAAATATTAAAAGCCTTTTCCCAAGGGATGAGCATTCAACTTGAGCCGTAGGATCTTGGACGCAACATCAGCCATAGGATCTATTACATATACCGTAGGATGTATCCCAAAGCAACGTGAGCCGTAGGATCTCGGACCAACGATCAGGATCAAATCAACCTTGACCGTAGGATCGCGTCTATACGAATTATATATAAACTCCCAGGCCATCTGGGCCGTAGGATACGTCCCAAAGCCACGTGAGCCGTCGGATCTCAAACGGACGATCGGATAAGCGCGACAAACATAAGAACATATATAGAGCAGATATATTTATATACATCCTAATATATTCACCCCCCTCAGATCTTGGCCGTCGGTTTGCTCCCTTGCAATCTCGTCCGTCGGATCTGGTGGCTTCTAGAAGCTTCTTGGCGGCCCTCTGGTGGCCCATCTCGACCGTTCATTTGTTTGGGGATCTCCCAAATTTTACCTAAAAGTTTTTTGCATTAGGGGGGAATTGAATCCCTGACCCCCTCACCCCCACAAGGGGGGTTTGGGGGGAACCCCTTAACCAACTTTCCACGCTTCCATTCAGGAACATAGGTGTGCTTTTTTCTTGTTAAGGTTATCTGGAACCCTAATAATTCTAGAATGTCTAGGATGGTTCTAGAATTTAGGGTTTGCACATATATCCCACATGCATAGATGCAAAAAAGAGCCTCTTTTCCAGTATATAAAGAGGCCATCCAGATGGGAATAAGCATTCTGGTTTTTGGCTAGAAAATTCTAGATTGGAGTTCTAGAATGCTCTAGAAAGCTCTAGGATGTTCCTAAAATTATAGAATGTTCTGGAAAATTCAAGGGCTTCCTATAACTTCTAGAATGTTCTAGAAGAACCTAGAAACTTCTAGAACCTTCTAGAAGAATCTAGAACCTTCTAGCATGTTCTAGAAGAATCTAGAATCAGGAGGTTCTAGAATCTAGAACCTTCTAGAACAATAAAAAAAAGTTGTAAAATTTTGTAAAAGGTAAAAAAAAGTTACGAAATTTGAACCTTATTCTAGAAAAACCTATTCTAGAATTTACGGTTTGCACATATATCCCACATGCATAGATGCAAAAAGAGCCTCTTTTTTCAAGATATAAAGAAGCTATCCGGATGGGAATAAGCATTCTGGTTTTTGGCTAATTGAAGTTCTACAATGCTCTAGAAAGTTCTAGAATGTTCCAAAAATTATGAAACGCTCTGAAAAATTCACCTTTGATCTCCCAAAAATTGAAATATAAAGAACCCTTATTCTAGAACCTTCTAAAATGTTCTAGAACATTCTAGAACCTGTCTAGAATGTGAAATCTCCTAGAATATTGAGCCTTTTACAATGTTTTAGCTATAATATTCTAGAACTAAGACAATCTCACACAATCTAAGTAAATCTAAGATATGCTAAAATTGGAACTTGCTCCGTAGGAACATGCACCGTAGGACGTGTTAAAAACTTGTATATATGTAAATATATATGTTATATATATATATTATATATTTATATAATACACACACACACACACACACACACACACACACACACACACACACACACACACACACACACACACACACACACACACACACACACACACACACACACACACACATATATATATCTTTGGTATAAATTTATACCAGAAAAAACTTCTTATGGATAAATTTATACCGCTCAAGTCCTTTTTGTCGTATAAATTTATACCGCCGAAGTTCTTTTGTCAGATAAATTTATACCGCTCAAGTCTTCTTACAGATAAATTTATAAATCTTAACTCTCTAGCATACTATGTCCACATATTACTATCTATTGAGGTATAAATTTATACCATCTTGAAATTTATTTGGAAGAAACTAAGAACTACAGAGAACAAATAAATTACAAAGTTTAAAAAAGTCCAGATTGGATACATACGTCAGCCATCGCAGATACAAAAAAGTCTATAGCAAGTTGGAGGAGCAAATAAGAGCAAGTGTATAAAAAGCGAAAGCATCTCTTGACTTCAACTTCGTGTGAGGCATACTTTAAGGTGAAAATATTTGTTTCATTGAGGCAATATCAAAATGTGTTGCATTTTTTGCAATTTTGTTCATAATTTTGTAGTGAATTCATAAACTTTGAACTAAATACGTTCTCAATGTCTATTTTGTTTTGTCCTTAAAAATATTACTATTTCTCAAACCAAACTAGGGGGCCAAAAAATGGTACCAAACAATTTTGAATGGAAGCTGAGTTCAAATTCCCCTCCAAAAATGGTGCCTAAAATATTCAAATTGTCACATTTGTCACAAATATACCAAGAAAAAGGCACTTTTTGGGGAGATTTTAGGGAATCTTTCAAAGATTCCTTTTAAAGTGCGTTTGGAGCAAATTAGTGCGTTTCATTTTAAACTTTGTTAAAACTGTAGTGATAAAAGGGCAAACCCTAGTGAGAGAAGGTGGCAGGGTGCTAGTGAGAGAAGAGATTCTTTTGAGGCCTAACAATGACTTTTTGGCCTCAAGAACCTCCTGCTCGCTGGATTTCTCCTCTCCATTTCATTTCCAGTAAGTGCTCCAATATGGGATAATTCCTTTTTTTGCCATTGCTGAAAGTCTAGGATATGGGATATTTCTAGTTCTTGCAGATCCGGGTAGGGAATAACAGCAGATCCTGCCAAGGTCTCTCTCTCTCTCTCCCTCTCCCTCTCTCCCCCCCCTCCACCACTGTAATGTCATTCAAAGGGAACAATGAATCTTATTATAAGGAGGAGTGCTCAGTATGTCCTTACCTGAAGACATATTAGATGAACTGGTCCATTGAGTGTACGTTTTGAATGTCTTTACACCTGATGGTCTCACAGACATAATAGTAAACATTCCATTTCATTTCATCTATTGCTCCTCCCTCCCTGATCAATTCAAATAAATAAGTAATAGAAAAAATGATATCAAAGTTGCTAGAGTGTAGTTGTTAAAGACTGTCCTAATTCCTCGACATCTTCCTCATCAACTTAGGTATTACAAGTATGTTTTTAGCTCTTTTCTTCGAGTTCCTGATAGTGCCAG
The DNA here is from genome assembly GCA_021234155.1 of Isoetes taiwanensis. NCBI lineage: Eukaryota > Viridiplantae > Streptophyta > Lycopodiopsida > Isoetales > Isoetaceae > Isoetes > Isoetes taiwanensis. The sequence continues at coordinate 10,417,089 of JAJEKV010000022.1, read as the reverse complement.
TAAAAGGGTATATTAGAGAATGAAATAAATCAGGACAAAGGACACGGCGCACTAAAACTTATTTATCTAGCCAATTGTAAGTCAGTTAAATTGTATTATCATCAATAGTTGTAATAGATAGAATATTCTTGTACTTGCTACTTCTCATCTTTAATGTCTAATGTCTAGTCCAATTTTAACTTCTCCTTTTTAGCATTGAAAGAGCATTTCAAAATTTTGTTATATACAGGCTCTCACCAGGAACTTCAATAGATAACAAGGAAATAGACATTTCTATATGTGCACAAAGACAATTGGATCCTATTTTTCAAGAAATTTGGAGCAATAAAACTCAAGGACAAAAGTTGAAGCTATCCTTGTGGTTATTTTTTGGGTCTGCAACAGGTGTCCAACGCTCTTATCCTGGAAAGGTATTATTATTGCATCAAATTACTTTTTCCTTATATTATATAGAAACAAAGAAAAGAAACTAATGGGAACAAAGATTTCATGTCAAACATCGTTGTTATTAAAAATAAAGGGCTTATGAGACGTGCATTCGCCCACTTCTCTCCATCCCAATTATAGCAGTGAAATTTGTATTTGTAATAGATAGCAACCCTAAAAAAAGGTTTAATACGACCAAGGTGTATTCCCTTATGAAAAAAGAAGATTTTATAGGCCACGAAAAAGATTAATAAGAGTCCCTTTTTTTAAGAAAAGAGATAAACTTTAATCACATTGGTGGCAAGTATGCACCATATGTGACTTTGCGCTACATGCCATCAGCCTAAAAAAATAATTTGCTACAGGCTAGTGCTTAAGCATCCCATAATTCTTTATTGCTTATTCACTCTCAAACAACTTTTCATTATCAATTGAGTAGCTATGGAGTCAAAAGATATTCTCATCAAAGGCAAGGGAGTTCCTCCTCATCCATCTTGAACAATCTTTCCATGCTCTAATTGCATGGAAGGCCTTCTTCTTCATGACATGACACTCCAACAGAAGAGTTCTTAATAGAAATTCTTCAGTCTCTGGAATCCAAAACTATGAAGAGTCGATGCCCATACTGCATTGCAACTCCACACATTCGACTAGACAATGTTCTAGGTTTTCCATAGAAAAAGAAGAAGACAACATTTTTACATCATGCCACTTGGCAACATCCCTTAAAATATATGATGCACACACCACTCTAGCTAACATTGCTTAGTTGTGTAATTGTTGGATCCTACCCCCAACTACCTTACATTGAATGTCTGGGCAGCCTTGAACTTGAGACATATTTATTCTAGGGCTACTATGTTACCACTAGACCAAACATCCAAATGCAACAAATTTTCCTCCTCGATTTTGAAACCAACAATTTACTCTATAAACTTTATGAGTTACATTACAAAGGACGACGTAGTTTCTTGGGAGAAGATATTTCAACCACATTATTTCTTTAAGTTTTTCCTCAAAACTATCCCAATTAGATGGCAAGGGAATTGTTTCTTTGACAAACTTCTCCAATCAAAGGGATGGGTGTAGCACGCATGGTGTCTAATTTTCAAGCCAGTTCAACTATGTGGCATGAAGTTGTGGGGTTGATAGCAGCTACTATTTGGTACAATTTGGTGTGAGTTATTTGACTCCTCAGCAATGTAATATTGTACACTTTATGCCAAAAGATCACAAGTATAGAAGACTTACTTGCCTAACATGGCATCTATACTTCAGGGGTCAACTGATATGGTGGTTCTCAGGAGAGTGGCTATGGGGAGCAAGAGTATGAAAAATAAGTTCCTAACCAAGGAATTAATTGAGAAGCCAAATTATATAAGTATTAACATGACCTTTAGAAAAAAATAGTGATATGGAGCAAGCACGGGAGAGTGGTTCACAGCAAATGGGCTATGGAAACATGGCAAATATTATGTACAATATTATTCCTAAGGTCATCTAGTAATATAAAGGTGCCGAGGTATAATATCAAAATTAAGAGACACTTCTAACAAAGTTATAATCATGCAAGGCACTATCATTGGGATGATTGTTAGTTGAGAGAGCAGCCCATAGATAATATCCCATATGATAATTTATGTAATATAATTAAAGGTAAGGAGCCAACTTGATATAAAAGGCAAGTGTTAGCTAAAAAGGGCTAAAGTAGTGGAGAGATCTGTAAACAGATGCTAAACTTGAGTTAGTCATATCTCTGCAGCCAGAGGTCCGATTGAAGCGATCTTACTTCTTTGGAACTGACTCGAAGTCTAGTTTCCAAATTAGGGTAGCACATCTCGTAGTTCGTTCGTACGATGGAGTAATGGCCGAAAAAATGTGACAAGGAATCACAGATTATTGCTTTAGCGACATTACAACTTCGCAATGGCTTTTTGATTTGTGGCTACTTGGAGTAGCGAGATTAGCTTGGAAGACCAGTAAGCCAGAAGATAGAGCTTTTGTATTTGCCATGGTGCTTATGTTTTGCCATAACCTAGTGGATCTGGTTAGGTGGTTAATTGTGCTCCTATATTCTTTGTATCTGAAAGACTATCTCTTTCTTGATCTTGCTCAACAATGGTGACGATGTTGTGATGTTGTGAATTCAAGTTGATCTTGTTTATCTATTAAAATATTATTTCAAGACTACATAAGTATCCCAAATACTATGAGTCGTATTAAATAGCTTTTTAATGACAAAGCTTAATAGAAAGTGAAGCGCGAAAGAATAGGCATTGAACCTTTTCTAAAAGGTTTGCGACACTTCATAAGAGGACAACACGGACCAACAACTTTGCAATCCTAAACAAATTAATGCTTTGGACATGGCTACCAATTGCTTTGGCATATCTGATGGACAAATACATCCAAGCTATTAGCAATCCCAGCTACACAGCAAGCCATATTGTTATTCCCATTTCTTCCAATCCAGCGGAGCACCAAAGAGAGATACAATATTTATGTTTAGCTTATAAGTTTTAACCCAGCCACTTGCCACATCTAATTCACAACAACCTCAGCGTAGACTAAAGTATCACAGAATCCATAACATCCTCCAACACAGATTAATGTACCTTAGACTGCAACTGTTCCTTCTTCTAAATGCTTAGAATAAGTTATACATCTTCCCACTTTCTTTGATGAAAAGAAAAACCCGCCATCAATCTTTGGATTTATTTCTCTGGGAATGCTACTTCAAATTTTATAGAACAACAGAAACTTCAGGCCATGGATAAATATTTGATATATATGGCTAGAACCTGATGGCAAGGAAGGAAACAAATGGATCCACAAATTTGACATGGGAAAGTTTTAGAAGATATTGCGAAGGTTATAACCAGATTCCAAACTATCACAACGATATAAAGAGTTTTAAACAAGGTAACAATGAATTGTTTTATCTGTACACCTCAAAGTTTCAGTATTTGTCTACTCAGAATTGAACGTGGAAGAACTGCAGCAAGTATGTAGTAGGGCTTAAAAAATTCTCTGTATGCAAAATCAAGTTTTGTGGATCCTCAGACCATAGAAGAGGCCACAAAGAAAGCTTTGGTAGCAGAATCCTAATTCAGTAATTTATAGTATATGCCATGATATCTTAAGAATGACAAAACAAACACCACCAAGACTTTAGACAAGGGAATAAGAGGCCAAGATTTAATATGAGGGATTCACTCATAGAAAGCACGATGGAAAAATCAACGAGATAGAGTTTTATCAAGGAAAAGCGGATGCTTCTACTGTGAAGGACCACATCTTAAAGTAGATTGCCCAAGGCTCAATGCAAAAGGAAACCACAATTCAGGTAACTGAGGTGAACGGAAGGATCAAGGCAGAATGAAATTTAGAGCAAATCCTCGTCCTACTGGACTCTCAGCTCAGGCATTTCAAATAGAAGAAACCCCAACTAAATCAAGCACCAAGGTGAACAACCAAGTTGCATTCATGTACGAAGTACAAAAGGAAAAGCAGAAGTTGCAGATTGCTTATTTGAATTGGTTAAGAGTTTTAGATAAGTTTGATAGTTTAATATTGTAAATCTTGAGATGAGGTAAGGTGAATTTCATAGGCCTAAGCTTTTTTTCAGTACACTTTGAGACAACAATTATGCACCATAACAGTTGGTTTTGTTAACCAATAGAAACTTCTTAGCCTTTAAGGGCCTCACTTATGTATTTTTTATTTTGGACTCAATTAGGGTTGTGACCATGGACTTGGTTATGTTAATTTGTCATATAAGTTCTTGATCAAGGTCGTTTAATCCTGGGAAAGGGAGGAATTGATATGATGGTGCACGGAATGGCTGTGAGGACCAAAGTTAAAGAAAGAAGCTAAAAGGTCAATGCCAAACCAAGGAATTAATGAGGAAGCCAATTTATATAAGTATTAAATGAAGACCTTTAGAAAAAGGTATCTTTATAAAGGCAAAGCCCTATCAATAGGAAGTGGGATGCGAAAGAAAAGGCATTGAACCTTTTCTAAAAGGTCTGCGATATCATAAGAGGGCAGGGCATTTTGTAAGAGGACAATACAGACCAACAACATGGTGACAACAGTACCTTCGCGACCAATTACAACAGGCATGACCAACAATCTAGACAAAGGTGGATGTCTAATACATAATTGGCAACAGCCCTTCAACATCTACGGCCAGCTCTACAGAATAAAAAACTACTCCTAAACTCGAATCCTTCATCAGCAGTTCTTGACTTCCTATCCAATCTTCTGTTTTGATAATACTGGTGAATAATTATGTTGAGGAAGATTGATTATTTAGAAAATCAATCCTATTTCATTTCCCCCTCATTGGAGTACCTGATAAGAAGGAAAAACATTTTTTGCAAGTTGCTACTTTCCACCTAGAGAATCCTCTTTATATGATACGAAAAATCTAGATGGGGAATAGGACTAATGCCGCATGGAAATTTCTTTTACTTGGCATTTCAATGGTCGCGTAGCAAATAAGCAAGCAGCTATTAGCAGCATATGTGCAGAGTTAGATGAGACTTGGCTATTAGTGGATAGACTTATATATCTGCAGATAAATATTTGGCCAAAACCACAAGGATATCATTTGTTAAACACATGAAGCGGACTCAATTTAGTGTTGTATAATGGTACCACTAAATATTTGGGCTCAAGAAAGTGTACTTGCAAGGATGTGAGAGTATTGAATTTTATAGTGGCAAGTGCTTACTAAAAATATTGCAAAACTTATGTAGGAGATATACGCACTGCGTTAGACCAAATGCTTTTGCTTCTTCCAATTAAGAAGACATCATAAGGCTACATAGAACGTATTGTAGTTGTTTTGCACAAGCCGCATTTTTTTCTTCTACTTCTAGGAATAGAAAGGAATTAACCCATATTGATTACATATTTATTGAGAGCCATCCTATATTACTAACCCAGAATATAAAACAGTGAAGGAATAGTAGTAAAATAGTATTTCTGCAATGGATGGTTCTTATCTAATGCCCATTTTAATGTCAAAGATAGGATTGGATTCCATTAAATGAAACCATGACCCATGCACATTTTTTATTTCTCGACTCCTTTAAAAATTAGTTGCGATAACTTGGTTTTAGCAAACACCCTATACAAGAAAAAGGGATCCTACGACCGAGATCGTATGTTGGGGCCTGTGAGCATCTCTCCTTTCGCTTATAGTCATTTATGATTGGAGGCGCCTATGATTTTGAAATATAAAATACGATTTCGCCTAACGTTTTGAGGGAATATCAAACATCTATACGAGGTCGCCTAAGATTTTAGAATATAAAATACGGGGGCTTGAACCTCTACCAAAATAACTCAATGTCCTAATAAAACTACTTTAACCAATATACCCAGTGACTATTTTTTATCTTGAATCTATGTTAGTTTTATAACAACCCATTCAATTATTTTAGGGATATATGGTCTATGGTTTCAAGAATTGTTATTTTTAACATCCATATCAAATCCCCCTGGAACCTCCTGTTATTTTGCTACATATTAGGCTTGGATGAAATCTAGCTTGAAGTAAGCTAATCTATGTTTTACTTTTATGATTAACTATGACCCTTTCACATATTGGATCACAAAAACAAATTCAATTCAGGTCAGTTCAATTCTATTTGAAAGTTGCAACCACATTACTTAAAATAAATTTGTGGGAGAAAGCCAAGCTGGGCCTAAGATATTCGATCAACTAGATTTGGTTTGATCTTCTATGTCGTTCGTTTATCTATCTTCATAGAAGGCAGATATAAGTGACTTGGCTTCTAGATTGAGTATTTGGTTGTATTGAGTATTTGTATTGAGTATTCTACCTTACTTTGTTGTTGTTGTTGTTGTTGTTGTTGTTGTTGTTGTTGTTGTTGTTGTTGTTGTTGTTGTTGTTGTTGTTGTTGTTGTTGTTGTTGTTGTTGTTGTTGTACGCATTTGCTTACGTAACTATTAAATTCAAAAAATTAAAAGTGAAGTCTATTTCAATTTTCTCATGTATTGCATATACAGGAATATGAAATGGGCAAATGCTCTGGATATGATCCGAGGAAACGCCTATGGTAATTTTAAAATGTTTAGTTTACTAAATGGTAGCTAGGTTCGAAGCTGAAGTATGAAATTCTCATTTGTATTTCAATAATAAAGCATGTAAAATATCACATTCCATTATCGCAAGAGCAATAAAAGCATAGACGATCCCTTGTTGAAGTTGTTTCAATTTTTATCTTGCCCAATACTATTTACATGGTGTCCCATGATGCCTCTAAGGGTAATAGTTAAATTCAGAGGCTTCTTAACATCAATCTTGATGAAAGTTAGCACTTCAAGCCAAAAAGGTTAGCCCAATTATAAGCCCTAACCGGATCCCGGGGATAGAGAGGGGTTAATAAATAACAATGAAATAAGAAGTTGCAAATTTTGATACACCATAGTGGTAATATAGAGGATATACATTTGCTTGAGATGCAACTAGATGGAATTTCCCGTTTATCTTGTCAAACTGAATGAAAAGCCAAGGTGCAGTATCCCTTCAATTCATATGCCACTTCCTTCCATTCATATGCCACTATTCCTAGAAATATCAATATCATGACTATAACATAACGATATTTGAAAAACAAAAACTTTTATCTCTGCTCTCAGGGGAGAAAGGAAGAAGAAGGAGAAAATAGAATAGAATAGAATAGTCTTCTCAAACTATTACCATGTGCATAGCATGTAGAATATAAAGTTTCAATTATAAAATAAAGTGAAGTGCAAGTCATCTATAGGGTAACATTTTGTAGCAAAATAATTCAATATTAAGTTGATCTAAATTGAATTGAATCGAATGAAATGATTTTTATTGTCCACATAGACCAAGTGGCCTATGGGTTTCAAAAAGGAAGCGCATCAGGCATATTGTTGTTCGGATTAATGAAAACAAGGTAACAAATGTAATTTTAGAATTGAATTGAAATGGCGACCAAAGAGTCTATAGCAATGAAGTAAAAGTATATTCTATTTTATTCTATCCTGGTTTTAGGATCAAAAGTCCCCAACTAAAGGAGATAGTAATGAGACTATTGAGGAATATATACACATCAAATATGCATATCCTTTGCATTCATCTTGTATATTCCTCATGCAATTGTTCATGCTACAATTATTCTTTGCAACTATTCAATTCTTCCCTATTTTTGTGTTACGTATTCTAAATGAGGTGCACCTTGGACTACCACAGTCATCGGATTTGATCCTACAGCCTAGATTGTATACTGGAGCCTCTATTGATCTAGAGCATATAGCATTCACTGTTACTTCATTGATCTAGAGCGTATAGCATTCATCTTTTTAAGCTTCTAATTGACAACAGTTATAGATTATAGATTCCTTTGGCTCATAAGTCCACCTGCATGTCTCAATTCTGAGTTGGTGTGCATATGAATAGCTACAATGCTCCTATGCCTTTTCATAGATAGGTGCACAAATAGATCGCCTCCATTCCATGGTCAAAGTAAAATTGATTTATTCCTTGTAATGAGTTGTCTTTACCTTTTTCATGCTACTGACATCCCAAAGTTTACCTAAAAAATAGTACATTTATTGCCTTTATTGTGTAAGTTTTGTTGCATTGTCATTTATCATGTGGGTAAGCATTGAATTGAATTGAATTGATTTTTATCGTCTGCAAAGGCCAATTTGCATATGGGATCCAAGCAAGGAATACAACAAGGGTATTACTGCTAGGATTAAAAAACCCCCGCCCTGGAGAGTTTTCGAGGGAAAAACCTTGGCAGTAATAGGTATGTTGAATGATATATGGCAATAGTACATTATAATGTATCTCAATGCATCGTCCAAGGACATAATTGAGTGCGAGCAACCATGATGTCCTGGAGATAAGATCCTAGCGAGCCCTTTATTGTTGTATCCAACAGTGCATACAGCTGCTGGTTAGGCACGATCAACTCAACATAGCTGGCACGATGTGACTGAATGTTAAACAATGCTACAGAGTGTGACGTTCATCTTTAATAGCACCATGTTGGCAACACAGACACAATCTATCCTCCCGTGCCTTTTGAGCCCATCTGTCTGTCTCAATTCGCAAGTGTTGTGTACCTGTGCGAATGTAAGCTATCAATCTGCGCTTTTCCAGTGGCAAATGTGATAGTGTTGTGGACCATGTGCAAGCATGGGGTTGATCTGGACCCTATAGTGTACCGTCTTAACATGTTCAAAGGCACTAGTATCCCAAGCTCGTTGAGGAAGCAAGCATCCAGGTATTGCCACAGCTGATGGTGGTCCTCTTTAGTTTCAACTTGGATGCACCTATGATCTTGTATGTCCCATTTGGAGAACCACTGTGCTCGCCTCTCCTAGCATGCCTTGAGGCACTGCAAGCCCATGGCTACAGTATAAGCCATCTTGGGGAGACATTCATTGCCCATACTGGGCAATTTCTAGAAGTAAATAATGTGGCAGTCAAGTGCGGCTTGCTGAAGAGGCAAGAAACATGCCTCCTGCAGAAGGATCTGATATGGAACTGTGGATTTCACCCCGAGCGCCCTTGCCAAAAAGGCTTTCTGTACTTGCTCCAATTCCTTCCACGTGGACTAGGATATGACCCGACCCCAGACTTTGACCCCATGTAAAAGAACAGGTTCCACCAGAACCTTGAACAAGTGGGAAAGATGGTGCCAGTCATAAAGCTCTGCTTTGTAGCTGTTATTATGTGTTGGATAAAGTGTGCCTTTCAACCCGCAAGCACTCGTAATCAAATGGAAGTGTCCCAATATGTGGTAGTGGGGAACTCTATGTCCAAGTACTTAAAGCGTGTGTCACTTCTACATTTTGCCCCTGATAAGTGAAGGAGTGAAGCCTTGGCTAGAGCAAAGATGAGACAAGCAAGACCTTAGTCTTGGCCAAATTAACCCTCATTCCAGTGGCCCGGCAAAAATTGTCCAGGACATGCTGCATGGCATCCGGGGTGTGTGCTAGGAGGTCCACATCATCTGCATATATGAGCTACCTATTTTGAGGTAATTATTATGCATTTATGCAATTTCCCTTTCTTGGATACAAGCATTCCAGCGCATGTTCTACACCACCACCTCCATCAATTGCCCTTTGTATGTAAATTGGACATGAGTTGCCGTGAAGATGTAACTACCAAAACCTTAGTCTTGACCAAAACCTTAGTCTATCTATCTATCTATCTATCTATCTATCTATCTATCTATCTATCTATCTATCTATCTATCTATCTATCTATCTATCTATCTATCTATCTATCTATCTATCTATCTATCTATCTATCTATCATACGATTTACATATCATGGCCCCAATGTTGAAGATGATGGGTCTATGTATAAAATTTGATAAATCAATGGATCCAAAATGACCTAAGCATGTGTGATGCAAATCTCAATGCAAAACGGAATGCCCAAGATTCTAGTCATAATTTCCTCAGAGACAAGTTTATAAGGACATTGACTCACAGAAATAGAAGTTGCAGTGTCAAAATCCATATAGCGCTACCAATTGAAGAAATATCTAAGTTGCATTCAATTTTCTAATTTACAAATTGATCATACTATTTGAGAACCATCACTACAAACTAAAACCCACTACCGCCAAAAATCCTATATAACAATTATAAGTAACAATTAAAAAAAGGGGCAATACCTTGATCTACACCTAATCCTTTCTTGTGTATTTCATAAATCCTCTTCTATTCTACTCTCATCCGCTTTATTTAATCAAAGGGCAAATATCTCACTTAATCTCGGTTTAAGTGCAAAGGCAAGAATAATATCTCTCATGGAATATGTAGCATAATAACAGGGGTTTTCTTTGTGTTTTTGTACGCTTTTCACTAAGGTTTTCCTATGATTTCGTGATGTATTCAAATGGATGTACTAATGCGCATACATCTAGAGTGCACCATTTCGAGCCATTGATTTTAGCCTTTTTTTCCAATGGTCAACAACCGCTGGCTCACAACAAAAGCCCTTTTTTGTGCGTGTGGTGCGTAATGGTCAACAACCAATGACTCACAACAAAAGCCCTCTTTTGTGTGTGTGGTGTATAATGGGCACATGAAGGGCTTGAAGGGCGCATGTAGTGCGGTTTCCCCAAGCAACACATTTCTTATTATAACTTTTGATCCAGAGCTCTGTTTGAGATGATTTTTATTGCGTTGGAAAGCTCTCTCCGAGATCTTTTTGATAGTATATGATATGGATATGTTTGGTTAAGTTATCTTCGCTAAAACAGCAATTTTTTGGCCGGGTTTGATAGGCTTTCACATCCTACCAGCTGATTAATACAGGATTGCGCTATTGGATATTGTTTTATGGCTCATTCCGAATGAAGCTTGCAAAAAATTACCATGCATTTTTAGATTTTGAGGCAGCTATTAAGCAAATTCCAAGGCTTCTAGATCCTTGTGCTAACAAGCAGTCTCACCACAAGAATCCATGGAGGCCAAAGGCTGCTGTTAAATTCCAGTTGAAAAATATTTGTGTATGGGTGTTGCAAACTTTATGACTTTCAGAATAATGGGATCAATCCGCTCTATCTTTATGGTAACTTTAACTTATGTTCTATTTGTTTTATTGTGATGAAATTCAAAAGCTACAGGTGATGAAAGCCTCAAATGAATTCTAGTTTTTTTCTAGTTTGAATTCTAAAATTTTTGTCACACAAACCATCAACATCCAACATATAAAAATTAAATCCCCCAACACATAACAACCATTGACATTAACAACCAACACATAACTACCATTGACATTAATTAACACAACCATTGGATCCAACCCATTTAAATTAAAATCCCCCTTAAAACCCCTTTGGTTTGGGTGCATATTCACAGGGGGGTGACGTAGGGCAGCGAGAGCCCTCATAATTGTATTTTGCACGTACAAAATCAACACCATATAGTATTCCACCAAGTGAAGCAACCTTCCTAAGCATAAGAGCGCACATCCAAATGCTCTTTAAAGATCAATCGCCTCTTACGAGGGGCAAGTGAAGAACAATGGTATGATTTAGCAATGTGACCTTGGGCTTCTTAGAGAACACAGTTATCTGCCACATCCAAAACTTTGAAGATTACCAGTCTTCATCTTTTCCACATAGTCCAAAGCAACCATTCTGCTGTCAGATTAAAAGCATGGCTTTGTAACTCCGTCCAAGTACTTAAGTAAATTGCCAAATGCACTTGTTGACAGCCAATGGAACTTGAAAAAGGGTGAACAACCAATCACATACATGTCTAAGATGGTCAGACAAAAAAAAGCAATGCTCGATGGTCACAGATTCACGCTTGCATACTGGACATTGATCTAACGTTCTAGGGTTAAACTTGTGAACAAGCACGTTAACCCAAAGACATCTATGAAGAATCTGCCACCAAAGAACTGCCACTTTAAGATGAGGTAGCTTATCCCATGCCCAAGACCACATCTGATGCCATTGAAAAGGACGGATTTAAAAGGACCACTTATTAGAGTGTGTAAATTGTAACAAGATTCTTTATTAGTTGATTTCAAATATAAGATGCATGAACATATTTCTCTCAATCCAATTTAAAAAGATTCTCAAAAAACTTTGACGACAGCTCCATTTTGATCATGGTGTGTGGTTATACGTCCAGTTGGATGCTGCCTAGTGGCATGACGTTAAAACGTCTATCTATCTATCTATCTATCTATCTATCTATCTATCTATCTATCTATCTATCTATCTATCTATCTATCTATCTATCTATCTATCTATCTATCTATCTATCTATCTATCTATCTATCTATCTATCTATCTATCTATCTATTGGCATGACGTTAAACGACTATCTATCTATCTATCTATCTATCTATCTATCTATCTATCTATCTATCTATCTATCTATCTATCTATCTATCTATCTATCTATCTATCTATCTATCTATCTATCTATCTATCTATCTATCTATCTATCTATCTATCTATCTATCTATCTATCTATCTATCTAACATACGATTTACATATCATGGCCCCAATGTTGAAGATGATGGGTCTATGTATAAAATTTGATAAATCAATGGATCCAAAATGACCTAAGCATGTGTGATGCAAATCTCAATGCAAAACGGAATGCCCAAGATTCTAGTCATAATTTTCTCAGAGACAAGTTTATAAGGACATTGACTCACAGAAATAGAAGTTGCAGTGTCAAAACCCATATAGCGCTACCAATTGAAGAATAGAATAGAATAGAATTGAAGAAATATCTAAGTTGCATTCAATTTTCTAATTTAAAAATTGATCATACTATTTGAGAACCATCAGCTACAAACTAAAACCCACTACCTGCCAAAAATCCTATATAACAATTATAAGTAACAATTAAAAAAAGGGGGGGCGGCCCAATACCTTGATCTATACGAATCCTTTCTTGTGTATTTCATAAATCCTCTGATTAATTCCATTGTCTATTCTACTCTCATCTGCTCGACATCTGCTAAAGAATAAGCTTCTGGAGTTTATGAAACCAAAAGTTGCTACAACAAATTTTGCCCCTAATGTTTTGAAATCAAATAAGAAATGCTAGCAGTATAAGAATAGAATAAATTCTCTAACGTCCACGAAGACCAATAGGTGAAAACCCACAAAATAAGCTAGTACAACCATTACTACTAGGATGGAGACCCCTTGACTACCTGTGTAATTCATTTTCGTTGATTTTGAAATGGTGTATAAATATCGCATAACAAGGATAGATGAGACATCCGCACAAGAGAAAATGATAATTACAATATTATGTTCTGTTCCTAACTTATATTTAAGGTACATATAGTGTTAATACAATTTTCTTCAAAATGTTTCTAATATGTATGTTCCATTTTTATTAGGTATATTGGAGCAACTTCTGTCATAAAGGATTTGCATATATTAATCGATGTTTCAAATCCAATGAGTAACTTTGAGAATAGACTGAGATCAGAAAGTAACATTGATATTGCCAGGAATAGTACAATGGAACTTTTGGACACTTTATCAAGGTATGACCATGTTCAACTCTCTACATACAACGAGAAAGGAGTCAACTCTATCGCATCATTGGTAAGTGGGCAATTGAGACTAATGTTCTATAAAATGCACACAATGTTGCACTAATGATTCTAACAATCACTTGCATAGAAAAAGAAACAAATAACCCAATCCATTATCATTTATTGTGATATAGAAGATAGTTTTTCTTTTTTGATAATTATATTATTGTTCTTACTATTACGAACTAGGGTCAAATCAAATCTTCATTCGTATTTAATAAATTCCCTTGATGTACTAGACATTCAAATACCTACATCATCTAAACCTTGACAAGAGTTTGTATGCTTGAAGTAGATTAATATAAAATGTTCTATTAGGCATTTAAGGACCTAGTACATTATCTAAATCTTTAGACGAGTCTATGTGCTTGAAGTGGAACCATCTAAAATGCACGTACTTCTGTAGTCATTTAATAGTAAACTGTTATAGGCCAATTGGTCTCTCATGGACGATAAAAAATCAATTCTATTCTATTCTATATACAAAATTTTCATCTTCCATCTTTTTGAGATCGTGATACACGGTGTGCTAAATGTTGTCTTCTCTGTACTCTCTAATATATCAGCCATCTTGAGGGCTGAGAGTACCAAGGCATTAGATAATTGTATCTCTCTTAACTCACATATCGGCTAGTGATTTCTTAGTTATCAATTTTGCCTCAGTGTTATCCATTGTCAAGATGGAAAAAGGGGAGGAAGAAGATGAATGGAGGATTTCTTCATTTATTTATTTATTTGGTGAAACAGTAGTGGTGTATATATTACTTGCAATTATTTATATGGTAATATACAAAAAGTTGAGACCAAAGCCTCAAGAGTGAAAAGTAGTGAGAGAGAACCATCTTAGGTTGCTTTAAGAATAACCATTTTTTGCTCAAAAGACTTCCCAATCTCTTGATTGAATTCTAAATATCTCGGTCATTTAAGATGTGCTCAAAAATTTGGCAAGTGATCCCCTTTGTTTTCACTCAATACATAGCTTCAATGGCTTGCTCTTGATTCAACATAAAGGTAGAAGGGTCCGACATTCCATGTATTTCTTCACCAGACAACACATGCAATAAGATTGTTAAAATGGAGAGTGAAGAAGTGGAACAAACTATTAAAGGATCGAACTGAATCTATTGGCTATCATAATCTACTGCTTTCGTATATCTGTGTGCCATGGCAGACTTAACCAGAAGAAGCTGAAGCAATGCTTTTAAGTCACTCAAACTGAAAGAAAGCTGAGTCATGATCACATTATCCAATAGAATAGAATGATTTTTATCGTTCATGGAGGAGACCAATCAGCCTATGGGACCCAATGAAGGAGCATGGATCTAGTGTGGTGGACTATGTGCTGGTGCCTTAGCAGGATATACATGCCATCAAACACTTTCAGGTGGGAACAAATAATAGGGATGAAGAGGTCGACTCAGATCACCTAGCACTTTACTTGCAGTTGGCTTGGCAGGTTGTGTGAACCCCCTGTGCAACAACTCCTCTCTCGCATGCCTCAGCTGTGATTGGATTATGAACATGCATGGGCTTATGCCCAGATGCGCATAGATTACCTGGCAGGAACTTTGCAATATCTTACATTAGAGCAACAGATAGGCCAGCTGATTGACATGCTTAGGACTGCTGTAGAAATATGCTTTGGGAGAAGCCATCCTCGACAGACCTCCACAATCACAACCTTTTCACATAATCAGTGGTTTGGTGCGGAGTGCAAGGGACAAAAATGCTGGCTCTGCCAGGTCATAGACTCTATGCCCACAGGCGGTCAGACAGTATCTCATGTTCCTTAAAGCTAAAAAAACCAGGTACATCCCAGCACGTTAGATTAGAGAGAAATGTTCTACCTCATGGACCATCATCCCAGGACCTTTTGGTAAAGGGTCCTCAGAAAGCCAGTATAACCCACGAGGAACATCACTCCTGAGCAGTGGAGTTAATACTTGCGGCAACTATACAACTATACGCCCCTTAGAGTGCCCAAGCAGCATTATCCCTGCAAGAAGGCCCAGTGCTGGAAATCACAAAGTCAGACATGGAACAAGACTTACAATGTCTTGCCAATGGAAAAGCGCCAGAACTGGATGATGGTATGCGGGTAAAATTGCTCAAGTTGGCAGGACCGTCCATAGTCCAGTGCTGACTGTCTTGTTCAACAAGGCATTATAGGAAGGCTTCTCACTACAATGGACCAAAAGCAGAGTTGTTCCCATCTATAAGGCAGGTGACCCACACTGGCCAACCAATTACCGAACAATCATGGTCAGTTTGATATTTGCAAAACTGCTAGTCGGGATTCTCGAGCAGCATTTGACGGGCTGGGCAGAGGCAGTAGAGGTGCAGGCCCTTATACAGGCAGGATCCAGGCCCTAGCACTCAACCATTGACCACATCTTCACGTTGCAGACTCTTGTTGAAGACAGCAGGAACCGCCGGCAGGACCTATGTTGTTGCTTCTTGAACTTTGCGAAGGCCTTTGAGACTATACCTCGGGAAAAGCTATGGGCAAGATTGCGACAACTAGGGATTCCTGTAGACTTGCAAAATATAGTGTACAAGTTTTATAAACCTGCTCAGGTCAGTTACAGCCGACAAATCAACTATTCCATAGCAGTATCAGGGTTCGCTAAGGATGCCCTCTCTCTCCAACATTGTTTATACGGAATGCAGAACAATAGTCAAAGAGCGAAGCTGTATGATTGGGCTCATTAGTCGCACATGTTCAAGGTCTTGATGGAGCCTGTCCTTTTATACGGGGTTGAAGTATGGGGCTCAGTGGCATTCCTCGCTACCTGGAATGACTTGGAGTAGGTGCTGAAAGCCTTCTTAGTACGAGGACTGGAGTCCCCTACCAAATTCTGTTGCAGAAGACAGGTTTTCTGCCTCTTCAGAGGGTGGCCCTTGATCGTCACATTGTCTATTTTCAGAAGGTAGTATGGATGATGCTTGTCTCCCTAACTTAGCTTATATCATGGCAATGGGGCCATAATGCCTCAAGGCCTACTGGAGGGACAAGAGAGCTCAGTGGCTGGCTAGATAGAATATGCAGGAACACAGGTGCATACACGTGCAAACAGAGGCAGATCGCCATAGCTTGAGGCAATATCTTGATGCTTGCTTCCTCATCAAGCTTTGGGATGCAAGTGTGCTTGAACAGATCAACACAGCACATTACTAGTGCACGTTGAAATGGGGCCCGCAATGTTACCTGTGTACCCATTTGCCTATGAAAATGCATAGACTCATTGCCTCTATTCGCATAGGTGCACACCATCTTCGAATTGAGATGGGCAGATGGATTGGGAAGCCGCACCAGAACAGGCTTTGCCAATGCTGCCAAATGGGAGCCATTGAGGATGAGCGCCATACCCTTCAAAGCTGTCTGATCAAATATAGACGCGCTATGTTGAGCTGATCAGGCTTGGCCAGCTGCTATATGAGATATTGAGCACGGCTTCCGTACGAATGCCAGGATCATACCTTCAGGAGGTCATGGATATACGAGGACAGTTATGTCCTCGGACACACACTTGACATGTACATAATAGAATCTTGAGGAATCTATGGAAATCATAAGAGAATCTTTAAGAATCTAAACGAATCTTATAAAACCTTTGAGAATCTAAGGGAATCTTGATAAAATCCTGAAGAATCTAAGAGAATCTTCATAGAGTCTAAAAGGATCTAGGAGAATCTACACAGAAACTTGAGGAATCTAGAAGAATCTCAACAGAATTAGGGAATCTATAGAAATCTTAAGAGAATCTTAGAAAATCTAGCAGAATCTAAGCGCATCTTCATAAAGTCTTTGAGAGTCTATGGGATCTTTAATGGAATCTTGAAGAATCTACATAAATCTAATGGAATCTAGGGGAATATACATAAAATCTAAAGGAATCAAGGGGAATCTACATAAAATCTACAGACAAGCTTAGAGAATCTAGAGGTCTTTGTAGAATCTTAAGAATCTAGAATAACCTTTGTGGAATCTTGGGGAATCTTTTATATTAAATATGTTTGGTAGGGGAATCTTCATAGAATCTATGGGAATTTAGGAGAATCTACATAGAATCTTGGAGAATCTAGAGGAACTTTGGGATAATCTTTGAGAATGTAGGAGAACCTCAAGAGAATCTTAAAGAATCTAGGGGAATCTAAGGGACTCTTCATAAAATCTTCGAGAATCTAGGGAAAAAAATTTAGTCTTTAAGAATCTAAGAGAATCTGTATAGAATCTTCACTAGATGGCTCAAAATTTGTACTCCCTCATAGTACAACCACTTACATTCTTTAAGATCCTATGAAGATTCCCCTAGATTATTTAAATTCCCATAGATTCCATAAAATTCAAAGATCCCAAGAACATTTTTAGTATTTGATCACGTTGGCTTCAACTGCGACGGAACAATGTCAAAGTACTACTCGTTATGACAATGAACACGCACTTAGTAGAAGCACTGACACATTCAGGAGATACTAGACACGCAATCCCAATTGTGCCCATGATAATGATACTGACATGAACAAACGTACAGTTTATTAGCAAGCCTATTACTGCTAAGTTTTTTCTCTCGAAAACCCTTCAACGAAGGGTTTTGTAATCCTAGACAGTAGCATGCTAGTAGTTGTTCTTTGTTTTGCGTGGATCCCATAAAAACATTGTTTTCGAGGATAATAAAATTCAATTCAAATCAATTTTCATTTGTGAATTAACCATCTATATGATAGGCTTCTTATCATTTTCTGAGATGATTTTTCAGTCATCACATGTATATATCGTGTACATTACATGAATTATAGAAAGCCCACCTAGAAAAGCTCCATGTGGTGGTAGTTTATATATAGTTAATCTTGAATATATGACTCAGGGCAATGAATTTTAAAGTTCTCTTACTAGACATATGTAGGTCAAACTTGAAACCGTGACCTCGTATTGGCAAATTTAAGGTCCTAGCACTGAACCATGGCCCGAACGGCCTTCTAGAGCAGTTCCATATGATGATAAGTTACCTTTTTTTTTTAAGGACGAAAGTACTGGAGCATAGCTCCGCAGCTCAAGATTGGAAGGTGCAGGAGCTGCGGGCAGCCATCGCTAAACGAAGCAAGGGCCTCCATGCAGAGGCGCATGAGATTGCAGTGGTGCATGCGTGAATTGGCAAGGCAACAACAATGCCAGTAGGAGCTAAGCTCTCGGCTTCAGAAAGAGAGACCACTGCACCTGCCGCGGCAGTTCCACATGACCAAAACTCTGCACGACGTTAGCCAGGACGGTGTATGGATGCACTGCCAAGCCACTCCATGCCACCACCGCCCCAACGAAGGCCATAGCCCATGCTCCACTGGCAGCAAACAAGACCCGTCGCACCGGGGCAACATTGACCTGGTGTTCAGAGAGCTCCAGGAGTTGAGACAGAGAAGCTATAATATGGTGGTACATGGCCTGGCAGAAGAGGCAGGGAAGGACATCATTAATCGGCTCCAGACGCTGATCTTCGCTCGAATGATGTTCCATACAACAATACACATTGTTAAGGCCAGCTGCCATGGTGAGCATCCAAATAGCCCTCGGGTAGTCACATTCACAGTCTGGGATGCACAAGTAAGAGCAGCTATCTTGAGCTATGGCAAGCAATTGAAGGGGCCTACCCTATATATCAACCCAACACAACAAGAATGCCGCAGGCACGAGTTGGCCAAAGTTAAGAACATCCGCAGATAGAGAAAAGTTGCAGAACTGATCTGGGGCAAGATACAAATCTTCAGGCAGCTGAAAGTGGCTGCAAATGTTGATAACCCTTCAATAGCTCTTGATCATGCCCTTGCTTCTCATGTTGTTTCAACTTCTACATCCCCCCTTATG
This sequence comes from Isoetes taiwanensis, assembly GCA_021234155.1. Taxonomy (NCBI): domain Eukaryota; kingdom Viridiplantae; phylum Streptophyta; class Lycopodiopsida; order Isoetales; family Isoetaceae; genus Isoetes; species Isoetes taiwanensis. The sequence continues at coordinate 10,397,688 of JAJEKV010000022.1, read as the reverse complement.
CTGCTAGCACTGAATCTGCACTTGCATCCCCTGCCAACAATTAGAAATTGTGCCTTCACATAATCTCCTGGAATTATCGGGCTTCTCATGGCAGAAGGGAGATAGTCTCAATTCGGATGCTGCAAACATGGATCTCATCTTCCTCATGGAAATGGGGGAGCATGCAGGACATAGATTACCCGACTTGCCAGGATACCAGCACTACTCAGTCTTCAATGACTACCCAGGGAAGCAGGAGCATGGGGGAGTTGCCTGCTACTATCAGACGGCCCTGGCACACTCAGTGTCCTTACTAATCAGATAAAAAGTATAAAATTTACATGTCCCATCTTACTGTGTAAGCACAAAAAGATGCCACAGGAGCACGAGCCTGGAGCACAGGAGACTAATGATAAGAATCAATTCGAAGATACTGAGTCCAGATGTGTTTCATCATTTCTGATTCAAGGGAAGAACACTCGTGGGCTATCAGTACCTTTTTCTGGGCCACTGTAATAACACCACGTGCAGATGAATAAATGCTTTGAAAGATGTTGTATCCAAGACACGCTCATATCAACCATAGGAGCCAACCAGAACCAAGATGGAATGCCCTCTGTTTACTTGGGGGCCATGCATTGGGATAGGACGTCAAGAGGATGCATCAGTAGTCCAATGTACTGTTAAACAAACCTTGTAGTCAGGACCACGCTGGTTGAACCTCTGGACACTCAAAAGTCTCAACGTCTGAAAGGTAGAATGGGCATACTCCAGGTATGCGAGGATTATAGCGGTGTCGAAAGGCATTAACACGCAGGCACCTGTGGATCACCTGCCACCATAGTACAAAAACTTTAGGTTGGAGCAACCTATTCCAAAGCCATTGCCATGTACGACATAAAGTGGGCTGTGGAACCCATCTGGCAACTGGAGGGGTTGTGGTGCTTAAAGAAGGCGATATACTAATCTACAAAGTGCTTGTCTTTGTGAATATTTTCACGACAGTCCCATGGCACCCTTTCAGCAACACCAACTTAGATATGACCAATCTCAGCTGATGACCTCAGGGCAAGGATTTTGAAGTCCCTATAATTAGAGTGATGATGGTCATATTTGAACCTGTGGTTTTAAGTGTGTGAGGTTTGAGGTCATTGATAAAAAACATTGTTTTTAACTATTTAAAAAGGATGACATTGCTTCCTTAGGTTCTAAGCCCCTCATATCCAAACTTTGCACTAAAGAAATTCTTTCCTTGTTTTTCTAGAGATTGTAACTTGAATTATAATATTCTTTATCTTTTATGTTGTTTTTAAATACATAGGTAAGTATCACATCATAAACTAGGACTTTGTTTTCCATTTTTCCAAACTATGATATTTCACATACTTATTTTTTGCGTCTTCACATTCTTCTGATGCTTTTGGCTATCCACAATTGATTTGAGCATAATCTCACTTTATTTATTTTGTTGCACGTATCTCTTTTGAGATATTTAGCTCTTAAGCTAGCGTGAGAAGTGCATTTTGCTTAGCACATTGTTAATTTATATCAGCAGAGATGAGATTGTCTCTCGGGCTACACTTATCTAGATGTTCACCAATTATTAGAAAACTAGATCTAGATCAATTATGCCAAAATAGAAGTTTTTGATTGTTTAATCGTCAAGATAAAACAAATTCTCTTATCTAGTTGATTCTTATCTAGTATTCTGCCATGGCTCAACAAGAAGGAAACAACTCTACCAAAGACTGAAGACCAAATGTAGGTCTAGCAAGGTTGCTAAGATCATTTTAAAACCATGATACTCGATCAACATCTTTAAAGGGGGCTATTAATAACATTATACAAGAAATTTATCACGGCAGCCTTGGCCGCCGTGAACATTTCTTTTGGTCGATGGATGCAAGAGAACCCTATGTCGAAGATACTTGTTACATGATCAAAATGCCATGGACACACTTACTGTAAGCATCTGTGACTGGCATCAATTAAGGAAGAAAGGAAGGAAGGAAGGAAGTATATTTTAACATCCGTGGAGACCAAACCGGCCTATGAGACAGTACATGCACTACACAAAGCAGATAAAAACCACACCAAAAATACAAATGCTACTATGCAATGTGTTCCTACTATTGGGATGAAAAAACCCCCACGTAAAAAACCCTAGTAGTAGGGTAGGTCCCCCATCCGATAATGGATACTCTGACGGTGGAGACCTGCAAAATGTAGGACGTGAGACGTGCAACAATTGGCGATACCAGCAAGTGATGCAGCGGTGTCTCAGAGCATCTAAGATCAGCATGAGTTGTTTGGATGTGCATATATGCCGAATACTCCTGCAGAGAAACAATGATTATAGTGCAAACAATGATGCATCATCAACACTGATTGGAAGTATATAGAATAGACAAGAAATAGACAAGGCATACAAGATAAGTTCTGGTTTGCTTATTAGGGAGAATTTTTAGGAGTTGCGAGAATGATCGAAGAGGGTTCAAATTGGAGCCCGTGTGGGAAGCATAGACAAAGTAGATAATTTTAAGCAATGAGTGTGACATTGATGGCAGACATTGCCATTTAGAGTTGCAAGATTTGCCTATGGATTTCTCAACCCAAGAAATAGTGGAGCATGACATGTATAATGAAACCTTTAAGCAACGTATAATTTTCAGATAAGTTGAGGTCCAACATGGCAACAAAAAGATCTGTCAAATTATCAAGGCAAATGGTAAAGAAGTAACCCAATTTCATAAGAGGGTATAGCCATATGAAAGTGTCTCGAGCTACACTAAGGCAAACCCCTTGTGGAATCGCCAGAGCTTGAGCAACAGCTATGCAAATGATTGTTATGCTATATACGGTTCTTTTTGTTATGTCACCATAGCTATAGCGCTAGAAGAACCGGATCTTTGCCTCTGCCCTAAGATGGCGCAATCGTGTAGGCGCATCGTCATAAAGTTTTTTTATGGGAAAAAAATGTGAAGTCCGGGGGGAAAAAAAAAACTATTTGTGAGGCATTAGACTTCCGCAATACCTGCCATGTGGGCGTTCCTATCAGACAATATGAATTATATATGTCTTGATAGTTTCCTTCATTTATTGCTTTGTGAGAGAAAGGATTTTGAGCTTGAGTTTAACATGAAATGTGAACAATAATATAGACTTACTAAAAATAATAATAATCCATGTTAACATTTAGGCTTACACTAGTTAAAAGTTTAGTGATCTATACACTTTCTGCTTTCTATAATGCAAAAATTGACTATACATATATTAGGTTGTTACTGCTGATGAGAATGACACGAGCATATCACTTCTAAAACAATATGCAAGTAAAATCCAACCAAGTTCCTCATACGAATACTCTACCGACAATCCTTTTTCGTGGGCAATAAATCAATTTCAAAATTCAACAATCAAACTGAAGGTAATGAACATTCGTGTTTTCAATATTGCATTGGTTTATCTTCTTTTTCTCTAATGGTTTTCATCTAACACTCCTTCTCCTCCTTAATTATTTGATTACTTTCTTCCATCACAAAGGAATAGAATAGAATAGACCAGACTTATTTAATTCTTATGACTAAAGAAACTATCTAAACAAATTTAAGGGACTTAAAAAACTGCCATGACTAGCCAACCCTGAACTTCATTCATTCTCAAGAATCCTTCCTTTCTGAGTTTTAATCAGCCCTGTGATTTTTCATTAATAGGTCGTCGTCAACTCTTAATATATTGAGTACCAAATAATAGATATGCAACCACATGTATGCTCCTTCTGCATTTATTTAATGTCTTACAAGCATTCCAGATATGATGCATATGCGTGGAAGTAAATTGAACTCTAATATTCTTTATGGACTTAAAATACAACCTGTGTTCATGGCAATACTCCCTTAAAACAGACAGAAATTAACTTTTATCGTAAGGAACTTATGAAAGGATCTTTAAGCTCAACTAAAAATTTCATTCGCGGCATATCTGTAAACAGCGTATCATTTTTCCAAAATCTCATTTCCATTATATGTATTATAAAGTTTAGAACGAATAGCATAGTTCCATAGATCAAACTTAGTCATGATAGATCATTATGAGCTAATTATGATCAAACTTAGTCATGATAGATCATTATGAGCTAATTATATTCTATCTAGAAAGAATACAAACTGAAAGCAATAATAGCAATTTAATACTCTGTTTGATAACTTCCCAAGCATTCATAGAAAGCATGGGAGGAGAACCTGGGTTACCTGCAGTCAACAAAACTAACATTAGCCTACTGGATAATGGAGAAATGACTGTCAGGTAAACTATCAGATTTCTTGGCTTATCGCCCTTTATCCACAGTAGTTTATCAAGACAAGAGATACTAGATAGTGCCAAATTATGGAAACTTGTACAATCAAAATTATTTATGCTTATATGACAAGAACCTGGTTTTGTTGGATATCCAGACCATACAAATTTGGAGGTGTATTCTCAACAAATCTCCAGTTTTTGTTGTTGGCTTAAAACTTGTGATCCTAACATTATTTCTCTGCACTCCTGTATAACCTATATTGTTGCTTCTTTATGAAGATCCTGATAACAATCCCAACATGTCAAAAAAGTCCCAAGCCTTGGGTCATTGATGTAGATCTATAAACTTCATTGAACAATATAAATACCAACATTCTTCCTTATGCAATGTTTACCATCCTAAGTCCATCCCCCCTATAAGGAACACAACCATTAAACCATAACCATAACCATTAACCATAACCATTAAATCCATTAACCATATGTATTTCCCTTGCCAACTCATCCAATACCATGTCGAAGGAGCTAAACAACTGATGAAGGCCCAACCACCCAAACATGTCGATGTAGCATGCCAGAACCACTGCTATAATGCCGATGCAGGACAACATCACATCCGATGTGCTAGGTTATCTCATTAATAATAATATTAGTATTAGAACTCAGCTAAGGCCTTATAATATTTCATTTTAAAACCCAGTTTCCTTAGCTAAGAGATTTATTCATGTCATTAAAATGCAAATCCCAAAATCTATCACTTCCAACTTAAAAGTCTATAGAACCTGATGAGCGCCCTCTGCCAACTAATCATGAACCCTGGTTCCATCTCAAGGAGTCAGAAGTACAAGTGCCCCATTAGCTTTGGAATTATTAACCTTATATTTTATAAAATTTCTTAGTTAAATCAATTCAACCATTATGAGCAATGTATGTGTTTATTACTTAAGATTCTGCCCAGCTCCTGGCTAAGCTCAAATGCAACCCAATTCCATCCATGGTGTTATTTACCTTTATATTTTGACATGCCAATAAATATGACTAAAAATCAACAATTAGCAAAAGAAAGAAAACAAAGACAACAAAACACAAAAGACAAAAACGTGGACATCATAGCCATGCCAGCACACAGCCATCCTTATTGCCATCTATTTGGGCTCACTGGAGACTGAATTCCTCTGATCTGGTCCTGGCTTTTGGTTCCAGAGAATCCCAGGCGGTTCTGGAGGATTCAGAGATCCATTTTGGCGTGCTGGAAGTTAGTATCTGCCTTCTCTATTTGCTTCAATTCCACTCAAATTCCTCTTATCATGCCAAAACGACCTGTTACATCATAATTTCGACCTATTCCAGGCCTAATCTGTGGCTTTCAAGCAGTTTTTATAACCTATCTTTGATGCCGTTCCCATGCTGCATGATTCATGCCCAATTCGTCTCTTACTTGTAAAAGGAACCTGTTTACTCCCAAAACAAGCTTACACAGTAACTTTTCATTCATTTTCCAGCAATTTTAATCACAATTCAGAACACCCAACCTGATCTTGTTTCTCTTGTAGAAGCCAAGCCATCTCAGACTTTGCTACAGCCAAGCCACCACCATCGTAATTCACACTTACTGTTATAAAATATCAGACCTTTGATATCCTTTTGATCGTCTAATAAAGAATCCATGCATGACAACCTAAATCTTAGCTTTGTTTATTCAAAGCCATGTATTATGCATCTAGCCTTAGCGCAGCCTAAGCCATCTCAATTTAGTGAAAACCCCACCTGAAAAAAGAGATCTGATGTAGTACTAGGCTCTGGTGTCTCCAGCTAATCCTCCTGGTGCAACCTCCTTCTCTGCTGTGCAAAAACTTCTTTCTCCAATAAAAAGCAAAACCATATGTGAGGTTCATATTGCATGCATGCTAACCTTAGACAAAATATGTATACTAGCCCATCAAGTGGCCAGGACCATTACAGATTTGCTAAGATTCTATAAAGATTCCCCTAGATTCTTCAAGCAACTATGAAGATTCTCCCAGATTCGTTAAGATTCATTAAATATTTCTTTAGATTCTCTTAGGATTCATCAGCATTCCCTAAGATCCTATAAAAAATCTCTTAGATTCTTCAAAATTTTATAAAGGTCTTGCTAGATTCTCTAAAATCTATGAGGATTTCCCAAGATTCTCCTAAGATTCTTCTAGATTCCTTGATATTAAATGAAGATTCCCCTAGATTCTATAGAAATTTCCTTAGATTCTCTAAGGTTCTATAATGAATCCCCTAGATTCTTTTAAGACTCCCTAGATTCTCCAAGATTCTATAAAGATTTCCCTAGATTCTCAAATATTCTTTGAAGATCCCCTTAGGTTTCCTAAGCTTCTATAAGGATTTCGCACGAAAAGTGTGCCATGGGGTTGTCATTAAAATATTCACAAAGGCAAGTACTTTGTCCGCTCTATATACCATCTGCTCTTAGCTCCACGTGCTCTCCCATTGCCAAATGGATGGCAATTATAGATCCCAGAACCCATGCAGGCTCGCACACGGCACTGGTTGTGGGATAAGTTACTCCCTAAAGTTTCTGTACTTTGGTGGCAAGTCTTACACAGGTGTTTGCGTGTAAATACCTTAGGCATCACTATGATATTCGCAACTCTGCAATATGTCCACTTTGCCTTTCAGATCTTGAAACACTTGAGCATTGCCTCTTTTCTTGTCCAGAAGTTCAACCAGCATGTTCCCGGCTTCAAGCATTATTTAACAGTACACTGGATTGCCAATCTATTCTCTTGGCATCCTACCCAGGTGCATGGGCCCCAGATAAACGAAAGGCATTTCATCTGGGGTCTGGATGGTTATTGTGGTCAATCTGGGAGCGTCATAGGCTGCACATTTTTCAAGGCATTTATGAACATGTTCATAGAATCATTGCTGTAGCCTAGGCTAAGATACTGATGGCTTACAACTCTTCCTCCCTCAGGAAAGAAGTGAGACTGTATTTGAATCCAGTATCGCCAAATTAATTCTTATCATTAGTCTCCTATGCTGGAGTAAGTACATAACGCTTCAGGCTCGTGCTTCGAGAGCGTTGTCTTGTGCTTGCACAGCTAGATGAGATTTGTACATCTTGTATGATTAATAAACTTGTTTTTTGTCCTTCAAAAAAATATCCTAATGTGGACAGGATATGATATGTGAATTTGAGCAAGGAGAGAGAGAGAGAGAGAGATGTATTTTTTACGTCGTAGCACAAAAGAAAGAAAGAGAGATGTATTTTTTTTGAGAAGGGGCAAAAGAAAGTGTTTTTAAGGTTACCAATTTTTTTTTATTTATTTTTTTCATTTTGCAGATTATCATGATATTTACAAAACGAAGTCCAATTGCAAATCTCAATAAGACTACAATTGACAATATCACTAATGATATTATTTCCAAAAATATAAAGGCCTTTGTCTACCAGGTAGGTGACAATTCTACAACAGATTCAGAACTTTCACTTTTTATGTCTGGTGTCAATAGCAATTATGAGATTGTGAAGAACTCCTCAAATACGCTATGGAGCATCCATTCCTACTTTGACTATATTGCTTTCTTAAGATACGAAAGTGTAAACAAGACACCATTATGGTCACCTTCTTACACTGATTATAATGGAATGCGAGAAGTTTTTTCTGCATATTTTCCAGGTAGATGTGTACCTTCTTGAACCTTCTTAAACTTCCTTTTTAAGAACATATTTATCAACTGCTACATCATTATATCTAGCTTTCAACGAAAACAAACAACTTGTTGGAGTAGCTGGAATTGATACAATCGTAGGTCAAATACAAAGGTTGGAAGGGGCAGATAGAGCAATTTCAAAAAGACAAGGACTAGAACCAACTTCAATAGAAGGAGATTTACAATATAAAAGCCAAGTAATTATGACCTCTCTTTCATTATTGTCTTAAGTTTACATTGCATAACTGTCAAGTAGAAGAGAAACGGTAGAAGTAAGTGGTGATATAACTAGGACCGTTGGTTCTATGAAATGACGCACACGCAATACCAACATTGCACTTTGGTCTTCATATCAATCACACATCACATGGCATCCATCCATGTAGGAATAATTTGATGCATCGTTCTATAATGTTTGTGCGCACTTTGCTAGACCAACATATGTTGTAAAAATGCTCCTACTTATCTTTCCTTCTCCAACCAACTACATGCTTGTCAAACTGATATGATCTAGACCATCAGTGAAAGTGTTGAATTAAGGACAATCCAAAGGTTTAGGTTTGACATAGAGTTAAAGATCATGCAATAATTGAGTTGGAAAGGTTGAAAGTCAAAACAATATTAGAGTTGGTGTTTGTCATGTAGCCTTACCTTGTGGGGTGTAAGGTAAGAGTAGATTTATGTCTACTTGTTCAGCATGCTATGCCTACTTGTTGTGGCTTCAAAATCTCTTCAACTACAATTGAATAATCAGCAGGTCTTATTGTCAATGTGCCAAGTCCCTAGGGCAATCCAGCAAAGAGAACATTCTATTTGGCTTTTCTGTGGATCATCTAGACAATTAGAAAAGGGTTTTTTTTTTTTTTTTTTTTGGGGGGTACCTCTTTAATTTTTCTAAGCCAAATATTGTCTAGACGCTCAAGTCCTCATTGAAGCAAAGTAGCACATTGTCAAAGCATATATATCTTCATCAATAGTGGGTGCTACGAGGCGGCATATATATGGTTCTGCTCTAATGGATATTTTTTTCAACTAAGTTTTCAGTCCTTATATATACTAGTAATGGTGCCCGGCGTTGCCGGGCATAAGTACTTTCATATTGCAAGGAACGGATTAAGTTGCTCTAGCATGAGAATTATGCATTTGTAGATGGGCTAAAAATTTTAGTGTCCTATGGAAGGTATAAGTCATGAATCGTTGAGAGACAGATAAAATGTTTGTATATGCAATCAAATCTGAAAGGACACTATCTTGAGGTCGAACAAAATGAAGGATGCATAACAACAGTTTGAAACCCATGCACTCATGTGGAATTACAAACAAATGGGTCATCTCAATTTTTATCTATGTATGTCCAAATACAACGGAATTAGGAATACCACAAAAGAGTAGAGCGTGTGGATTCTTAATGAACAACATTACTATTGGCTAGTGCTAATATAGATGCATGATTTTTAAAATCATGTTGTAAATCTTCTAATTTACCTTGTGGTAGCCAACATTTTAACAAAGTCTGTAAGATGATAGCTATTGTTCAAGTTTTGGCATAACTGAAGGGTAAAATTGGACAACAATCATGGTGTTAGTATTTTTAATGTAGTTTTGAGCCACATAGTTTTTTCTAAAGACTTGATTAGTCAACATGACATTGGAAAGCATGCATTAACGATTAGGAAGAACAAAATGGAATACAAAAAACCAAGCTTAACAACAAAATCCTATAGCAATGTGCTAAAATGTAGGTCATGTCCTAAGGTTTATTTATTTTAAAAGATCAAGTTTTACTGTAAGATTTGGTTACGCACACATCAGAGTTTGCTTGATCCACGACTCCTCCTGCCAATTTTATTCAAAATCCAAGCTGATTGATGGAAGTACATTTAGTTTCTTGCTTCCCTAGGATTCAAACAACGTGAGAGATGCGATGGAAAAACATTGAGAATTATCTGAATGAGCTAATGAATAAAATTATCCCGCTTAGCAATGTTGGCGGTAGCTTAGGTGCTTGCTGGATTGTTGAATTCAACATCATCTTGATGAGACAGCAAGTAATCAACATCTAGGCTTAGTGAACGTGAAGGATGTAGTAGCAAAACATCTAAGTGACCCTATGAACAAACTTATTATTGAACTCATTGCTGCTCAGCCAATATGAAGGATGCAATGGGAAAACAGTGAGTATTATGTGACCCCATGAACAAACTTGTCCTGCTTAACAATGTTGGCATTATCTTCATCAGCACCTAGGCAGTGCCTTAGAAATCTAGGTTTCAATTCCCTTAACAACTTGCATGCCAAAAAAAGCAATAGGCAGATAGGCATACAGGTTCCTCAACACCTATTGAATTCAACTTACCTTATCCAAACCCAACTGGATGGTATAGAAATCATTTTAGAATTGCTTGAATAAGCCTATTATGACTCGAATTTGCTATTCCGCAACTGAGATACACCATTGAATATAAAAAATTGCAAAGCTGCACGAAGAATTTGAGCAAAGCTGCACGAAGAATTTGATATGATTTTTCCACACTATTAGAATGTGTTTGTCTTTTCCCATGCAAATATGCCTGAAATACATTCAACACTATAAAAGACCACCTTTTAAGAAGGTAATTGTTCTCGAACAACTAAATAACATGCGGTAATAAATAGAGACATGAGCAAAATAGCCACAACAAAAACAGTATGACCATAGCATCATGAAGTCCCAAAACTAATTGCCATCATATTCAAGGCTGCACATATACTGAATTGTAAGCAAACGTTTTAAATACCATATGGCCAATGAGCAAGCTCATAGAGCACTTACAGCTTCAGTTCACTGAAGACCTTGGCCGCGATCAGAGATATAAACTTTGTGGTGCAGTGCGTCGAATGCTTCATAAGGGCGCAAGGCGGGCTCCATAAGACCTTATAGAAACAAATGCCTTCTTGGAAATCTTTTCTTATGCATTATGCAGAAAATTAGACACATGCATATAGCTTGCTATAAAACTTAAGCTTGCCTCAGGTAGGTATAGAACAAATCACGATGAGCCTATCTGCAAATCATCACAATCAAGTTTCCAATTAAGCATAGTATATCTGATATATATTGGCAAAAAGTTAGAAGCATACATATGGAGTACATCCTTTATGGGAGCTGCATTTACAAATGCATGGACCTTTCAAATAAAACTACAGCAATTTTATTAGAGATTACTTTACAAAGCCAAGAAAGACAGACATATGGAACAACATATTTCAACATGAGAAAGGTTTTTTTACCTGATCAAATTGAAGCATCTGTTTACATTGTCCCTACCTATTTGTCTTCATCAAAAGTACCGTTAATGTAAAAGTATTGTAATAATACACTCATGTTTGCCCCGAGTGGCCTCAAGCAGACTTGTTCCATATCTGCCATTATTTCTGAATCGTGGAGGATCTTACTATTAATAAACAGTAAACAATTACCAACTTGAAATAATAGACATAAAAATTTCTAATGTGGGCGATTGCAAAAATAAAGGAGAATTAAAGTGAGAATTAGATTGAGAAAATCATGAGCCTCGACATGAGCTTGGGGACAATTCCAAACATCCTTAGAATGTTTTGCGGCTTGACCCGTAGATATTAATTTAGATCAAGGACTGACAGCTCGATTCTTCATATCGTGGATATTTTGAACTGACAAGATGGGACCAACAACAAATCAGATCCATACATTCTCAGATATCCCTTATTAGACTTAGCATTATACTGGGATCATCCGGATATTAAGTTTGCTACACATAAATAAAAGAATCAAACTATAACACATCTAACTCTAGATGAGAAGATGCCATCCACATAGATCTCAACAGAATATAGAGTAGAGGTTGTGTTGCTATCTATTAAGCATCGTGAGCGTAAAGCTAAACCCATGTCAGTTTACATGTAATATAAATAAAGCATGAACAGCAGATTGTCACATCTATGACTTGATATGATGTGCTTCCCAACAATGATAATAAAGAGAGAGCATCAATTGAATATGAGATAGAGGTTGCACGTCTAAAACATTAAACCGAAGCCTAAATCAACAATCGACAAAAGCGCATTAATTTGCAAGCCATTTTATTCTCCATGATGCATAATATTATAGTTAGAAACAAATCCGTTGTCTTGTTTTAAGAAGTTGCAGATAAAGCCAACCAAAGCTACGGGATAATACTACTTATGACAGAGGAAAAATAATACCTCCATCAGATAAATGATGTGTCGGCGATGAAAGTAACTCTGTTTCAACTGATGTTTTTGGATGATGTATCAAGAAAGATCATCCAATTCACTAACCCTAAGTGATGCTCAAGATAAAACCAACATATAGACGTTGCAATGCCTGCAAGATCTTCCAGTCGAATGAAGAAACTGCTAGTATATATGTTTCCCGTGATCGCCGCCACTCGTAAAACCCCGGCTACATCGAATCAAGCGGATAAGAAGAGCCGCAGTAAAACAATATCCATTTCTGTCCATCCTCCTCCTTATACTCGCAAATGCATTCAGATGCAGCCCACCACCATCTCCATCCATTTGCCGACATCTAGAAACCTCTCAAAAAATCGTACCCCTAATTCTTTTTGTTTCTCATTTTTAGACCACCGGGAAAATTTTTCAGCAATAAAAAACCCCAAACCTTAGGCAAATCAACCTGGAAAAAAATTCAAAAAGTTTTCAGAAACCCGGAAAAACTAAATTTAAACAATAGGATGTGTAATTTTCTTTTGATTAAAAAGAATTTGCATTCTTCCCCAGAGTCATAACTTACTATGTGGCTAGGTTTAGATCTAAATTTTAAATTAGATTTGTGAATAGCATAGAATATAATAGGAAAGGATAGAATAGAATAGAATAGAATAGAATAGAATAGAATAGAATAGGATAGAATAGAATAGAATAGAATAGAATAGAATAAACACATTTACGTCCCTTTGACCATGTGGCCCTTGAGCTGTGGCATTTTGTGAGCGTCCCAAACAGTGGGATTGCTACCAATAAAATCATAGGGTTATTCGGCCTGCATGCGGGCTTAGCTTGTCTTTGTATACCCGCATCATGTTTATATTAGGCTGCGTGGCCATACATGGATGCATTGTTATCCTCTACTTTAAAGCTATACGTTGTGGGATCCTCTAATTCTTCGCCATGTCTGCCAGTGTTTCTTCCTTGTCCATCAGTGCTGGAAGTCGGAGGTTTCACCTGATCTTTTTATATTTGAACCTTATCTCTGCATCCTTGGGGCATTCACTAAACATGTGTCTTTCTTCCTCTATTCTTCCCATGTCACATATTCTGCATATGCGGTCAATTCTTTCAATTTTCCTCCATCTGTCCCTTTCAAGTCTCAGATCATGGCTGCCCATCTCACATTTGGTTAAGACATCCCTGTCTGATTTCTCCAACTTGCTATTCTTGTATAGGTTCTGGCCAATTTGTCTCCTTGGGTTGAACACGTTCATAAGCCATTCTGTTTTTGGGCTTGAGTGCATGTTGAGCCAATTTCTCATTGCTGTGTGTGTCCACATGCCATCCCATACTCCTGAACCTCTTGTCCATTTCGAAACTTTGTGAATCATCTTTGGCCTGTTAGTAAGAGGTATCTAATCGTCCTTTCGCATGCCCTTATTTCCATTGGTTTCTCTAATGTTTCATACATAAATATAGTTGTGGGTGTCCCTATTATAACCTGGTACTCTTGACAATGCCACTGAGCGTACCTTCTTGCTTTTCCCATTTCAGTTCTGGTAGACCTGGTCCCTAGGCCTCACACCCGTACAGCTGCGTTGAAGCTACTATTGTGTTGAATAAGTATGATCTGATTTTCCAATTTATATTTCTGGTCTTGTTACAATAATTCTTCATGGCGTAATTGCCATTGTAGCTTGGAACCTATTGTCTGCCCCTTTGGACCATTTCCTTGTTCCGTGCATGTCATACCCTAGTACTTATATCTTGCAGCATTTCCAACACTTCTCCTTTATAAAATAATGGTTTGTGTTTCATCTTGTTACCAAATATTACTATCCTTCTCTTGAATAAGTTCACTGTAAGGCCCGTCCCAGTGCAAAAATCCTCCAGTATTTCTAATATTATGTGCATCAACCTCGTCCTTATTTCCATCATCCCTAGGCAATCTACATATAACATGATTGGTATCTTCATCTTCCCTGCATCTGTGCCCCCTTCTTTCTCCATTAGGTATAACACAAACCATTACATTCCACACTTAAAAATTAAATTCCCCCTTAAACCCCTGTGGTTTGGGTGCATATTCACACGGAGGGTGACTCCGGGCATCGAGAGCTGTTGGATAGGCATATATGTCCTTTATTCCTCAATCTACACCATAGATAGCGATCCTCGTTTGTGGGGTATGCATGTACAAATTTTGGTATACTATATAAGAGGTTTTGCAAAATACTATAAGATTTGAGGCAATGACTATATGGTGTTGATTTTGTACATGCAAAATATAATTTTAGAGGCTCTTGCTGCCCAACGTCACCCCGTGTGAATATGCACCCAAACCACAGGGGGTTTAAGGGGGAATTTAATTTTTAATAGTTTGTGTTATACCTAAACAAAATTCGCCCCTTGGGGGCCTCCAAAAAGTCATTAGGGGCCTTTGAATTGCTATCTGGAGCCACCCCTGTGTAAAAGGGGGTTTTTAGGGGGTTTTATTGGTTGTGTTGACTGAAATTTTTTTTGGCCCCTTCGGGGCCTTGGGAATTGTCAAGGGATTGATAAACAAAGTAAAAAACATTTGTAATGTTTTATAGACATATTGATTACATTTTATTTTTGGCCTACATCCGTACCGATCGATCTCTTCTCAAGAATGCCTTTTGCCACGCACCACTTTTTATTTCGCGTACGATGAGCTTGCTCTCGTTTGTTTCATCCCATTCTTCTCAGCGTTAGTTGTGCATGGAAAATAAACAAAGGTGACTTTACATAAGAAAACGATAAGGCAAGTGTAAATTTGGGAAACACACACACACACACACACACACACACACACACACACACACAATGGTGACTATACGTTAAGAAAAAAAGGTAGTGATGGAATGGTTGTTTGAAGGGGTGATGAATGTTGTGCTCAAAATGCTCATCTCTGTCCATCGTTTCTTATCAACAAAAGTTTTGTTTGCTACTGCCTGCAAAACATAGCAATGAACAGCGACATGAGCATGTTGGCGAGAACCTGAACAACTTACTGTTCTAGCCTTCTACTTACCTGGGCTTCTATATAACTTGAAAAGTCATTTGCTAAGAGGTATTGATTGCTGCCTGCACCATCAACAGAGTCGCATAGTGACTGGAAGTAATCACCATGACAAAAGTATCTGTTTCGGATCATTATGCACGCATAGAACAAGCACATTCTTATTATATTAGCAAAACATGTAGATCAATCACATTCCTTTAAAATTAAACAATCATACCCAACAACACGATGGAACTCCTTAGGAGGCTGAAGTTTTTTTCTGTCTGCCCTAAGCTGCGACACCTCATTTATTCTTGCACCAAAAATAAACTGGAACAGTGGAGAAAGCTATTAATCTTCTTGGAAAATGAACTAATTCGCACCTTCCAAATTCTGGAAGGCCTTCTTTGGACATAAAGCACAAGTCTACATATTTTAAGTCACTTCAGACACATTCAGAGAAAATATGCTATCAAACAACGAGAAGGTTGTATACCATATTCTCCTTTCCAATTTGTTTGCAGATTTCAACAGTAGTTCCATCCATCGTACCCAGGATAAGAGATCCATTCATGGCAAACTTCATGTTCCCAATACCTGACGCTTCGGTTCCAGCTAAACCGGCATTCAACACGTTGCACATGATTTGAGTAAAAAGAATTGCAGAAGCCTGAAATGCACCTCACTTTTATGTGCATGTAAAGATCTGGCCAATCATGTTGGAAATAGTAATCTGAATGGATGTGGCTTGGGAATATGAACTCAGACAGAACGGAAGGTAAGAAAGAGAATCCAGAGACCTTATATAGAAAACTTTCACCATACCCCTTCTTAATTCGTGCAGTATTATATGACAGTTCGATGATCAATAACATGAAACAAGTACAGACCTGATATGCTGAGAAAGGTCACTGGCTTGCACAATAGGTTCTGCAACTGAAATAGTGGCTAGTTGATTGTGGCCTATTGCTATTGCTTGTAAAACAGAAGTGATGCTTCAGGAGGCCTGTAGGTGTCTTGAAGCTACATCTGATGGTTTTTTTCTGCCTTTGCCGATCATACAACGCAAGCTTTAATATATCGTCCATTTATAACTTGGATCTACCTACTTTCGAATTGGCCCATTAATGTAAACATTCTGTAGTAGTAAGTGCTTCCATGCCCCTGCAGAAAAGAGAACTCTAGTTAGGCCTCGGCAGATGATAAAAAAACGACAAGCAATCAAACAGAACCCGGGGAACCATGTCAAAGGCTTTCCTGAAGTCTACGAAGTAGCATATATTCTTTTTATTGCATTCTCGTGCATGCTCTACTATTATCCTTATTGCAAGAGGCTTTGGAATGAATCTCTGGAAGCCCAAGGATCAGGCTGAAGCTTTGGAGCAGAATTGGGGTTCAGATTGGAAAACCCAACAGAAGGAATGGGGTAAGAAGGAGCTTCAGGGGCAAAAGATCCGCCATAGCCATGCATGGCGTGCTGCAGCGGCGGGATGAGAACGGAAGCAAGCGGGGTGTGGCCGAAGAAGGCCTGCTGGCGGGCAGGGAAGAGCTGGGCATGGCTATGGCTGTGGCTGTGGGGATTATTGGCTGATCGATGGAGCAGATTCTCAAGAGAGCTTTCGTTGCTGAGTAATTCTAAGAAGGAGGCAGAAGAAGGGGCTGCAGTTGCAGCTGCGGATGAAGCATCGTTCGAGGAAGAATTATTACCTGAATGGTGTCTGGGATTCTGGGTGGGAGGAACGAACCTGGGCGGATTCAATTCAGAGGATATGCTGCCGAGAAAGGGAGGAGGGGGGTCGAATGAAATTTCCTTCTGTTTGGGTCATGGAGCAATCAGGCAGTTTAAGGCTGGAAAAATGGGTGGGTTGAGGGGACAAATTCCAGTCAGAGGAACGGATCTGAGAAAAGGGGATGAAATCGAGAGGCTTGGGCTGAGATTGCGGTAATCCAGCCGATCCAAAACGTCGTAGAACTGGATTGCGGTGGAGACCGAGAGCCGCACGCGCCCTGCAGGTGGGTTCGCCCAAGCGAACCCGGCGGGCCCTGCGTTAGTTGGGGGCAAGATCCAACAAAGCAATATTGATGTGATGTGTGCATCATATTCCAATCGGATGTTGCCATATGGCATGACGTAAAAATTATTTTTTCTTCTTTTAACATATTTGAAAAATTGAATTCTCAATCCCTTAACATATATCTCTCTCCTACTTTAAATATAAGAAAAATTGAATGCTCAATCCTTTAGCATATAACTCCCACTTAGTACATGGATGTCAAGCCTATTTGCTGTCTCCTATCTCCAGTATAAAGCTTGTAGCTATACTGCATCAATTTGTATCGGATCTCATCACCTAAGTATTGAAACGAGTAGATGAGTATGGCTACAATTTCCACGAGAGGCAAGACTGTATAAATCTTATCACAAGTCATCGAGGGCAAACACGATATACTTTTGGTGTGCCCTACTTTTCTTATGATTATGAACCATTATCTACTATTGCCTCTACATTCCACAATTTTCAAAAGTTCTCAATGCACCATCTATGTGTGATCTGACTTCATATATTTTTGAGGTGTTCAATGCTCATCTTTAATTGTTGAATCACTAGCAACACTGAGTTTAAATTTATAACTTCTTTAAATGTTAACATCATCAATACTGCAAGGGGCTTTTTAATCTTGACAATAATACGCTTGCTGCTCTCTTTTTGTTTGGGTCTCATAGGCCAATTGGTCTCCGTGGACAACCATGGACATATACATTAAAACAAAGAATTATCTCTTAAGTAGTGGTTAAGGTTAACTAATATTGCATTCAATGCAATTTTTTTTTACTTCTGGCTTAAAGATTCAGATGGACTATACTAGAAAAAGTATTTATTAGCTAATGTTGTCTTCTAGCTTATTGAGATCCAAAGAATCATAGGAAATGCCCGAATAGGGTGCTATCTCGTGAGCCAGTATTATCTCATATTAATATTATCACTGAAATATGAAACAAGATTTAGCCTTTCCAATTGATTTTGGAGTATTTATATTATCCATGTTCAATTCCAACAGCTAGAGTCTCAATATCCACTCTTTGGAGATCCTCTCCTCCCACTGAATCCCACATGAATCTTGTTCAACCCTCCCCCCAAGCCTGCCATCCCTGCTAGTTGATTTTAAGGCCTTCGTGCTTTCTTCTGTTGTTTGGAGTTCTTGCCCATGCTCTGCCCATCTCCTGACCCTTGGTTGGTCTTCGTGGACGTTAAGATTTCTATCTACCTATCTACCTATCTATCTATCTATCTATCTATCTATCTATCTATCTATCTATCTATCTATCTATCTATCTATCTATCTATCTATCTATCCTGTTTAGTCTATAAATTTTAGTCTATCTATCCGATATTCATTCGCTATCTTTTACAAAATATTTCCATAACTCCGCTACGCGCCCTAGCAAGACTTGCTGTTTAGCGCCCATCATGCATGCTCGGGGGCCTTAGGCCGTTGGAGGCGACCTCGCCGTGTTTCACCTTGGAGGATTGGTATTGGGTGGTCCGTTAGCTTCGTGGGAGTTCTTTCGAGCTCGCTTCCGAGGCGTTGACCGCTATCACGGGAACACGCGGGGAGTATTCCGCTACATATACCTATAGTTCCTCGGGATGATGTGGTGGTGCAGGTTTGGAAGGTTCATCGGATGTTGTGTCTTCTTGCTTTGTGCGGCGGTCTTCTTAGGGGTTGGCTATTCATGACATACCCCCTTCGGGGCAAGTGGTCTTTTTGCAGGGTTCTCGATGGGGCTCGGTTTGGGCGTGGACATGGAGCTCACTTCCCCACCGGAAGGTTAGGTGCTCCTGCGGCGGCGTGGTGCATTTGTATCGGGGTGAATGCCCTTGTGAGTCGGTTTAGGCCAGGTGTGAGCCATATCCGCCCTTTGTTGTGACCTTCATCGAGAGACGTGGAGCATTGTCCGGTTTTATGCCCGCTTGCAGTCAGCACGGATTGGGTTAGGGCTCGTTTTGGTGAGATTGACTAGCCAAAGAATTCTTCGCTTCATGTGTATCCTAGTGCTTGGTCGCTCTTGTGGCAACAAGCCTTGCATTTTGTGTGTGGCTTGGTTGGTGTGGCTGATTTGGAAGCGGGCGGGTTGTGGATCTTTCGGGGATTCAACTGACCTGCCTCTCTACGATTCTCGACTTCGGTACAAGTTATTTCAAAGCTTTCTGGTGTTCGGGGAGTAGTAGAGCGGAAGTTCGCCATTTGGCGGGACTTCTTGGGTGTCGTGAGATGGTGATGGTGGTTTGTCTGGCCAAAGAGTTGCGCTTTTTTTGTGAGTTTGTTGTGGAGTGTCGAGGTATATTGCCTCTCTTTGGGGCAGTTCTCCTTCCTTCTCACTTGCTTTGTAACATTACCATTCTTTTAATATATTGATGACACAGGGTTCTTCAAAAAAAGAACACTTCTATGGGGAAAAGGTAAAGATAGATAGTTGTTTTAAAGGTAAAAGAAAAGATAAAACAAAAATGCAACTCTATAGTAACTGGTAATTGCAAGGAATTTTTAAATTTAGGTAAAAAATAGTAAAGCTCAACCCTCAACGAGGTCTTAAAGTTAGCATTTTATCAAATCCAATCCCTATTCAAAGTGGACACGCCAAAGTGGAATCGCCCACTTTATTGGCTCCCAAAATTGAGTCAATATGCCAAGCGAAGTTCGCCTGTGCGAACCCTGTAATTTCTTCAAAGCGAACCCACCGGATTTCCGCCAGCGAACCGGGGCGTGGGACGCGGGCATGATTGCCACGGGTGCAATCGCCAGGTGGTATTGCCGCCGGGTTCGCTTTGGGCTTAACCCAAACCGCAATAATCGAGGCGCTTTTGCATGTCGGGACGCCGACCTTGCATTGAAAGTGACCTTGACTAACCTCAAACTTAAGACATATTTATTCTAAGATTAATGTGTTATGAGTAGACAAAATATCTGGATGCAAAAACATATGCAACAGAATATAATAGTATATTCAATTTTGCTACATCAGAATATAGTTTCCTAGAAGTATAAACTAAAGGATGTATAATGTGTTCAATATTTTTGTTATTGGGTTTTGAATCGGTAATATAATGTCTTAAATACAATTCTATAAGTTGGTCACTTATTTTCATCCCTCATAAAACATTACCTAAACTAATCTTGATCTGCACCTTTTTATAGGGTGGATCTAGTACATGCAATCAAAGTGGAAATGCGACTCCAGTATGCCAGCAAACTATATCATCTGCTACTAGTTGTTGTGAATATTGTAATCCACCTCAAAAAAGTAGTTATAAGAACAAGATTATTATTGGTTGCACAATTGGAGGTGGAGTACTGATTATCATTATTTGTACAGTAACCATAATATTGAGAAAATGTCACCCAGATCCTCCTTCACATTCTACTCCACACAATCCAGCACCTATTACTTGGAGGTAAAGATGTAATGATTCGTATATCCATTCTTACTTGACAATAGATTTCACGATTAAATATTTGATATTATATTATTTTTTTGTTTTTTGATATTATTTTGATATTATATTATGTAGTTCCCAAAACTACAAACACTACATATTGGGCATTGAAATATTTCCTAATATATCATTGTATACTTTGTGAGCATGCTTATATACTGCTAAGGTTTT
Organism: Isoetes taiwanensis; assembly: GCA_021234155.1. Classification (NCBI taxonomy): domain Eukaryota; kingdom Viridiplantae; phylum Streptophyta; class Lycopodiopsida; order Isoetales; family Isoetaceae; genus Isoetes; species Isoetes taiwanensis. Next base: position 10,376,796 of record JAJEKV010000022.1, on the reverse strand, counting down.
TCCCTCGAAAACACTTTGGGACGAGGGTTTTTAAATCCTGACAATAATATGCTTGCAGTTTTTCTTGTTTTGGGTCCCATGGGCCTATTGGTCTGCATGGACAATAAAAATACATCCATTCATTCATTCACTAAGCAATAATAATGTTTGCAAGTTCTTGCACATAACATGAAGATAAGGTTTTTTTGTTTAGATGGCCATTGTTTTTCATCTTGATATTATAACAACCAACACATAACTACACAAACCATTGGGTCCAACACATTTAAATTAAAATCCCCCTTAAACCCCCTTTGGTTTGGGTGCATATTCACACGGGGGGTGACTTCGAGCAACGAGAGCTGTTGGATAGGCATATTTATCCCTTATTCCTTAATCTACACCGTACACAAAGTTCCTCGTTTGTGGGGTATGGATACAGAATTTGTTATACTGTATAACAAGTTTTACAAAATACTATAGGATTTTAGGCAATATACTATATGGTGTTGATTTTATACATATAAAACATAATTATAAAGGCTCTCGCTGCCCGACGTCACCCCCCGTGTGAATATGCACCCAAACCAAAGGGGGTTTAAGGGGGATTTTAATTTAAATGTGTTGGACCCAATGGTTTGTGTTAATTAATGTTAATGGTAGTTATGTGTTGGTTGTTATACTAAAAAAAATTTTGGGCCCTTCGGGCCTTAACAAAAGAAAACAGAGGAGAACTTTAAGGACCTATATATTAATTACTAAGAAGCTTGGATATTCTAGTTGAACACATGTATAAGAGGGCATGGTTCATGCTAGAACATGGATTAGTTCCAAGAGGAACATGCAATTTGTCCAGATATAAAGATAGCAAGAATATATTTAACTTTGAGCTATGAGTGTATGACAATAATAATTTGTGCCTTTCCAACGTGCACATACGTGACCTTCACTTTCTAATCTTCATGCATACGGCATTGTATATTGTAAAATGTAATAGATGATATATTCGATATTTTTGGGGGATTTCAACCCACATACAAATCCTTGTGATATAAAATATCAATTTCATTGTGTTGATCATTTCTTTTTGCTTCCTGTAAATATCCAAGTTGAGCTGCAGCTTGTTTGGTGGCTAAATGCTGAATAATACATCAGATAGAATGTGAAACAACATATATATCAAATGGTAATAAAATAACCATGAATCAAATAACATAATAGATAACAGGCTTGCACAATAGATATGTTTCAAACAAGAACCTAAATAGTCCTAGCATTAAGGCCTCACAGCAGTGTTAGTTGCCATCAATGGATTGGGCGATCTAACCGGTAACGTTGATGAAAGACATAATATTCTATGGGCAAAACAAAGAAAAATATTTTTAGGCCTTAAGACTTTAGTGCACACATTGCAGAAACAACTAATAACTCAGCGACTAATGCAGCAATGCATGCAAGTTATTTAGGCCGCATGAAGCCAGGCTAATGGAGCAATGCATGCAAGTTATTTAGGCTGCATGAAGCCAGGCTAATGGAGCAATGCATGCAAGTTATTTAGGCCGCATGAAGGTTATTTTGCGGTGTTACAGGCATGATGATTGGATTGCATGGACAAAATACGCCATCGAAAGTTTTTCTAAGGAGCTTTTTATTAACTTTAACGGATGTGTTGCGGTATTCAAACACGCTACTCATGATAAGATAAAACACCAGCTCAATCAAGGGAATAGAAGATAGAGTAATTCGATGAGCTACTCACGAAAGCACCAAAGACGAAAGTGGCAAAACATAAGACTACAAGCTCACAAAAAGTGAAAAGAAAAACTAACCAGAAAGCTTGACAAGCACTCGTTGCACCACGGATTTGCATAAACCGAAAGGTTAGCCAAAGAACTCGGGTTGAACTCCAATGTAGAATAGCAACATCAAACTCGAAGTTCTCATGCAACTTTTTGTGCCAACCATAGCAGCCTCGGGCTAACTTTTTCGTTGTTTCACCATCTTCTACTCTCTCCGCTAATGATCTTGCAAACTCATATTTCACGGATGCCAAAGGAATATCATTGACAAGCTCTAGAGCACGACCGGGGCGCCTTTCGCCAATCCACTTTAAGGTCACAAGGCTACTACAACACTCTCTTTTCAAAGACAGCAACCAAGCAATTTGATAAGGTTAAGGCGATTCATTTTTGTGATAAAATGGTTACCTCGTTCACAAAATTGTCTCTCGCTTTTGGTCGCCAAGGCGGTTGGATCGCTTTGATGGCTACCACGATGTCAACTCCGTCTTCAAGGGTGCCTTTGTAAACAGCGCCGAATCCGGCCAAAGACCAAGCTTCAAATCAGCCGAGAAGAAATTGGTAGCCTTTTGCATATCCAAGATAATCTGATTTTTGCGGCTTCTCTTCCATGATAAGTGATGATCCGTTGGAGACTTCTGAGCTACCAAATCCGGAACCCTAATCGCTTCAAAAATGTTTGTTTTGAAAACCAAAACCCTGCTAAAAAACATGCAAACAATAAAAGCCCCACAACCACACGATTTTCCCTCTTCTTTAAAATCAATGGCTAACAAATGGGTGCACTCTAGAAATACCATTTAGTATGTCCACGTGAATACGCCCGTGAAATCATATGAAAACCATGCCAAAAAGCGTATAAAATCACAAAAAAACCCCCTGTTATAATGCTACATATACATTGTATTGATCTCATATTGGATTTTTTTTTTTTTTTCAATTATGTAATGACCTACTTATGCACTAGGAAAAATAGTATTATAAGATAAATTTAAAAACCAGGGTGACCATAGGTTTTCACCCCACTAAAGAAAAAAGAAAAAAGAGTGAGACCGTAAGTATAAAAATAGAAATGGAGATAGCTTTAACACCTTAGCAGTAGTTGAAGCATTTTTTCTCCTATAAACTACATTCTAAAGGAAGGAAGAATATTTGTTACAAAGATTGAATAGTATAAACATATCTAGGGCAATGTCCCAATACAATCTAAATAAAAGGGCAATATAATCTTTAAGAACATCATACTAATTGTGTAGTATGTCTGAGGGAATATACGGAAGATAAAAAACGAATACAAGTATGGGATGGACCATTACCTAATTTAGTAGCAGTGCTGCATGAAATCGAGGAGCAGTTAAGAGAAATCCGGCGCCACCTAATTCAAGCTATAGATTGTCCTATGAGGATTCTGCTTTAGGGAACTGTAGGTGTGACGTTCCAGGCATTCATACGGTATACGTATGCACGCCGGGACACGTCACTGGGACATAAGGGGGTAATTGGCTAAGTGGGCGTCGACCACAATGGTTTTATTTAGCTATGTTAATAAATCCATTGTGGATAATTATAACGTATATAGCCTAATTACCCTAATTAAGCTAAATTAGTTAATTAGCACCAACAAGGGGGTGCCACTTGGCCCAAATCGATTGGGCAAGGCATGGTTTCCATTTTGGACACCCAAATTAGGGCTTTTGTGCCCCAATTCGAATTAGGAGCGGTGGAGATGGAGGAGGAGGCTCTTTGGGCTTCAAGGAGCAATTTGGCTTAAGGGCAAGGATTCTGCCGACCTCACCAAAATCACTAAACAACCTAGGCAATTGCTGCCACCCTTCGCATACTGACACTATGGAAGCACCCACCGATACTTGGTCCAGTAGAAACATTGGTTGGTAGTAGTTTAGTTGTGAATTCTAGGGTAGCGCCCTGTTTGGCACTTGTTGTGATGTTCATCATTCTCTTGTTTTTAATGGTAGGAACTAACCCTTGATTGTAAAGGTAAAGTTCTTTTTATATTTCGATTCTCGGGTTTGGTTCCTAAAAAAGGATGGATTGATAGTTCTTTGTATGGTATCACTCACGGAAATGGGGAAATAAGGCGGGGTAGAGACCTCTGAACTCATATCGTAGTAGTATGTTCCTAGATAAAAACCCCAGTAACTCCCAATAATGCGGCTTTGTGCACAAGAGCCCACCGGTCATAGATGCTATGGGTAGCTTAGCACTGCACAAGGAACAGGTGGTGTGAAGTGGGGGTGGGGTCTTGCGCGAACATAAAAGGCTCCTGAGACTCCTACGGTGGGCTAGGCCTAATAGCCGGCCCGATGAGCTAGGCGCCGAGCAGGCTCTGTATGGGTGCGACACTCCACGGGTGCAGAGGTGTGACCGCATGGGGCATCCACACACTTTGAGTAGATTTAGGGTGAGTAAGTCGGGGTGCGAATGCGGGTCGCCGACGCGCAAACACGTATTCTCTAGCTCACCCATGGAACCACGCGTGATTCCGGGAAGGGGACGCTTCCCAGGAGCACGCCTCATCTGACCAGGCGCCATGAACCCGGAGTAGGCTCAAAGGGTGATACCTTGAACTGCGTCTGGGAAGGCTATACGGGCTTCATAGCCATAAATTGACCCATCATCCGCAAAGTGTGCAGTGAGGGGCGGATGGAGTGGGTCAACCCTAGCCGATGTTCTATGCCGATAACGCCATGCCAAGACTCTGTCTGGCGATCTCTTGAGGCCCGGCCGTCGGTCGATCCTCACCGAGATGCGAGCTGGGGTAGAACTGGGGTTTGGGTGTTTTCTTAGGTTTAGATGCATATTCTATGCGTTGGTATTTGGATGGATCGCCACCCTTCGTGGTGGTTATTTATATATGATTTATTTTGTCGTGCTAACCCTTGTATTCATGCTTCCGTGGTATTAGGAGTCCCATTGAAGGCGTGGGCGAATGACCCTTTCGTGTCCTTCTTTTCGGGCATCATTTCATAGATGGCCGAAATGAGCGAGGAGGAGCCTCGCTCATGGCAAGTTGGTTGCCATGGGAGGGGAAAGTCCTCGTATGTATCTGGTACCGGGTGTCGTATATATTCGAGGAGCGTCCACGAGCAGTATCGTGAGCCATGATTACGGTTGACCAGGAATCATAGCACCGCCAGACTCTAACTCGTCAGAAGTTCGGCCGGCTAGGTAGGAGGCTAAGCTAGTGTGATTGTTAGTTCTTTGATGTTTGGCTCGGTGTTAGGTTAAATTAAGAAATTGTAGCTTTAAAGAGGATAGGGTGACTGGAGGGCCCAAGATTGGAAGCTTTGTAAATGTCAGTGGGTAGCTCAAATGACAGAAAAGGTGGTTCCATTGGATCGGGGACACCCAAATACCCTAGGACAGATCATTAGGCGGCAAAAATGGTCAAGGAGGGGCCCCGAAGTCAACTTCGGGCCGCCGCTTTTCGGCGACTCAAGATCATGGTAGGGCTGCCAGATATAATGTCCGTCGGTAGGGCCAATCGTATAAAATGCGTATTTCCGCCGTATAAAAATTTTCGTATTTTTTTTTATGCACATATTATTTTGGCGCCTTAATCCAGATTTGAACCCATGACCTCTCAACTCCAAGCCTAGGTGCCTACCACCACACCAAACTATCTCTTGAATTTAATGGTGTTTCACATATTTCTTATACACATATAGTAGTATTTCTCTGCATAGCAACTTTTATATAAAAGGCACTATGGGGTCTTGAACCCCTGACCTTCTACACCCAAACCAACACCTTTACCAATAAGCCAACTTCTTTCTTGAAGGGATATAACCCTTTTTCTAATATTTATAATGCATCTATATTTTAAAATTAGAGCGCGGTGCCTTTGGTAAACCCACGAAGTGGAGGCGGGGAACTCCCGAGGGGCAAGCTCTCTCGCCATAGCCGCCGGAGCAAGCTCTCTCGCCATAGCCGCCGGGGCAAACTCTCTCGCCATAGCCGCCGGAGTAAGCCCTCTTGCCATGGCCACGGGAGTCGACCTTTCTCTGCCATAGTCAACCCGGATAACCGTTAACCATATATAAAGCTAGTATCCCCTAGGAATAAAACCAAATGACACGACGTAATCTAGCAAGTCCAGGCCAACTTGTTATGATAACATCAACTCACTTGGTGGGACTAATTACGGAATTTAATTAACGCATAAGGGCAACTCTCTAGAATAGCAAAGATGTGTTATATCCTTGGATATTCTTTAGGCAACGATAATAATGTCCGGTTATCTGCGTTCCTCGATCCATAACTTTAATTATTATTGTCCTTTGGTAGATGCCTTGATAACACGGTTTCTTTCGCCCTTGCCATGATTCAATCCATACTACATTCATATGCTTTTATATTAGACCTTATTCGACGTTATATAAGTAATGTTTTATAAACATAATTCTAATTAACGTTGCCTCACTCTAGTGTCTAAACCTTGACTCGTCTCAGTTCCCAGAGAAAGGATTTCTTTTCGCCCCACCAACTAGGGACTCGCCATGCAAGCACCCCTCTAGACCATGGGTAGCTTTAATCCTACCACCCCTCACTACTTCTTCCCAATGGACGTGTTCTTTTATGGACCATTTTCCCGCACCACTGCGGTACAACTCATGTCGTGTATGTGAGTGCTTGTGTTAGAACCCCCACAATATTGTCAACACTTTGTGCCAAACTTCACCATCTATATGGATGTCATTAATCATCGTACCACGCTGTCAAAGTGACGACCAGTCTACCCTCTTTTAGAGTCGTTCTCTCCGTTACAATCCAATGCTACCCAACCATTGTTGATTACTCACCTAGATATGGTTGGCGCAAAGTATTTCAACCATTCCTTTAGTGCCCAAATGGCATTAAGTTCCAGAAATGAACTTACATATTCCAAGGGGTTATGTGAACATCCCAAAGGACAAGTACCACCCAAAGACCCTCAAGATAGGCCTCCTCTATTACTGAGATCTTGTGTTCAAGTCTCTGGGGGTCCATCATGCGTCTTCATGGACCACGCCAATGTGGCATGACATATAAATGCTATCTACCTATCTATCTATTTATTAAAAATGTCCTTGGTGAATTCAATTCACCATCTTGTCTTAGGACATGGAAGTCTTCTTCCCTAAGCCATGCACCAAATCTTTAAGGAGTTGTTAAGCTCTTGCTGCCTTTCAAGCCGCAAATCTACCTTTGTATATTAGCAATGACCACCCTTCATGTTAGGTAATAACCTTTCTATCCAGATTGCTAAATATCATGCATCAGGATCCTTTATTTCGTCAATATGTTTTCTACGTCTATGGCCAATTTTCAGTCCTTTAGTTGTGATCTATATTCAGTAGAGTCACCAATCCAATTACTCCTTTACGTATCCGTTAACCGTCTTGTGGCTTCCAAGCCGCTATTATATGGCCCTTATGTTGTAAACCTACCTATCATTGGGGGTTATAATCCAACATTGTCCTACATCCTGGAAATGTTACTCATTACATTTCTCTGTCATGATGTCATGCTGTTGTTCTGGCATTCCAAATGACTTGGCATCCGCATTTAAACCATAGTCATGGCCTAAGAGCGGGTGAGCCTTCGTATAAATCGTGAATTACAAGGTGCTTGCCTTGTACTTTGTGAGCCTTTCAACAATTATCTATGTTGAGACAACACGGACTTGTATCCATGTTGAGACCTCCATGAAACCCATGGCGTCACCTGCCTGATCCGTATGGATCATGTGGGAAAGCTAGTTTTAGATGTCTATTCAAGACACATTTTAACTTCTAGCATGTAACTCCTATTTGATACCTATCCGGAATTGTACTATTGTACTACTCAACCCCACTACCTTAAGCTTTTATTCTATTGGCCGTTGACATTTACTTCAAGTGCAAACTACCACATCATACCCTAGCATGCAACGGATTGATCATCCTTTGCACATTTCGAGCGTATCTCCGGACCCTCCATCAAGAACTTTAGGATACGCCGTCTTTCTCTCCCCTATTGTCACCACCTAGATTACCTCTCCAAAGATGTTTATCGTATGTGTCCATGCTATGTACATAACAAACATATATCCTCATCCCACAATGCTAGAGATCTGCTCTAACTTAGTGAAATGTAACCTTTTGTAGTTCTTATGATGTGGCTGCACCACCTACTTCCCAAATGGGCGGGGGCCAACTCTACGTTGGACTTGTACATGCTGATGTATTCACATGTGCGTGCCGCAAGCGATGACGTGACTTGCCCATGTATGGATCTCTGCATAGAAGAGTTTAAGCACCAAGGTGCATTTAACATACTTATCATAAGAAGGTTTAAGGATACTTCCTTCTATTGCGATTTTCGATTAACTTAGTCATTTGTTTAACTAACCCCAATGCCTGAGGACATCATTATTTTCTAAGAGGGGTGAATGTGACGTTCCATGTATTTATACGGTGCATAATGATAAATAAGGCGACCGCCACCCAATAAAGGTAACGCCACCATGGAGTATCTTAACCTAAGGGGTTGACCTAAAAGGGATGAATTTAAACTTGTGGTACTTTAACCCCCGCATATAAACTATAGGGTGCTTTTTTATTGACCTACCCAATTTGCGGCGCTCCCAAAGACCGGCTCAAGACCTATTTTCGCTTTTTTCGTGGCGTGAAGGACGCCCTTCATCATTTTGAAGGACGCCCTTCATCATTTTTGGAGGTGTCTCAAGGCTGCTTAAAAAGTTTTCGCAGTGTAATTGATTAGGTGCAGCTAGGGATTTTCGAATCGTGATCATTTTGATTATGATTTTGATTTTCGAATTGAAAGTGTAATTGGGTTGGGAAGTTCGGTTCATTCTGCTACTCTTAGGAATTCCAGCATCTAGCTATGGCGCTGAAGTCCGGCGAGGTAAAAATCCCTCTATTTCTCATGCTTTTTTCTTTATCTACTGATATTGAACTAAAAAAAGTTTGTTTGATGTTATCAGGAGCTGCTTTTCGCAAGAACTGAGTATGAATTTCACACAAACAGAGGTTTGTGTAATGAAGGGAAGAAGCCAAAGGATTTGAAGGCGAAGGATGTTTCCGACCGTGATTTTCTTGAAGTCTGGCAGTGCCCACTTCGGAAAGGAAAGATAAATTTAAAATTTGTTAGGCCCCGGTTCGCCACTGTGCTGCATGACCTGCTGGAAAGGATTTATCAGAAAAGCAAGCCTACCAACAATGAGGTTAGGGTAACCTTTGCTCGAGCTTTTGCTTGGAGTAATACCCAACGAAGCTTTGTCAACCCTCGGCAATTCAAAGTGAACTGGGCTAGTTTTGTCAGAAGCTTATCAACATCCGGCCTTGATTTCTAAGGGAGAGACCAGCAGCCATCTTGTTTGAATAGCAATTTTTTTGGATCACTTGGGTAAGCTTTGGGGGAGATGAAGAGAGATGCTGAGAGGAGTTGCTATTATCAAAACAAGAGTCTTTGTTGAGGAAAGAAGGTGCTATTCTTTGGAGCGCACATAGCTTGCAAAGCTATATATGAAAATATAGAGGCAGCGAAGTTCAGAGAAGACCTTGAACGAGATTTTCCGAAATAGTTGATGCTATTGCAAAACTAAAGAATGATGAAGAAGTTATCGCGAGAGCTTTTGGAGTCGAAGACTTCGAAAATAGATTCTAAAGGGAAGAACACATTCGTAAAGAAATTTCTTTGCTGAAGGATGAAATAGATACCTTTGAGGAATCAATGGCTAAGTGGCATGCAAAGGCTAAGCATATTTCAGCCATGCAGCAAGATAGTGAAAGCACCAAAGCTCGGATGGAGTTGGGTATGGGTGTGTATTCTTTGCCTTTGCTAACTACTGATGTATGTCAGGCATGTGGCCTTTGTTTTCCTCAAGAATATGACCTGTTTGTTAAAATAAACCAATGTGGACATAAGTACCATGTGTTTTGCTTTTCAAGTGTCTTTGAAAACTATGCACTTTGGTGGTTCCTGTTGTGGGAGAGGAAGTCCCAAGCAACATTTTGCGTGAACTGGATTCAAAGAATTGATGTGTGATTGAAGAGGACTCTAACTATGAAGATGAAGAAGAAACTGAAAAATGCAAACAAATTGATGAAGATAAAAGCGAAGGATGAAGTTGATAGCAGCACCACTTTGTACAATAAACACGCAAGTGTGAATTTAAAGCGTAAAGGATCGCAAAAAATTAAGAAAAGGAAGACAAGGGCCAGCACCAAGAAAGACTCGAAAACCTGTTGCAAAGTAAGTTCTTGTTCAATGTATCTTGTAATGTATTTGTTTTGTGCTAACTTCAATTCTATTTGAACAGTTATAGATATTGACAAGTCGAGTCCTTAAATTTGCTCACATATCTCCCATAAAAGGTACACATTTAGTTTTAGTATTATAAGCTTCTCTTTAAGTTACATTAATTTTAAATTAATCTTGCGCATAAGAAGACCCGCCAAGACCTTGGACAACCCGGCAGATAAGAAGACCCCCGCCAAAGACTGGACAACTGCAGACAAGAAGACCCTTTGCAAGAACCAAGCTTGGAGTAATCAAGAAAAATGGTAAGTCTAATCGAAAAATTTGAATAGTAGTCCATGTTCAATTTAGTTGTACTAAATATTGATTTCTTGTTGCGTGAAATGTGTCTAACATTCCGCGGAAAGCCGCCAGTCGAAGAAGCAAGGTTGGAGCCTATAGAAGATCAAGATTTCGGAGATGTAAAGATCAATGATGTTGAAGAGGATATAGGAGCGATTTATCACAGGATATAGGAGCGCATTTATCACGGGATAAAGGAGCGTAATCTGAAGAAGAAATCCTTCCGTGTGGTACACCGGAGGAAAATTATCTTGCTTTTAAAAAGGCAAGACTTTTTCGAATTTAGCGATCTCTCAAAGATCTACCAAGCATCTTATCAAAGATCTACCAGGAGGATATATTGAGGATGTTTTTTTTTTTTAAATATTATGTGGATCTTGTATACATGCAACACAATTTTGTTCCATAGTGTTGACATGTTTTTGTATATTTATGTAATAGCAAGGGTTTACAATAATATAAGGTTTGCATTCGGAATATAAGTTTTACATAAGTTTTACATTAGGTTTTACATAAGGTTTACATTAGGTTTTACATAAGGTTTACATAGGTTTACATAAGTTTTACATTTTTTTTTTACATAAGGTTTTTACATTAGGTTTACATATGAATAAGGTTTACATAAGGTTTACATAAGGTTTACATATGAATAAGGTTTACATAAGGTTTACATAAGGTTTACATATGAATAAGGTTTACATAAGGTTTACATATGAATAAGGTTTACATAAGGTTTATGTATAAGGTAGCAATAGGTTTATGTATAATAGGAATAGTAATGATTAAGGTTTATGAATAAGGTCTATATGATATGAAGAATAGCAATGAATAAGGTTTATGAATAAGGTTTACATATGAAGAATAGCAATGAATAAGGTTTATGAATGTAAGGTGTACATGAATATAAGGTTTATGATTGATAGCTATCTAGCATATGATTGTTTACATATTATTGTTTATGGTTACATATTTGTTTATGATTGTTTATGGTTATGATTGACAACCAATTTGATTACATATGAACTATGACAACAAATTTACAATATGATTTACAATTTACAATATGTTTCACAATTTACAAATTGGTCTAAGGTTCACAGTTTGAATCACAAAGCATCTTTGCCTTTTCTTTGCTTTTGCTTTTGATTTATTCTTTTCCTTCGGATCATTTCCTTTAGACTCTAAAACTTCTTGAGCATAAATGGATGTGCTTTGATGCAAGCTATCCATAATTTGATCTTCCACTATGTCGTGGAGCTGAAAAACGTTGTTCTCAATCTGGTCATATCGTACCAACGTACTGTAACCAAATGGTCAGGATACACCGTGACTGCTCATTATCTAGCAATTCATACAAGTTACCATTAATCAACTTGTAATATTTTCCAGTGACAACTACTTCATTCCTACCAAACTTTTGCCCCCAAGGATCCTTGTATGCTTTCTCTATAACATGCTTTGTTCTAGTGCATTTTAAAATATAAAAGTCTACTTTTTCTTTGTTGTTAGGCTCAGCATTGACAGCAAAGTTATCTCCAACAGCAATGATATCTGATTTCCACTCATGATCTCCTTCAAAAACAGGGCCTTCAACAACTTCCTCAACATAGTCAGCACCCATAGGTTTTAATTCAGAGTATGACCACGTGCCTATTCTAGCAATGTAGGGACACTTTGCATATTTCCCTAACCAGCAGTTATGGCAGAAACAAGTGAAGTTCATATGTGCAACTTGAGTCGGGTCAGTTCTTTGAGTAGGCTCGATGGAATGAAATTTGCTAGAGCCGGATAGAGTTGCACAATCATACCTCTCACTTCTATCAACATCTCCTATGCCAACTTCCCAAAAAATCTGCCAAAACACAAGCATTCACAAGCTCGACCAAATTGGAATGTATAAAATCCAGCCAGTTCAACAAAGACACCAGACTGCGTCTGTTTTTCCATTGTGATGTTGTCACCGAAATGTTTTTGCAAAAAACCACTATATCATGTGCATTTCTAAGTGGCACTGAATTTCGTTTTAACATCTCATGAGTTAGGGCTCTCTTTAATGACAGCTCCAAGCACCATCATGTTCACTGCTTTCTATCGATTAGTGCTGGAAATGAACATTAACTCTAGGTGCTTGAAAAATGAAAGTTACCTTTCCCATGATAAGAAGCAAAATAATTCCAAGTTATTGGGATGCCACTAGTTTGATAATTTCTTCCTAGAAAGTAAAATGTTCTACTTCCTTTCCATCAAGAACATCCATCGCACCAAACAATGTAATGCTGTACTTGATTTGTTTTTGTTGGACAAAAATGTTGCATGACTGCTCAAACAATGTTGCATAAACAAAGTGTCATGTTCCCCGTCATCCTGAAATGTAGAAGTGAGTTTCTTTGATGATTCTTCTCTCATCTTCATCCAATTTAGGTCATCACTTTGGTGGCATGTCTATATGATATATGCACTAAAATTGTGCACCCATCATTCCTCCAATGCATCTGAATTTCTTTTGAATGAAGCTGTAATTTTTTCAAGAAAATCAATCACCAAACTATTGCATCCTTTGGAAATGTTTCCAAACACTTTTTGAATTGCCCTGGCTCGCCATCTAGCCCTCATAGTTGTGTGGAATAAATTCTTTCAAAGACTGTTCTAGCATTCTCGAAAATATCAGAAGCACTTGTGGTCTTGTAAACCAGTTTAGTGACTGGTTTTTTTCCCAGCTTATAACCACCTTTGCCATCAGGTTCTTCTACAGATTCATATATCTACAACAAATACAGAAATAAAGAATAGAGCTACACCATAATGAAGCATAAAAAACAGCAACAATCTTAGTACCTTGTCATATATTCCACTCCACCTGCACACCATTCTTGAAATTCACTTCTTTTGGACATGTTGGCAGCTTGCTAGGTCCACAACTATTGCACTTCGTGAGTTAGCAACCATGTGCATACCATTCTTCACTTTCATCTCTTTGACAAATAAGAGACCTCCAAAGCTCACTTGTTGAAGCATAGGTGCTCTTCCTTGCCATGCATGTTGGTCCAGACCACAAACTTCACACGCAGCATTTACAATTTGGACCATGAATTTTTTCATCATGTCTTACTTTGTTCATTGCAAGTCGAATAAAAATCGGCTTCTCATATGATACACACAACAGCACGTCTCTCTGTCCTTTACTTTCCTGACATAAAGGGGTTTCAAGGCATGAAATACTGAGAAAGAAACCTCAAACTTAGGATACTCCCTTCTGAAACGCTGGTAAAATGAAACCTGCAAAAACAGACACAAGAATTACATAAAGAATTAGAGCAATTACGTAATTACAAAGATGTGCAATCAAACTAACCTGAGTATCCTCCATGAAGTGTAATGGATGCATGATCTTGAATCCTTCAGCCACTCTAATCCTTATAACATGTTTCTTGCATGGAGACACTCGTGTGTTATCTCTCCAAAAGTCAACTATTAGCTTCCTCTCATCATAAGAGAGTCCACAAATCTAGTATTCTTTCTTGAACATGGACCATGGTCCACTACCATGCTCTCTAAACCAATCTTCTATTTACCAGAACCCACACAATCTTCCTATTCAGATTCATTTGCTTGGCAAAAAAAGGATTTGTTAGTTTCACCATTGATGTAGAAAAGTCATTGCAAAGACTTTGCTCTCCACACATCTCGTATTTTTTGAATACTTATGAGCTGCAAAAGACTCCCCTCAAATTGTTAATGATTGTTTTCATTGTGTTTAATTCTTTGTCGCTTGAGAGATCTAGTTCGTGTATCCACTTTCTAGCACCCCCTAGAATTTCCACTCTTTCTTGGGGATGTAGCATTCTCACACAATTCGTTTCACAAGCTTGCCTAATTCTTTTTGACAACTTTCTTTTTCTTCCAACCGCTGAATGAACCTTTCTTACCAACTTGAGTATCATTTGCAACCGCACCTAAATTACTTGATTCGCAAAGATCCACTTCTCTTTTTTTTTTCGCCTTTTGAATCCTCCCCGATTTCGGCCTGTTTTTTCAAAGCTGTTTCATAATTCTCTTGGTTTGCAAGCAACCGCAATTCTAACTACAAATCTAACTAAATTTATCAATGCAAATACCTCTATTATAGCAAGTACCTGTATTATGTCGGATCCAACCTCTACAAAGATTGCCAACATCCATAACTTCATCATCCTCATTTGATATTCCACCATATTCTCCTCGTAATTTTAGCATGTCGGGTTTTACTTTTTTATAAACCAAGTAACAAATTTAAATTGCATACTGACATGTTGAAATCATGTTCAAAGTCCATAAACTCAGCACCATTGAATGAATTTCATTCCAATCGAAAAGCGAAGACATTACATCACCAACAATTTAGAACAAAAAAATTCAGCAATTTAATAGCAGAGGCATTTAACAAGGAATACCTGGTCTTTCATCTTCATGATGAAATTCTTGATCTGAATTTCGGCTTCAAATGTAGTTTCTTCATTCCTTGTGAAACTAATCGCTTCAATGTGAGTATCGCCTTCGATTTGTGTAGGTGATTCTTCAAGGTAATTTTCTCGCAAATTGTGAACAAGACTCGTAAATCGCTTGGAATTGTTGATTTAACTCTTGCATGCCCGCCAAAAGAATCCCCGCATCAAATTGCGCACAATGCCCGGACACAAAGCAAGGGAATTCATCTCTCAACTCAAGAACCATAGTGGTGCTTCAAGAAACGCCGAAACAAAGATAATTTGAAGGTGCTAAAAGATTTGATTTTAAGGGGAAATTCCAATCGAATTGAGATTGCAAACTAAAATTTCGATCGATGACTTGGCCAAAAATAGCAGGAATGATGGATCTTGACTCCGCTCAAGGCTGGCTATGGCGGGTGAAGTGCTTGACTAAAACGTGAAGGGCGGTCGAAAAAATTTTATGATCTGTATCAACACCTTACCGGACCAATGTCGCATTATGATTTTTTGAGTAGGTCAATAAAAAGCACCCTATAATTTTCCCATGGGATTATGCCATAGTTCCAAAGGTTTCTACCACGGTCCAAGGCCTTTTCTAAAGGTTCCTTCAAGCTTAATTTCGCGTTGGCCATGTTTTGTCACACCTAACCTATTTATCTTAAGTTAGCATGTCAACCTCAACTTTTGATCCCTTTGAATGTTGTCGTCTTTGGCTCCCTCATAATGAAGCGGAGGCACTAAAACCCCCGGTCTTCTAATAGGAAAATCCAATGTTTCAATCTTTCGTTTAGTAACCGCCATATGATTATCCAATTCCTTACCCTCTTAAGAGTTTCAAGTCATAATCTCTAACGGGTCGATGCCGCAAGGAAACGGATCCTCCAAATTTCTATACGTACCTAGAATTGTTCACCGCGTGTAGGGTAACTCTTCGATTATATGGACTGCTGGTCTATATAACCTTAACCGTTCTGATCAATACACCTCGTCTTGATTTTATCGGGACTTGGAATTCCTATGTACTGCCCTCTTCTTGGTTACCCCTAAAGGTATAATCGCCAAAGTTATCGTACTTTTATCTTCCATCAGGACGCGATATTTTATATATCTTTTCATTCCCAAAACCAAATAAATGCTCTTAGCTTATAACGTTGAACTAATACATTGGTATCTAGAACCTTTGAGTAGTTAAGCTCTCATTATCGGTTAATACCGTTCCAACCATCCTCGGGATGTTTTTGAACGTAACATCACCGTATATGCTAGACTTACTCTAGCTATTCTCACTTAAACTTTTCTCGTCTTCCTTAGTACGACGTATCTAAGTTAATCAACTCTAACCATTCGGATAACTTGAATGCTTATCTCCGGTAAAGCATACCTAACCCAATATCTCAGATATATAAGCATATCATTATGCTCCTTCTGTAAACCTTGTCAAGTAATATTTTTCGCCTTGTAATAATATTCTATTATCTTTTAATATGACATACATCCGATGTCACAATTGACATCCTTGATATCCTCGCTAGTGTAGTATGTAATACTACTAAATCCTTCAAACATCCGAAACCACTACGTTGTTATTATGAGATATAGTAACATGTGTGCACCAACCCTAACTCTTGACTCATATATGATTCGTTGACGTAGCCCTAGATGCTTCTCCTATATATGCTGTGGATTTCACACCACACCTTCTAGACTCTCTATCCTTAGGTTGCCTTGGTCCTCACGCTCTAGTCATAAATTCCATAGGGGCACATGCCACCCTAAGTTCCTAGTGGACATACTTAATGTCTACTATAGGAATTCTTATCTTCATTACCTCTGTATTCATATATGTGAACTAAAAGTTCTAGTATATACCCTATCTTTTTCTAGTTATGTTCCTAGTAAATGGTCCTAATACACATCTACCAACGCGGAACTACTCCTCGGGATGCACACATGATACCAAGTCCAGAGCACATCCTCCTTGGCCAGATGTTCATTGTATGCCTCCCTTCTTCATATTCCAGGCTTTGGTCTCTTCAAAGTGTCCCTCCAAACTCTCTATATTTGAAACGTTGTTTACAACAACTTTCAAGCACCTCTTGTCTCCCACTTGTCGTGTGGGTACATTACTTGCCTTCCTAATGTATCATTAGTTCAACGTCAACTTTCCTTCATAGAATAAGCTTCCCGAGCTCCAACATACTTTGTAGCTTTCAGACGGTTTGTAACATTTTTGCTAGCAATTGTCGTCTTCCCATTCTAGCAGCCTTACAGAATGCTTATTATCGCCGTCGATTCGACCTCAGCTCTCTCTTCACCTTGTGGGAAAACTACGTTCCACACTATTGTCCGCCTCTTATCCGGGCTTCTACATACCCCCGGCCGACATAGGATCTCGCCATTTCTTAATTTTCACCCCCGCATAAGGATCATGCATTTGACCAACGTTATTAAGTGTATTCACGTGCCTACGTGGTCTTCTTAGTCGTCTATAATCTTGCGTCTTTTGTTTCACACCTCAGGAACATCAATCTCTCTTTACCAAAACACAATATATGTGTAATTTTATAATCCATAATTTATGGATCAACATCCTCATACACATTATTCTCTACCGCTCACCTAATCAAACCTACACTTTTAAAGTGTTTTCCTCTCGTGAGCTGGGTACTTATAATCCGCTTCCACCTTGGCATAGTACCTCCTTAACATGGTCTATAGTAGATAATCATAAACCACTTCTCCACCGGATATATCGCGGCTATATCAGGTCTCCTTCTACATTGAATAGCAACCTAGATGCCGTGATCATACATCAATCCTCGTGAATTTTTAGGTCCAAAGATTTCACTTAGATACCAAACATCGCCATACCAATTTTCTCGAAAAGTATCCATCCAAATTAGGGGATATCTTAACACTCCTTATACCCAACATTCAAAGACTTCTACTTCAAGTAGGAGCCGGGACCTCCTCGGTTATCATCATCTAATGGGCTCGTATGCAGACACGATGGTGGTTCGATGCTTCCGCAGTGAACACCATAGTCGCGAACCGGCCTTCGTGATACTGAGGACGATTGCATAGCCATAGCAATGCGGATAGTGACCGGCGGGTACCAATTACGTTGAATGTATACATCAGTAATGCACATGCACTGTATGTGTGATAAATTTATGAAAATAACAATAAAATAAATAAGTAATTCAAATATAAGAATATCGTGACGCCCGGTAAAATGTACAAACATAACCAATGAATTAATATGTGTTCTCATGTATTTTGTAATCTATGCTAAAGATAGAAAGTGTGATTGTGGAAACATTAAAGATAATCGCAAGTTATTAAACACATAATCAAATATAATAGAAGGGGGATAAGTATGTATGTCTTACACAAACTCCTAAGGGAATAACGAGACTTAGATAACGTTAACGATATATAGGTCAAAATGGAGTATACCGATACAATATATAATTCTATTAAAGGGTAACTATAAATGTCGAGGCATCTAAACACTCACAATAGCAATATATGAGTTGTTAAAATTGTACCAAAATAGGAAAACGAAATTGTAAAGTGAAGGGAGAATATAATACATATACACACAAAAGTTAATATGATTAGAATGACTTTCTATTAATCAGTGCGAGGTTAATAACTCAGATATAATATAACAACAAATGGAAGTTCTTTATATCTATACCTGTCTTTTTTAATATATAATCGGTTACTGTATCTATAGAAAGAATGCTTTTAACATAGATAGAGTGTGAGCTCGCCAACACCGCGGATGAAAAAACAGTGACACTTCCACAAACTTTCCTTCGTTCACTTTTAACACTCCTAAGCGATGATCATGATGTGCCTCTGCAACAACATGAGTCCCGATCCCGAGGACAGATCATTTTAAGGTGGAGAATGTGACGTTCGGGCATTCATACAATATACGTATGCACTTGTACGCGGGACACGTCCAATCGGGACATAAGGGGGTAATTGGCTATGGGAAATTAGACCACAATGGTTTTATTTAGCTATGTTAATAAATCCATTGTGGATAATTATAAAGTATATAGCCTAATTACCCTAATTAAGCTAAATTAGTTAATTAGCACCAACAAGGGGTGCCACTTGGCCCAAATCGATTGGGCAAGGCATGGTTTCCATTTTTGGACACCCAAATTAGGGCTTTTGTGCCCCAATTCGAATTAGGAGCATTTGGAGATGGAGGAGAGGAGCTGCCGGGCGCTCAAGGAGCGTATTTGAGCCTAAGGACCGCATTCGACCTCACAAAATCACTAAACAACCCCTAGTCGTTGTTGCTGCCCCTTCAGACAAAGACTATGGAAGCACCCCACGATACTTGGGTCCAGCCAAACACCTGGTTGGTAGTAGTTTAGTTGTGAATTCTAGGTAGTAGCCTGTTTGGCACTTGTTGTGATGTTCTCATTCGTTTCTCTCTCGTGTTTTAATGGTAGGAACTAACCCTTGATTGTAAAGGTAAGTTCTCTTTATATTCTCGATTCTCGGTTTGGTTCCTAAAAAGGATGGATTGATAGTTCTTTGTATGGTATCACTCGAAATGGGGAAATAAGGTGGGTAGAGACCTCTCAACTCATATACGCTTAGTATGTTCCTAGATAAAACCCCTCAGAACTCCCAATAATGCGTTCGTGCACAAGAGCCCACCGGGTCATAGATGCTATGGACCGGCTTAGCACCGGACAAGGAACACGGTGGTGAAGTGGGGGTGGGGTCTTGCATGAACATAAAAGGCTCGAGACTCCTACGGTGGGCTGGGCTAATGGCCGGCCTGGGGAGCTAGAAGCGCTGCCAGGTATGGGTCCGACACTCCCCGGGTACAGAGGTGTGACCCGCATGGGGCATCCCCGTACTTTGAGTAGATTTAGGGTGAGTAAGTCCGCATGCGAATGCTGGGTCGCCGGAGCGCGCACGTATTCTCTAGCTCACCCATGGAACCAGCGTGATTCCGGAAGGGGACGCTTCCCCGACACGCACCTCATCGGACCAGCGCCATGAACTGGAGTAGGCTCAAAGGGTGATACCTTGAACACATCGTCTCCAGGAAGGCTATAGCGAAGCCATAAGCGTGAATTGACCCATCCGCAAAGTGTGCCACACGGGGAGGGCGGATGGAGTGGTCAACCCTAGCCGATGTTCTATGCCGATATTAACGCCATGCCAAGACTCGGTCTGGCCGATCTCGGGAGGCCCGGCCACCGGTCGATCCTCACCGAGTCCGAGCGGGGGTAGAACCCGGGTTTGGGTGTTTTCTTAGGTTTAGATGCATATTCTATGCCGTTGGTATTTGGATGGATGCCCACCTTCGTGGTGGTTATTTATATATGATTTATCGTGGTGCTAACCCTTGTATTCATGCTTTAGCGACGTATTCATTGAAGGCGTGGGCGAATGACCCTTTCGTGTCCTTCTTTAGGGCATCATTTCATAGATAGCCGAAATAGGCGGAGAGGCCCTGCTCATGGCAAGTTGGTTGCCATGGGAGGGGAAAGTCCCCGTATGTATACCTATTTGGTGTCGATATATATTGAGGGAGGGCCACAAGAGGTCAAAACCTATTTTTTTGTTGAAGGATGACAAACTTTATTGAAACTCAAGCCAAAAGCAAAATACAAATGCGTAGGCGGGAATAAAGTCTCGAGAGGATAATCATGATCCAATCGGTAGAACCAACCACCTATGCATAAGAAGACAACACACTCAAATAGGACTCAAATATCAAGCCGCTTAACGTGAGCAAGCCAAGAGCAATGGTAAGCCTTAACGATTCTAGTTTGCGTCCCGGAGGACAATTGCGGGAGGAATATCCAAATCCCCGAAAGATAGCGGTCTTCAAGGCGCTTGATGGACCACAACAACCATCCCCGATGCTAAATGAAATGCTTGGCTCTCCAGAACTTATTCCAAGTATCAGGATAGATAGCCGTAAGCACTTGTCGACTTGTCAATGTCATATCAAAAGAGAAAGCGGCCAAGACCAAACAGCGGGAGATGAACACATAAAAAGAAACAATGTTCAATGGTCTCGCCCCTTTGCTTGCCGCGCGGTGGAGGCGAGTGTCGATACTGAGGATCAAATCGTGGACAAGCACAAGCACGTTCATCTGAGGGCATCTGTGAAGAATCTGCGCCACCAAAGCACAGCCACCTTAGGGATGGAGTAGTTTATCCCAAGCCCAAGTCCACATAACACGCCTCAATTAGGAGGTGAAAGTCGAAGGGACCACCCAATGGATGGGGAAGGATATCACTATTGACAAACAACCTATACATAGAATTCACAAGCCTATGCTCATGAATACTCGGTGGGAAACCCACATGCACCCTTCAATAGCCTCTGGAGCAACCAATGGCAGGGTACTAGCAACCTTTTGCCAAATAGGTCTGTCCCATCGAGACAATGAGAATTTTGTTTGAAAGATTTGCCATGTCGCTAATCGGCTGAATCATACCATGCCGCTAAATCGCCAAGATTCCTCGCTAACCTCCCGGCCGTTGAGTTAATGGATGAACCGAGGCACAAAGTGGAAGATTATTTTCCAAAGGTATCCACCAACAAGGGGCACTCAGCTGATGACATGCAACAAGATCAATCCGAAATAGAGTCCTTATTGTCTCCCATGACTCCAGCAAGCCTTTCAAAAAAGAAGAGGCATTAGGAAAAGGGCATAGCTGATAAAAGAGACTCCAAGGAAGAAGCGGTTTTAATGAAGCTTTCCCAAAAGGAACACAATGTGCAAGTGACTGCTTCACCAACCGCACTCCAGTCAACCATATCCTTAAGGATCCTCCAAATGAATTTAGAAATTATGCATATAGCTGTAAAGTAAGATATATTCGGCACATGGCAAAGCACAGGCAAGCGTTACTGAAGGAGTCCTAAAAACTTGACATACTTGATTCTAAGGACTCACACCTTAATTCGTAACTAGGTTAATCCTCCCATAACTAGGTCAACATACCTACTAGCTCTGGAATTGGAATAGTTTATCCTAGATTAAAGTCNCGTACTACCTATCGATTAACGAGTTAGAATATGGCCACAGAAAGGCCCTCTGTCTGACTCAGACCACTTGTGATGGTGTTGCCCCTTTTTGGGCAACATGGACCATCATGATACCTAGAGTTTCAAGATTGGAAGATACTTGTCAGAGTTTGGAAGACTTGTGGTTTCTTTTGAGGTTTCATCTTAAGTTACTTTCCTATTACTCATATGGTAAGAGTTAGTGTTATTTTGATCCTGCTAGAGTTTGGAAGAAATTGGCTCAAGTTTGGAAGACCCTTGGGATCTTGGTTGTATAGCCTAATTCTTTCCTTTGAGGAAATTTTCTAGTTACATTCTTATTTTTGAAGACCGGTGCAAAGGATATAGCAAGCTATACAAGGAGTTATAAGCATGTTGCTCATATTCACTCATATGGAGCTAAATGGAGTTGCACCAATGGTTTGGAAGTCACACCTATGAAGATGTCACTTTAAAGGTGAATTTTGCTCTTGTTTAGGCCTTGCAGATTGGAAGACCTTTTTAGAAGTTTTGAAGACCCTAGGGCCTTGAGCAAAGTTATGAGGTATGATTTGAGCTTTGGAGATAAGATCATGTGCCAGTGGGTTTCCATCCTTTATCCATTTCATCCATTCCATATCCACTTTCCTTTCATCTTTTTTATACCCCATTTCCACCTTGTCATGCCTTCTTTCATTACTTCACTACCTATATTTTATTGGCCTCACCTCCACTTGTGAATTGCTCTCAAGAGATCATGAAAAACTTCAAGAGCAAGGAGGCTTGAATTTTACTTTCATCTTATTTCCCTAAATCCTCGCCATAGCCTTTTTCCTATCTTTTCACCCTCTTCCTATGATTTTTTCACCATTCCCAAGGTTGAAAACTCATTGACCATGGTCAAAATGGGCAAAATTTCAAGTATCTCAATTTGACTTGAAAACACTCTAGATTTGAGCTTGGCAAAAATAGCTATGTTGGCCTTTCCAAAATTCAAAAGACCTTGGAAAAATTCCTCAAATATTATTTCTTGGGATGCGTACAAAAAATAAAAAAAATAGCAAAGAAAACCTATTCTAGCCTATCTACCCTATTTTTCTATTTTCCACCTCAGGCCCCCATTGGTCCACGCGGGGCAGGCGGGGCCTCCGTAATCGAAGCCGGGCACAACCCTTTAAGGTGGCACGCAAATTCAAACATGCCGACCGGATTATTCAATTTATATCCTTATCTTCCGAATCATTCAGCCCTGTGGGATATATCGAAGCTGAAAAAAAAACCCTAAACTTCCGAGCTCTAAATTGGCAAAATTGCCCCAAAATCAGATTGAATCCGCCTTTTGCCCCGGAAATCATCTCCTCAACCTTTTCCGAGACCTCTCCGAACCCCCGTGGCACTTTGATTCAAGGGAATTTGCTCAAATTAAGCCTAAAATCACTCAACCGAAGCTGGTTTTGGGAGGGACCGCTTTTATCCAAGAATGGACATCATTTTCTTCACCCCCTCGGAGATATACCTCGGATTCGGGCTTTTATATCTTTTGATATTTTATTGATCTGTTCTACTCCAAATTCAGCTAATCCTGTTCGAGATTGAAGATTGATTTGTATTTTGATCGAAGACCGACCGTGTTGTGACCTACGACACCAAAACTTCTAATGCAATTCAAAATTCCTTATTACTTTTCTTCCGCACAATTTCTAGATTATCGTAGAGCTTACTATGCTTTGGGAGTTACTCTCAAGCATTGTTTGGATATTTTCTCCTCGAGATTTCTTGAACTCCTGTGATATTTTATGATCTTAATGCATATTCTTTTGCTTTGGAAAAATAGCGTTGCCATCTTCTCAAGTTATAAATCTAATGCCTCAGTTTGTAGACCAATAGAAATCAGATATTTTAAGTTGAATCCCAGCTAAATAGTTGTGTCCCAGCCTTAAATAGGATTGAGTATTGTTTATATGCAAAGAAAACAAAAAAAAAATAGTTTTTCATATATGCTACAAATCAGATGAAATTCAAACTTTGGTCCGTCTCAATAAATATCATAGTGTTTGCTTGTCAAGAAAACCCTATGCACGTGATTTAGAGTTCATTCTCGAGGTCATTTGCACAAATTCCAACTCAAAATTCATCACCAAACTCCATTTTAAAATTTTGGCTCTCTTTTTGGCATTGACCAATTTTTGATCAACTTTGACATTGATTTTCTTGGTCTTCCCCTATCAAATCGAGACACACTTTCATCAAGTAGTTCCTCTACTTGTCTATAACTCATACCAAAACCAAAACTCAAAAATCTTAAAGGGTGTGACTGCAAGATTGATTTTTGTTCTCGGCGAGTTTTTTCGCCCGAGGGATCAGTGGATTTTGACAAAACCAAAGATTTGAAATTGAGTTCTTTTGCTTTATATGATTAAGGATTGATCACCCTAAGTGATCTGGAGGTCTGACCAGTTTGTTTACACTTCCTTTGAGGTTAGGCTAAAATTCCAGGTTTTAGGCTAACATTTTGGAGGTCCCACCGAGATCTTTACCGGAAATTGAACTCAAATGGGGCCAAGAAGCATCGCCGAGCTTTCTTGAACCACCCGAGGAGACAAATCAACCGTAATTAGTAGGAGTAAGCATGAGAGTGGCTACGGATCTATAACCAATGCCACAAACACTCCCCAATGTGCCTATTCCTCCACAAGCTCTCTCTCTATCATCGGTCTACCAATGTTACAAATATTTCTACCTTGCCCTCGTCTTCACAAGTTCAAAATCTTTTGAGCCAACTCCTCCACCAGCCCCTTATCATTTTGAGCTAACTGTACTGTTTCTCCTCCTTATTATGATTCTTCCATGAATGCCAACCATTTTTTTTGAAGAATTTTGAAGAATACTATGAGGAGCATGGGAGAAAAAAAAGGCTCCAGATTTTCCGGAGTTCACCAAGTGCATGAAGGGTGATGAGGCCAGGTCTTGGTTGGATTTTGAGCTTCCATTGGTACTAAGTGGGATGAATTGGAACAAAAGTTTCTATCAAGGTTTGTAAGACTACGCCGGCCTCGGGATCTTGTTTTTGAACTCAATTCTTTTCTATTAGACACGGTGAAAGTGTGAAGCGTATGTGGAAAGATTTAACTCTTATTTGCTAGTTTGTAACAGGAACCAAGTCTCTCACCCAACTTTGCATTTGGTTGCTTCTTTTATCAAAGGTTTGATGCCCGGACCAGGATTTATAGGAAATTGCTAAAACTTCAGAGATTTGGTGAACTAGATTCTATTCATAAAGCATTTGTAAAGGTGTGGATTTAGTAGAATTGCTTAAGCTATTTGCCCCGATGAAGAAATCCGAGACCCATTCTATCCTTCTCATCATGATTACGAGCATGAGCTACACTATACTAATCTTTGTTCTCTTTATATGCAGTTGAGAAAAGAAAAGAAAAAGCCAAAAAGTTGAGGAATTAAACCCTCAGGTTTCGAGAGATGAAATCTGAGATAAGTAAAATATCAAGCTCTTTTAGAGGGTGACTAAACAACTCATGGAGTTGAAAATGGAAATGGTACTTCTTCTTCTAGCTCGCCTCACCCGATTGTACAAACCTGTGGTAAGCCTTTTCATAGGGTGAGAATTGTTATGCTAGGCCTTGTCCTAAATGCAACAGAAAGGCCATTTTGGTAGAGAATGTCCCCGTCTGTTCCTTTTTGTAAAGAGGTAGGTCATGATGGCCGAGGTTCTCAAGTAGTGTCAAGAATTACTTTGCAAGACAAGAAAAGGATAAACAGTGTCAAATGTTAGTTTTATTGAGACTTGTGCGTGGGGACAAGAGGAGCAAGATGTTATGGTTGTGCGCAGACACGTGCAGTGCCTTATTCAGTAACCCTGCAGGTTCTATTCCACCAACTACACCCCATAAGGTAACATTTCAACCAGATCCCGAGAGTATAGCCCCTCCTCCTGTCCAAAGGTATAAACAGAAGGATTCTGAACTTGATGAATTTGAATTGCTCATGAAAAACTCCAAAGTTACTGTAGACTTATTAACTCTGCTGAGAATTGCACCATCTTATAGGGAAAAGCTTATCAAGAGCACTCAAAATGTTGAAGAAATCATTGTGAGACTTGTCACAATATTTCTGAAGCCCTACCTGAGCAAACTGAAGATCCAGGTGCTTTTACTTGTAATGCCACCATAGGTACTTCCATCTGGATAAGGTTTTGCTAGATGGAGGTTCCTCTCTAAATGTCATGCCTTACCATGTCATGAAAGCATTGATCTCAAGGTAGAAGACAATACTTCTATTGTTCTAAAAATCTTTTTCCAATGCTAAGGTAGTGCCAAAGGGAATTGTGAGGAATGTGTCCATTATCACAGGAGGTATTATTGTGCTAGCTACATTTGTGGTTGTTGATTTTGAGAATGTTCATCATTCTAACATTTATGATTTATTATTGGGAAGAAGATGGATGAAAACAGTAGATGCTAGGCCGATATGGTCTGAAGGCATCTGCACTATTTCAAATGGAGCAACCTCCATTAAATTGGTAAACAAGACTGATCCCTCTGCTAATATTAGGTTCATAGGTGTGGATATTTTTGCAGGAAGAGGAGCCGTGAATTTATAGTTTAGGTCGGATGTTGGTATAAAGAAGAAGTGGTCAACTTTGCTCATCTTGAATCTTTCGACGGAAGGAAATAAGGCCTACCTTTTGGTTTGATGGAGGTATGTCCAAAAATTAGAATTGCTTCTTCTGCTGCTATTCTAAAGGATACAAAATTTAAAAAACTAATGACCAAAAATAGGGAGAATTCATCCTAATATTTCCTCTAATGCAGCAGAATATAGAGCCCCTCATTGCAGGCCCTCTGAAGCAAAATTCATGAATATTTCCTATATTATTATTTATGGAGACTCACACCTGGTTTATGCATTTGCATTTTGGGAGAATACCAAACAAAGCATCATGAGATGGAGGATTTGAACACTCAAGCTCGAGATTTGTTAACTTTTTGATCATTGGGAGATTCATCATATTCCAAGATCTAAAAACTTTGAGGCTGATTTATTGTGCAGGGAAACATTATTGGAGCACTTATCTGAAGGAGCTATCCAAGAAGACTTCTTAGATGAAGACGAAGCTTCTCAACTTCATCCTATCTTAACTATAAACTTAGCCCAAGAAGAAGAATCATACAAGGAGCTTAAAGTGAATAAAGAAGGTGTGCCTAGGACTTTGCAAATGGGAGACCTATATGAAGAGGATGACAGAGGTAAAATGGTTGAGTTGTTTGAGGATTGGGTGGATGTTTTTGCTTGGGAATATTCAGTAACTAAAGGGGATTGATAAAAATATTTGTGAGTTTGAAATAAAAGTTCGAAGATGCTAAACTGTTATCGCGTAAATTGAGGAGAATTAATTCTTCACTCTTGGATCTTATCAAACAAGAGTTGTCTAAAATGCGTGAGTCGTCCGATAATGCCTATTGTGAATCCTTCCTGGGTTTCATGCATTGTCGTTTTTAAAAAAATGGTTCTTTGAGGATTTGTGTAGATTATAGAGATCTTAATAAGGCTACCATTAAAGATTGTTATCCCTTGCCTTTTTTAGAAGAAATCCTTTATGCAGTAGCTGGTAAATCCATGTACTCATTTTTGGATGGTTTCTCTGGGTTCAATCAGATAAGCATTAAACAAGAAGATCAGCCCAAGACATCTTTTATCACCCCATGGGGAACTTTTGCAATGAAAAGGATGCCTTTTGGTTTAATGAATGCCCCTGCTACATTTCAAAGGGCCATGGACACTGTCTTTGCAAGCATGACTCGGAGGCAGTTTAGAGTCTTCTGGATGATTTATGCCTAGGTACTGAAGGAAATGACCATGTTTCAGAGCTAACAAGAATATTTATATTGTGCAGACAAGCTGGAGTTAATCTAAATCCAAAGAAGTGCATCTTTTTATCATCTAGAGGCCAACTGTTAGGCCATGAAGTTTCTGCCCAGGGTCTTCAAGTAGCTGAGGAAAAAATCATTGCCTTAAAGAAGCTTCAGACCCCCAAGACACTTAGAGATGTTAAAGAATTTATGGGGATGACTTCTTTTTTGAGAATTTATGTGCCTAATTTCTCTCACCATGTTAGTCCTATTTCCAAATTAACCAGAGTGGGCCATGTTAGTAAAAAAGAAAGTAAATACAAAGCTATTGTTTGGTGATGAATGTGAGAAGGCTTTTCTGCGCAGATTATAGAAGCTATTTGCCATGCCACTCGATTGAAAACCCCGGATCTCTCCTTGCCATTCACAATTTACATTATGTTACTAAAAAAGCTGTCATTTTGGGATTGCTATTTTGCAGGAAAAGCACCCCATTGCTTTTTGGTAAGTAAACAATGGTCTCAAACTGAGGAGAGGTATCCTAAGATAGAGAGGAGTGTTCTTTGCTCTTATTTTTTAATAGAAAGCAGCAAGGACATCTTCAAAAAAAATCCCAAGCTCTTTGTTTATATGCAGCAGAATCCCATGCCTTTTTTGTATGGTAAGAAATTGAAAACCCAAGCTTCATAGGTGGGCTTGTAGGCTCCAAATTTTATGATCTAAAGGTTAAGGTCATCCATGTGGTGAATAATCCGAAGTTTGTATTTACTCTCGCCTATTTTGAGCATGAAGAAGTTGTGCAGAAGAAGGAGAGATGGCTAATCTTGTGGCAAATGAACAAGATCTTTCAGATAAACAAAGCTCAAGGTTGGCAAAGAATCTATTAGAAAATTCCTCAAATATCAAGAGATACCTCCTGAATTTTCTAAAAAGTCAAGCTTACAAGTTTAGTTTGAAATGTTTAACTTACACTTTGATTGGAGATATTTTGTGCAAGGTAAACAGGGATGGTGTTCTTTTAAGGTGTGTTGATGAAGAGGAGGCTGCCTTTAGTGCTTGCCGAGAATCATAAAGGTGTTTGTGGTGGTCATTTTTCGTGCCAGATACAACCGCCAAAAAATATTAAGGTCCTGGTTATTTCGGCCTCATTTATTTGGAGATTGCTATGATGTCATTAAAACTTGCCATCAATGCCAGATCTTTGGTAAGAAAAATTTTGCATCCCCGCCTCTTACCGGGATTGTGTCCCTGTGCCCATTTCAAGTTTGGGGGGCTAGATTATGTTGGCCCTATAAATCCCCCATCTTCTGCTCAGCATGAATACATTGTTGTGGCCACAGATTTATTTACCAAATGGTCAGAAGCAGCACCCTTGAGAAAAGCAAATGCATATACTACTGCTAGGTTTTTGCATGAAAATATTTGTTCTAGGTTTGGAATCCCTTTCAAAATTTTGACTGATAGAGGCTCTACTTTTATTAATGAGGTTATTCAAATTCTTGTCTCAAGTCTCAAAATCAGACATGTGAAAAGCTCAGCCTATTATCCTCAAGGAAATGGTCAAGTCGAGTCTACTAACAAAGTGCTTAAGGGAATTTTGCGTAAAAACGGTTTGCCAAAACCAAAAAGATTGGCATTTGAAATTATATGATGCCCTTTGGGCTCATAGAATCGTCCAAGCAAAGCCGCCACTAATGCTTCTCCCTTGGTTTTGGTTTATGGTGTTGAAGCGGAGTTATTCTGCTGAGTTGGAGATTCCCCTTTGAGAATGGCACTCAAGTTGGATTTGGAGTTTCATCAAGCATTACAACACAGGTATGAAGTTTTGCTAAAATTGGATGAGGATAGATTTGATGCAGAAAACTTCAATCTACTTAAGAAGGCTAGGAGTGCAGCAGCTTTTAAAGCAGCTCACAAGCTCCAGATAGATTGGCTCCATTGGAACTCAAGGCTCAAATGGGATGTTGCAAATGAAGGTAAGCTATCTAAATTTGAAAATCCTTGGGAAGGCCCTTACCAGATTGTAAAAGAAGTCGGTTGTTCATCCTATTGGCTTAAGGATCTCAAACAAGTTTGAATTACCAAATCCTACAAATATCCAAAGATTTGAAAGATATTGGCCTCAACATGCATGTTTAGGCCTTTTGCTCCTATATATGAATACTTATTTTAACTTAGAGTAGGTTAATTGTTGTTGAAAATTGAAGATTTAAAACTCTTTTGATTGGTTCTGTTCATTTCCCTTTAGGCTTAAGCTGTAGATTCTTGTTGATTGGATTTGCTAAGTTGTTTTTGGTTAGTTGTATTCAAGGTTCTTAATACTTGTACCATCAAGACCATTTTTCCTTTGAGGTGAGCTAATTGTGTGTTCTCATTTTGACGTAAATATTTTTTCAAGACTGCACAATTTCAAAAAGAGCAAGAGAATTTCTATTAAAAAAAAAAAAAAAAAAAAAAAAAAAGGGGTACACAAATTTACAGATGATCAGATCCTCTCATAGGAAGCCAATGCTATCAAGATTCCCCTCAAGGGATAGTAGGAATCTTGTTCAAGGAGAGCCATCTGCAAAGATCCAAGAGACCATTATATCACGGTAAAAAAATTGTTCATGGTACCAAAACATACCGATCTTCACTCGAGAGATTCTCTTCGGGGAGTTTGAAATGCATCTCTTTTATCATGAGAAGCATCAAGGAACCATAGCTATCCGCTAGCATCCTATGGGAGTAGTATAACGCCTATACCGCCAAATTGAGCATCCGTCACCATGATGATGCTTACACAAAAGTAGTGCATATGTAGCATCTGAATGCATTCCCTTGTAAAATTTCCGGCCCACAGAGCTTTGTGTTCTTGGCCCAAAGGCCGCTAGTTTCTCTTGATAAGTCTTTTGCCCAAGGAAACACTCCATGGCAAGGTGATCATGGTTCATGTCTTTTTGTAGAGTTCCTTTTTGAGTCGAGGGGTAGTTTTGGTCAACATTTGTGCCTTCCCATATACACACCGCCTCAGAAATGCATGTGCACCGAAGTAAATTTCCACCAGGAAGAGGTTCTTCATTAATTAAAACATTGTCCCATTTCATCAGACCGATGCAATTCCAAAAAGTGTCCGATTACACCATAAGGAATAGGTACTCGTAGTTGGATCAAGCTCACAAGAAGCACTCCTAAATTGCTCGGATCACTGTTACATTGTCCTTATAGGTGTATGGTAAGAAAAAGGAGCCATGATCGGCAAGGGAGGTCGAAGTTTTCTCGAAAGCACTGGCGCGAGGAGGAGCAAATTAGGTTCGAGCTCGATGGTTTGAATTTTTTGGTTTGAAGGTTTGAATTTTAGTTTGAAATACATTCAATGGGTTGTATGAGCCAAATTTCTTGAATAGTAGAAGTTTAGTTAAATAGGGTAGAGATTTGCTATGCTTTAACAATTTTGAGTGTTGTCATTTTGGTCCATTTGCTCATTACTCTTTATTTGTCTTAAGTTGGCCTCTTTCCATCTAGCCCTTTGCTTCCATATGAAATTTTAAGAGTGCTAATCCTACATTGTTACTCATCCCTTTATTTGGCACTCATGCTAATTTGATTATCATTGTCATGCAGGTTCATCCACTTCTTCTCCATATTCACTGCCTTGTGTTGTCCTACCCTCCATTTGATCTTATTTTCTTATCACTCTCCATTACCTTATACTTGCCTCATATTTCCCACCACCGCAGAGTAATTCTATTCCCTCCACCACTTGTTGATATTTTGAAGACCTTCGTTAGCATTTTTTCCTTTGAGGCCGAGGGGGGGACCAGCCTCATTCTTTCCTTTTGAGGAGATGTTGCCCCTTTTGGGCAACATGGACCATCATGATACCTAGAGTTTCAAGATTGGAAGATACTTGTCAGAGTTTGGAAGACTTGTGGTTTCTTTTGAGGTTTCATCTTAAGTTACTTTCCTATTACTCATATGGTAAGAGTTAGTGTTATTTTTGATCCCGCTAGAGTTTTGAAGAAATTGGCTCAAGTTTGGAAGACCCTTGGGATCTTGGTTGTATAGCCTAATTCTTTCCTTTGAGGAAATTTTCTAGTTACATTCTTATTTCTTGAAGACCAGGCAAAGGATATAGCAAGCTATACAAGGAGTTATAAGCATGTTGCTCATATTCACCATATGGAGCTAAATGGAGTTGCACCAATGGTTTGGAAGTCACACCTATGAAGATGTCACTTTAAAGGTGAATTTTGCTCTTGTTTTAGGCCTTGAAGATTGGAAGACCTTTTTAGAAGTTTGGAAGACCCTAGGGCCTTGAGCAAAGTTATGAGGTATGATTTGAGCTTTGAGATAAGATCATGTGCTACTGTGGGTTTCCATCCTTTATCCATTTCATCCATTCCATATCCACTTTCCTTTCATCTTTTTTATACCCCATTTCCACCTTGTCATGCCTTTCTTTCATTACTTCACTACCTATATTTTTATTGGCCTCACCTCCACTTGTGAATTGCTCTCAAGAGATCATGAAAAACTTCAAGAGCAAGGAGGCTTGAATTTTACTTTCATCTTATTTCCCAAATCCTCGCCATAGCCTTTTTTCCTATCTTTTCACCCTCTCTTCCTATGATTTTTTTCACCATTCCCAAGGTTGAAAACTCATTGACCATGGTCAAAATGGGCAAAATTTCAAGTATCTCAATTTGACTTGAAAACACTCTAGATTTGGAGCTTGGCAAAAATAGCTATGTTGGCCTTTCCAAAATTCAAAAAGACCTTGGAAAATTCCTCAAATATTATTTCTTGGGATGCGTGCAAAAAAAAATAAAAAAATAGCAAAGAAAACCTATTCTAGCCTATCTACCCTATTTTTATTTTCCACCTCGCTTTTATTGGTCCTATGGGCGCAGGCGTGGCCTCCGTAACACGAAATGGCACAACCCTTCAAGGCGGGTACGCAAATTCAACATGTCGACTCTGGGATTATTCAATTTATATCCTTATCTTCCGAATCATTCCAGGCTCGTGGGATATATCGAAGCTTGAAAAAAAAACCCTAAACTTCTCGAGCACGCTAAATCGCAAATTGCGTTTAAACTGATTGAATCCCGCCCTTTTTCCCCTCAAATCATCTCCCCGAACCTTTTCCAGACCTCCGAACCCCCGCGGGCACTTGATTCAAGGGAATTTGCTCAAATTAAGCCTAAAATCACTCAACCGAGCTGGTTTTGGGAGGGATGCTTTTATCCAAGAATGGACATCATTTTTTCACCCCCTGAGATATACCTCTGCGGATTCGGGCGCTTATATCTTTGATATTTTATTGATTGTTTCTACTCCAAATTCAGCTAACTGTTCGAGATTGGAAGATTGATCAGATTTTGATCGAAGACCGGTGTGTTGTGACCTACCCGACACCAAAACTTCTAATGCATTCAAAAATTCCTTATTACTTTTCTTCCCAAAATTTCTAGATTATCGAAGCTTACTATGCTTTGGGAGTTACTCTCAAGCATTGTTTTGATATTTTCTCCTGAGATTTCTGAACTCCTGTGATATTTTATGATCTTAATGCATATTCTTTGCCCGGAAAAATATAGCCATCTTCTCAAGTTATAAATCATAATGCCCGCCTAGACCAATAGAAATTGGGATATTTTAAGTTGAATCCCCTAAATAGTTGTGTCCCAGCCTTAAATAGGATTGAGTATTGTTTATATGCAAAGAAAACAAAGAAAAAATAGTTTTTTCATATTCGTCACAAACCGTGATGTATTCAAGACTTTGGTCCGTCTCAAGAAATATCATAGTGTTTGCTTGTCAAGAAAACCCTATGCACGCGATTTAGAGTTCATTCTGAGGTCATTTTTGCACAAATTCCAAACTCAAAAATTCATCACCAAACTCCATTTGCAAATTTTGGCTCTCTGTTTTGGCATTGACCAATTTTTGACTGAACTTTGACATTGATTTTCTTGGTCTTCCCCTCATCCAAATCGAGACATTGACTTTCATCAAAGATGGTTCCCTCTACTTGTCTATAACTCATACCAAAAACCAAAACTCAAAAAATCTTAAAGGGTGTGGACCGCAAGATTGATTTTTGTTTGGACAGTTTTTCTCGCTTGTGGACCTGTAGTGATTTTGACAAAACCAAAGATTTGAAATTGAGTTCTTTTGCTTTATATGATTAAGGATTGATCACCTAAGTGATCTCGAGGTCCGACACCAGTTTGTTTACACTTCCTTTGAGGTTAGGCTAAAATTCCGTGTTTTAGGCTAACGTGATGGCCAAGTGTCCGGATGAAGGACACCTGAGGGGTCATTCGCCCCCCCTTCTATTGGGAATCCTATATAGCGGAAGCGCACATACATGTTAGCACCTAGCAACAATACTAATAAATAATATACCACCAAAAGGGTGGCCCATCATCATCAAGATAACTAACAAGAGAATACCAACATAACAAAGGAAATACACCATAACTAAGGGCTCTACCTGGGCTCGGTGAGGACTCCATGGGATCGATCGACCGGTCGTGGCCTCAAGATAACAAATGCATTAGGTATAACATGGCATTGGCGGGTATAAGACAATGGCTAGGGTAGTCCACTCCATCCGCCCCTGTGCACACTTTGGGTGATACAGTCAATCATGCTATGCGTTTGTAGCTCCTGGGAGACGCAATCCCAAGGAATCACCCTAACGACTATCCCAAGTTACATCTCCCTGGCCCGATGAGGCGGTCGAGGCGCTCTCCTCCCCCCGAAAGCATGACAGATCCCATGGATGCTAGAGAACTGTAAGCCCCCCTGACCTCCCCCTCCCATCTGCACCCCGACTTACTCCCTAAACCCAAAGCGGCGGCTCACTAGCTCGCTTTGAGCCCGGGGCTACCATAGGGACTCTCCCTCCTCGCAGAGAGTGTCGGACTCCATACCTCGGCCACACACGGTGACCAGCTATAAGTCCGCAATAATTGTAGGGAGTCCCAGAGGCAGCCAGGCAAGACCCCACCCCCATTCACCCTCATACTCATTATCGGTCTTCGGCAACCACATCATAGCATCCACAAACAAGTTGGCTCTTGTGCTGTGCCACATTTATCGGGTTTTAAAGGTTCTATCTAGGAACATCTCTACTTCTAGATGGCCTTTAGGCCTCTACCCCCCCTTTACCCATACAACACAGGAGGAACAGAAAGGAAGCTATCCTTATACATCCATCCATCCATAAAGAGATTAACCATGCATCTATTCATACAAGGGTTAATCCTAGCTACCTTCTGAGCATACAAGGGTTAGTCCTATGACTATCTAGGAATCTGAGCTATCTACGTACTAACCGGGGTCATAGCTAGATCCACTTTCTCTCTGGTTCTCCATCCCTCTGGCTGGAACAGGGTGGAATAGCAGCTCCTCCTCCATCAACCTCCCCCAATTCGAATTGGGACAAATGGGGGTACAAAACCCCAATTTGGGACCCAAGTTAGAATTCTCCCTTCCCTACTCGATTTGGGCCAGGTGGCAACTCTGGGTTGGCTAATATCAACTAATTTAATAATTTAGCCCCTTTTAATATTAGGTTAAGCCCTAAATTTGAATTAGGGTTTTGGGTTAGGTTTCCATCTTTATAATTAATAATTAACATTACCTATTATTAATTAATGTGCCATTAATTATTCATAGTGACGTGTCATGTATTTATACTTAAAAAGGCATATAACTACATGGAACGTCACAACAATGGTCATGCAAGGGAGAGCATGAAAGTTCTTGCGAACAACATTTCAAATATAGGGAATTTGAAGGGACACTTGTTCAAGTCCCTGATGCCTCCCCGGTACGTGACTATTCATGCATGGACGACCAGGTCAAGCTCAAGGATCCACAGTCAACCACGTCCGTCATCCATAAGGGCCCAAGCAAAGAGCTCCAAAGGGAGGCGCCAGACAAGTGATTCGCCATCACCCCTGCCATAATAGGATCCCAGCACCTCAAGAGAGGCACCGCCGCCCCTCAAGATTCGCCTTCCGTGCCTCCGGCAGACCAGATCACCGAGGTCTCATATTGGGCCAAAGGCCATTGTACTATATATATGACTAGAGTCGACATGAGTTCCTAGATGAGTTTTGAGTCTTGTCTCCTTTCGCTTTTTTCTCTATTGCGAGCTCATGTATCGTTTCATCATTGATATCAAGGAAGCTTATCATTTTCCTCATATTTGTTGTTTTCTTCTTCTTGTTCTTTTCTTGCAAATCCCCGTGACATAGTCCCCGGGACTCGCTCGCGATCCAC
This sequence comes from Isoetes taiwanensis, assembly GCA_021234155.1. Taxonomy (NCBI): domain Eukaryota; kingdom Viridiplantae; phylum Streptophyta; class Lycopodiopsida; order Isoetales; family Isoetaceae; genus Isoetes; species Isoetes taiwanensis. Next base: position 10,340,753 of record JAJEKV010000022.1, on the reverse strand, counting down.
CGGTCCTCACAGGGTCTTCCAGAGTTCCCAAACCTGCACCCCCAAACATTTGCATGCGCCAGCCGCCGGCCCCTGATTCAACCCCCAATCCTCGCCGCCATAATCCGCCCGAAATTTCAGCCGAGAGAAAACTCCTTTCTCGCGGCGCAGATCTTCGCTTGGGAGCCATGGCCAGTTTGAAACCGTTTCGCTGACATGTATGGATTCGCTTTATGACATAGAGGAGGCCATCTTGGGCCTAGGGCTCGTTGGCGCCACCCACCCCTCGTGGTTCCGTTTCACCCCGCCCCTCGCTGTGCAAACATTGCTCACCTCGGCTCACCTCATCACCTCGTGAGCCCTATCGCTCAACCTTCTAAATCTTTTCATACACCAACATGCCTACATCCATCATTCTTCGGGCCATGCCACGCCTCTTCCTTCACAACCATCATCTCCGTGGGCAAGGATATCCACAAGTCTCTTTGCACCTACCTGTGAATATCCTTTCCTACATTTCCCACCGCCTTCCCTCGCTACAACCTTACGGATTCAAAACCAATGCTCAAGCAGCCTTAGGTTCCTCAACCGCCACCCCCTTCATCAGATCGCCGGTGCACCATGCCACATCCAACTCAACCCTCAATATCCTCACTATATCGTTCCTCGTCCACCAAGCACTTTCACATCTACCTTTCGGACTCAAACTGACTTATCCCACCTAATTTTGGCAACACATTTTAAAGGCAAACCCTTAGACCAAAGTGCTCAAAGCCCACATGGAAGAATTTGAGGCTCTAGCTGTCCTAAATGGTCGCGCGAACCTCAACCGAAATTCCACATCTTTTCCACCTGCCCAAGGCGGCTCCTCATCAATGGCTCATGTCCAACAAAAGCTATTGAACAAGATCGGTGAAATGCTTTTCTTTTCTCATTATGGGACTACACGGATGATGATCAACTTCATCTCAAGCAACTCAATGAACTTCAACAAGAGCCCACCTGAGTTCCGCCTCGATTTTGCGTATCGACTTCACATTCGCCAAGAAACTCAAGGAGTACCCAACACGAGCCGATTTTAACGGTTTTCCAAGGACTTCCTCCCTATTGACTCATGACGGAATACCGCCCCAAGACCTTGAGCGTGCTATTGATCTTGTCAATCACTCGGGCCAATGTTTTCCGGGGGTGTGGCTCTTCAGAGCTCCTTTCATTCCACCTCGTTATGTTTCCGGGGACGTACAGCCTCAACACGCCAATCTCGGTAGCCGCAATGGGACTCGTGCCATATTCGCAAATACCAAGGCCACTTGGCAAATGAGTGTAACTCCACCAATGGCCCCGCCATTGCAAGAGAGATGCAACATGTGCAATCATGCCACTAAGAGTGCACCTGACTCATCCCACAACTTAAAAACAAACTGGTTTATCAAGTGCAAACCACCTCAGCAACAATCGCACTATCAGCAGCCACCACTTCAGGTGCAACCAACTCAACTCTATCAGCAACAGGAGCAACAACGGGGACCCAACCCACGTCCTCCTTTTGATCCTTCTAAAGCTCGTTATCATTGCCAAGAATGGGGTCATACCACCCACGGCGTGCCCTCAACTTCCACAAGTTCGTGTACAGCTTCCCAATCGGCACCAATCCGAACACATCCTCCCGGCTTACCAACTCGGATTGCTAATGGCAAACAAGGCCCGAGACCGGCTTCTTAAGAAGCCACCAAGAGCCAAGAACACGCTTATCAATCAGCTTCCAGCAAATCAACCTCAAACCGGATCAACAAGCACTGAGAGAAATCTTTCAGCACTTAATCCTCCAGGTCACCCATCCAATTGGGTTGGTTTGGTTTCACGCCACTGTGGCATCACGCCCCTTGACCATTATTCCAAATGGCACGCTAACCCGCCTTTGCAGCTTGACACCATTCCTCATGAGGACGACAAAAGGTTCACTTTGCACCGACTTGGAGAAACTCATGCCACATGTCATGCCTAAAGTTCGGCCAAAGCATTTTAAATCTCATGCAAGCCGCTGAAGGTCCGACGCTAGCTTAATGTTCATGCCACCACCGAAAGCTCAACAAAGACAAGATACACCTTCCACATCTCAACCTCCACGCCTCGTGACGATCCCAATATTGCGAGAGGTTGACTTACTTCAAAAGAAGTTCTTCGCTTCACTACCACGCACTCCAAAGACCGTGGAACCAGCAGATCCTTTTTCTCATGTGCCTCCTCGAACTCCAAGAGGAGCTAGCCAAGATCAAAATTCCTTTAAGCTTGGCAACCATTCTCAAACTCTCACCCCGCTCAAGGACCGTTACCACCCCAACCTGCTTTTAGTTGGGCTGTGGCCTCTACACCCACCTGGCCCATGCCACGGTGGGTAATCAACAAAGTCAACCATGTTCAAATAGATGGAGGTAGCGCAGTCAATCTCATCACGGATAAACTCCGCAAAACAAATGGGCATCACACAACTCTTTCGTGTCTCCATATGACATCAAGTCAAGCAATGGCCATATCACGACCTCAAGGCGCCACGCTCTTTCTTCACATCAACATCGGTGATCTCCGCCTCCCCCATGGAATTTGAGTTGGAAAGTCGGCTAAAGATCCAGTGGGGGTGCACTCAAGAAAACCGTGAAAACATGTGAGTGTACTGGGGAGGGGGTTTTTGGGGCCAAAACCGCACTCCATATATGGAAGGGGGTATTTTTCTTGCTTGAATTCGCATATATATAAGAGAAATATGGTAGGGGTATATGAAATATGAGGTATATTTTCTAGAAAAATTTCCGGTGATAAGGTCTTAACCCTCAATGCCATATAGACTTTACATTAGGTGCACCTCCGAGATCCAGGACTATGAAATGTTGGCCCACAGACCTTTTCTCCGCCGTGCCAAGAGTATCCATATACGGGCCACCGGGCGAATATCATCAATGCATGGTCAACTCAATGCCACCATGGACTTGTAAACAGCAGATCATTTCGGCGGAACATGCGGAACCCCTCTTCGGACACGGACTCCGGGAGGAAGCTCGTAATATTTATCAAGTTCGCCCACCGCTGAATCGGGCACATCCTACCCAATATAGCCGATCCGGGGAGAATGACTCTTTGATCAGACCAGGTCGTACGCTTTGCTTGACCCCTTACCTCGCTCCTGCAATCGTAATCCAACGGGTTGATCACTTTTCGTGATGCTAAACCTCCTACAACTCCCCGCTGATGTACATCACGCCATGAAGCAACCTCGCTAGATGATGAAACTCGAAGAACCCCTCTTTTTCACCACGCAGCGCCACGCGATCCCGTTATGCTTCAACCGGCCGCCATATTGTCCAAGACACCGGGTGATCCTCATATTCCGTGACTCAAGTCGATCGGGACGGGCGAATCAACCGTCCCCGCATTGCCGCAGAAATCTTCCTACTTTATCGTGAATAACCGCCGCAGCCGTTTCAAAAAAATTCAAACACATTTTACCGGCTACGTAGAGATCTTCGTGAATCAACAAAAGCTTGGGGGAACTCACCATTCTACCAAATCGCGCGCACGCCCGCTTTTAGCAATGATGCGACGGCCCAACCCTAATTACCCGTGATCGCTGGCCAAGGCAGAAATTGACAAACTTTTTGTCGCTAGGGTTTGATCTATGAGGTCAAACATTCCAATGGGTGAGCCCCATCGCCACAAGTTCTCAAACCCAATGGTAAGATCCGCACCAGGTGGACTCACCGAAAACTCAATCAAAGCACTTGAGCGCGGATCATTTTTCCACTTCCCTTCACAGACTGCTCCGAAGAGGTGTCGGGACATGATGTACTCCTTCATGGATGGTTTTTTCGCTACAATCGATCTCAATCAAAGAACTGATCAACTCAAGACTACTTTCACCACCCAGGCACTTTTGCCTACAAGGTGGTTCCTTTGGATTATCAAACTCTCCATCAACGTTTCAACGCGATCATGCTCTCAGTTTTTCATGATTTCATGAAGGAAAATCTCTTTCTACAAATTTTTCAAGATGACTTCTCTCATTTTTATGCCTATTTGCTGACCATTTGGAAATTGGAACTCGCCTTCCGTAAATGTGATGAGTCCCAAGATAGTCTCAACTCAGGAAATGCACCTTTGGCGCCACCTCTCTCGTGTTTCGTTAGGGCCACGTTATCGCCATATAGCAGCGTAATTTCACGTGATCCGCCAAAATCGGGCTTGTGTGCTCAAGGCTCAAGCACCAGCCTAATATCAAGAAGACATGCCTTTTTCCCGTAAGGTCAATTATTACCCACCTTCATTCCCCGGACTAGTGCCCATTGCGATCCCATTCATAAACTCATCGGTGACCTAAATCCACCCGGCTTGGAATTCCCGTGCAGCATGCCGCTTTCCACCAGCTTGAAGCTTTTGCTTACTCAGCCCCGTTCTTGTTCCTCAATGGGACAAGCCCTTCATGTTCATGTCGAGGTTCTCGCTTGCTATTGAGCCGTTTCTTTTCGCAAGAGTATGATGCTAATCGACAAACCAAATCGACACGCCACCAAAACGGCCCTACTACGCGAACTATTTCGCTTACGTAGCTGAAGCTTTCGTCTCATTTCTTCAGGTCCAACGCTCCGCTACTACCTTTTGGCGCGTTTCAACCGTTCTTTGTGGACTACTCAAGGCCTCCTTTATTTGATCATCGTCCATTTCATCGGGTCAGTATTTCGTTGTCCTTTCTCCAGCACTTCTGCCTCCCGAACGGTTCATGGCGCCGCGAATCTTATGTCGTCTCCCGGATATCTTTTCACGACCTGATCCTCGAATCAAGGCTCCTCATTTTCCGGAGCGCCTTTATCACGCAGAACATTTGCCTCATGATTTTCTAAGACTTTCAAAGCCACGGATTTTCGACGCTTCTTCCTCGCTGGCATCCCGCCGCCATTTCATTTCTCCTGCCGCTGAGGTCCCTGACGATAATTCTATGGTTGCTGGTGGCATTCCTTTGCGGTGTTGGCAGTCTGAATTGTCCCTTCGAATGCCTGCAGCTCACCCCCTTTGTAAGTTCCCATAGCTGGAGTTCCCAGTAGCTCATCAAGGCTAGGTAAGCTCTGGCTCTTCATGAGGCACACCATCTGCGACGAAACTTTCCAGTTTGGGTATTTTGGCCCACCTTCTAAAGATTTCACTGCAATTTCCCACGGTGATACTCTGCTGTAGGATCCGGGCCGACTACTGGGTGATTCTTTCCTCTCCTCACGCTGCCACCACTTCCTTCAAAGAAATGGGAAATGGATTTCTAGGGACCCACCACCTCCCTGCAACACCCTGCCCATACTCCTGGCTCTCACCTCACTATGCTACTAAATGGCTAAGTTTAGCACTTCCGGCAACACTGCAAACAAGCGCTACCAACCTCATCACTGCACTCACACATTCCCACGCCCACTTTGAGCTGGGTCATGACTGGTGTCCCTATCACTCAACTTATACCAAGGAGCCTCACTTGACACCTCCCTGAATCAACAAGGCAACACCTTACTATCCTCAAGTGTATTTACTGGCAGCACCAACAAAACTCTGCCCACCATTCTCATGGAAAATTGCAGACGCCTTAATGGCCATCAAGTAAAACAAAACCTCCTACTCCGTTCAGTTAAACACAAAACACTTGTTTCAAAACTTGCTGTGTCACAATTCTTTTCAAATTGGTTTATGGTCGTGAGAGCTCGCCGCCGCTGAATATGATCCTTCCAACACTTTGGTTAAATCTGCTACCGCTCATGAACTGAGTTTTACTCAAGAGTTGGTCTACCCACTTAGGTTCAGCTGGATGAACTGGAAGGGATGCTATATTCTGTTCTTCACATGTTTTAAGGTAAAAATCTTTACATGATGTCCTTGTCATGACAAACATTCAAAGCATACATTTGGTTCTTCTGCATCTTCTGGCAGATAAAATTTTCCCGTGAAAATCAAGTTTCAAGCTGGTCTGGCCCCTATTGGCTGGTTCTGTATGGTTTTAATTCAAAGTGCTTCAACCTAAGGAGTTAGATGGGTGTACCCATTACTCTTATTAATTGCCATTTGAGCCATCTCAAAACATTTACCACCAGTTTTACCATCAAACAAACGTATATTAGCTCAAGAAGCCAATACCACGAAGCACTGAAGGCTGTGACATTATATTATAGTGATGGCTTTTTATGTACGCGCGCGCCCGCCATCTTCCCGGCTATGCGTAAGAATCGGGCCGAGATACAAAATGGCTCAGAGTCTCCATCCACGTGCCTAAGAATAGGTAAAATCCCCACCCTGCTCCGGAGCGAGGTAACGCGAGGAGGTGGTGAGGCTCCTCGCCGGTCCCACGGGTGAATCACCGATCCTCATATATCGGCGGTGGGTTCGACACCAGCCATCCCAGTACCAGCCAATCATTCTGCGATACCGCCAGGCGAAGTTTTTCACGTCCTGGCTTACGGCGGGATCCACTTCGGCCAGCTGAATTTATGGGTAACCCTCGTCAAACCAGCAGCTCGCCGGCGCGGCGGCGCCACCAACGTTCATCACTCCCCGCCGCCTTATAGTTAACCGAGGACTCCGGCGGTTTACCGGAATCTGTACCGCCAACGAGTTTGCGGGCAAGATTCTTTCTAAACTCAATTTTTCCCGCCAGGTTCCAGTTCTGCACTTCCATATCGCTTTTTATCGATGGTCCTCTTTCGAGTTGCCAAAGATAATGCTGGCTGCTTTGCACCACAACATTATTTCGCGGCCCTGGTCACCACATCCGACTTTTCTTTCCATCCTCACCGTTTCATTGCTTTCTCCCCTTTGCTCTTTCAATTTAGCCGGGCTTCTAAGCTCTCAATACCCTGTAATTTTTCACAATTCTCCAACGGTCATCTGCCCAGCCGCCTCATCATACTTTCATCGCTAGGGTACCGTGAACTTTGTTATTGTTCATGCTTCTTTCGCCCTTCCGCTTGCTTTTTCGGTTCTTCCGCCTTGAACAACTTCATCGTTACTTCATCTTTACCCATGGTCATATCAGATTTTCGCATTGCCATCGCTCCCGCGGACCTTTCTAGCCCCAGACCTTCGACGCTTCCACTTTCCAGGATTCTCCCTTTGCCAAGCCCCAAATTGCAGTTGCTGAACCAAAGTTTTTATCAATCTTCAAACGGAACTCCGCCCAAATCCTCGACTAACCGGCGCCTATCGCCAATATCAGCAATGCTCGTGATGTGATACACCACGTGATTTATGGCGGTCACCAGTTTTCACCGAACATTTATTTCCGAGACTTTATATTCCTTACAACCCCTTTTTGTTTATCATGGTTCCGCCATGATCCGATGCCGAGTTTGCGGAAAATCTCCTTATCATGCCAATGTACATCAGCCTCGACAATATCGACAAACCCATGAAACTTTTTGTTAAGTTTGTATGTTCCTTTGCCTCCATCACCCGCTATCACAGTTTTCGCAATATGGTGCTCATCGCACCACCCAACTACACTTTCAGCATAGATTTGGTCCTCAATTGTTTGCTCTACTGCCTTCTCTAGTAGCGGGACCTGCCTCTCTTCGAAAGAATTTCCATTTCTGAAGTTTCTGAGGCTACCTCAAGTTCTTGTCCACATTTTCTCTCCCACACCATTGTGGCTCAAAATACTCCCACCAATGCCCTTCCAGCATTCCCACCACTGCCAGCATTCTTCTTCACTGGTCATGACCAGTGTAACTCCCACCTCATGCCTGCCTCCTCTGCTATTAGGTCGGTCCAGCCTCACCTCATACCTTAAACATCAGCAAACAGCATAGTGCTCACCACTCACAAAGACCTCTGTCACTGCTGTGGTCAGCTAGGATGCCTGCTCACGTTTTGTAGTTACAAGAATCCCAAGAGTTTTATGAATGGGGTTCCCAAACCAAGACTAGAGGCCTCCCGAAGATGCAAGCAGGAGACTGACCCTTCAAGCTCTGCCACCGCCTTGCTGTACCCCCTTGGCACCCAAAACTCCTGGGTGACAAGCATCTGAGTTTTACAGTTCATACATGATCTTCTGCGTGTGGATCGTCACCTAACTTGGTAGATTGAATAAGCCCCACCGAAATTGGGACGAGTTGAGTAAAATGTCCAAAGACACTTTCAAAGCTGCATTTCAAATATATTTTGCCTGCTCCTGTACCTGGCTTCGCGATACCATGACGTCAAAATCCCAGAAGGACAAATTGCTCTCCCTTGATTCGCTTTCTGCATGACCTTCAACACCTCTTCTCAAGATCGGCCTACGAAAATGTAAGATCTTTGATGACGCGGATGTTTTGCCGCCTCACATACCGTGCGGTTCCTCCTGTGTCCTGGTGGACTAATCACGCCAGAAAAGGATTAAACCATCCCACCTTGAATGAATGCACCAGCCAGCTGGCCTGGGCCTCCCAGGCTCAAGAAACCTACTCAACATCAATTTTACCGCCGTAGCTTTTGACTTCCGCCTAAGTATCATCGATTGCGCGGCTTGTACCACACACCTTTTCCCGGAAGGTACGCGATGGACCTCATGGATATCTCCTACCGCATTTTCTCTGATTTTGGGCCGGAATCCTCCATTGCATGTGCGCGTTGCGTCGCGGCCCTTTGCCTTGACTGGCGTACACCCGTGCCTATCCCGGGATTCTTTATCACCTTCAGAGTTGTGAATTTCCACGCTGCATATCGCTTTATTTCGGCCCAGTGATATACATGAAAACCGAGCACTTCAGTGGTGAAACCTGGACGGCAAAATGGCTGTCGATAATTAATCCATATCTTTGCCGATCATGTCAGACCACACCCTTCACCGTAGAGTACATGCCCCGAGTTGCTAATCATTTCACCTCTCGCGCCTGAAGCTCTGCGAACAGGTAAGTGGCTTCGACATCCCGGTGATCTTTCTCGCGTCGTGGACGCCTGTGGGAATATAATGCTATGCACATTTATTATGCCCCTATTCCCTACCATGCAAAGTTCTGAATCTTCATAGCTCCTGTATACCAGAGATTGTGGCACTAGGGCTGCATCGCTTATCCAGACCACAACCCTTAGCTGGGGCACAATCTGGTTTCTCCACTTGGGTCCAACTGAGTCAAAATCCTACTGCCTGACTCCACTCAAAGTCACGCAATCTTAGTGGACCTAACTCATAGGCTTTGTGGGAACCCAACCCTGAAAAGCCCTTTCCCACTCTTCTAGCACCTCAGAGATTCCATCTGCTCTCAAAGTCCCCTAATCGCTTGTCAGCATGGCCCCTGGCAGCCTCCCAGACCCGCCTCGGAGCCAAGAGCACCACTGTGTGAGCCCAGCACCACGGAGGCACACTATCCTATGGCGGTTACCGAGCAGGCCGGAAGGTGGTTGTGATAGCTCATTTGGAATTAGTATCCCGATGTGCCGTATCTGTATTCTGGAGAGCGGTTTCATCCCGAAACTCATTCAACATCTTGAACCCTAATCAATGAACCCTAAACTATTAAGTTGCATTGTATGATTAGGTTGATGCCTTCATATCATTTCCCAGACATGGCGATTTTACGCTTGCTGACCGCTCGTCTCCTTGTATTGGGAATAGTGGCGACCGAAATGCGTATGCTCCGTGAGTGGATCCCTTAGTTCCTATTGGAGCACCGCGGGCCAGGAGCCCACCCAGGCCATCGAGGTTAAGTGATGTAACCAGCACCGCTAAATCAAATAGAGGGAATGGAGGAGATCCCCAGTAAAATTTTATCCTGGCAGTGCTGAAGCTTGCATCTGCCTACCGTAACAGCAATGGGTCCCATGACTCCCGCAATGGTGCAGGTTTCCGCGCGCGCTGTCGGTTTGCTCGCTTTTGGTTGTCGGCACGACCGTGGTGGTCGCCACTTAGACTTCAGCCTACAACCTCCTGCAGGACCCCGGAAGGGGAGAAAACCTTCCGCCCATCTGAATGCGAGATGCAACCCGAGGAACCCCACGGGCATGCCATGGACAAGTATCCTGGGGCGCTTTCGGAAGTTCCCAGAGCCCTATTTGTTCCATTCCGAAAGTATGCAATGAGGGCGATGGTGGAGCGGGGTCAACCCTAGCTATTATTAGTTTTGAGGCGCCTGGCACAGCCATGACTCTGCCTTCGTCTTGTGACCCATTCAATACTTCACTCCTTACAGCCTGCTTCATGTGGTTCTCATGCTTTATGTGGTTTACATTTTCTTAATAAGGCGGAGAGGTGATGGACTACCCTTTTCAGAAGGGCCAGCACTGACGTTATCAGGTCACGTGATAGGTTCATAGGGTGCGCTAAGACACCTTCATAGTTTTCCGCAATTACTCGGGAGTTCCATGTAGCGCGGATACCTGAAAATGCAGGCTAAGAGCCATTGAGCCCACGGGATTTCCTGCCGTGGAAGCCAGAGGAGCTGGGCGGTGAATGCCGCCACGCAGACGGGGAGCAGCGAAATTCTGAGTTGGACTAAGAGCTAAACCCCACCATATCCCAATAGTGACGGTTCCGGTCGGCTAATGACGGAATGAGAATTCCGCCCGGAACCCAAATGGAGAAAATTTTTTCCCATTATCGTATTTTCAATCAGATTAAGGCGGCGTAGCCCGCTGGTAGAATAAATGATAGTCAAAGAACCCTTTCTAGGCAAATTGGCTTCGGGTTGTTCATGAACCCGACCTTCGCTTTTAAAATGAGCCAGGAAACACCAAGCGGTGCTTTTGCGAAATCGCGAATTTTAATTACCCATTTCGGCCCAAAAGAATTAGGAAAATTCGGTAAATAGTCGGGCGATTAGGGAGCACTTTAATTAATGCAACCGAGTTATACAAAATCACCGAAGAAAGCATATTAAACCATGCAGCACCACCCCAGGAAGTTCCACAAATGAGTATCTTGAACCTTCCCTACCTCGCGCTTAATTATAAGCTGCAATCTCTCTAAGCCGCCATGGGTGAAAGGTCCACCTAATCCAATGCAGCCAAACGGTGATCTGTTCTAAAGGAGCCACTAACAAACATAATAATTATTGAGAGGCAAGATCGCCACCAGCCGCCACCATCATGAAGCGTTGGCCGTTTGGTACCTAGCCGATGATCTAACTTAGCCATTCCGCTCTTCTGGACGAATCGCCTAATTGTGGAGGATAACACCAGCACCAAAATCATCGCAGTTCAGAGTGACTTGGAGTCGTCGCGGGGAGATTGAAAGGTTTCAAACAAATGGCGAGCAATCTCGACGACAGAGCAACCCCTACCACCGGTAGCAAGTGTAGGCATGCCAGCTTAGGAGCAATCTCTTAATACGAGCAACCCACGCAGAAACGCAGCCAGCAAGCTGCTAATCACGCCAAGCAGCGGAAGGAAGAGAAGCAGGCGCGTGAGAAGCCGAACGTCTGAGGAAAGCAGCCAAAGTGCAGGAGAGTGGAGCACGAGAACCGTATCAACTGAGGGAGATGGTTCCCAGGAGGAAAAAGACCACACCAACAAGAGGAGGGGACAAGAGGCTAAAGAAGAAGAGAGGAGGAGGAGGAGAGGTCGAAGAACGTGACGCTGGCTCCACACTGCAATCATGGGATCCAAATGCACCCTGTGCGATACACAAAAGATTTGACTCCCACGACCCATATGTAGCCTACCTGGCTCTCCAAAAGCCGCCTCCACCCACTGACTCCCATCTCCTACAGCGTCTCCCATGGGCCAAATCCCCCCAGTGATGCGAGGGAGCTTAGAGCATAGCTCATCTCACAAGGCCTCACAAATTTCTCATCTACGCCTAATTCTGCTTCATATGCTGAATCATGCTACCACGCGGTTTGGTGAGCAAATGGACATAAGTAATTACTGTTGCAGTATTGAATTTGCTTGTGCTTCAAGGTAAAAATGGAATGGAGAACCCTCTGCTACATCCCAGCCCCCATGGGAGACAATTTCCATACCATATCAACTAACAGCGCAGGCTTGCAGAGAAACTCTCAGCAATCAGCATTAAGAAGGTGCAACAGCCCCGAAACACGTAAATAATGTAATCCATATGCCAAAGAAAGTGACCACGCTACAATTCAAAGATAACAAGATTCTGCCGGGAGGGCTATGCAAACACTTTCGGGCATCATGGGCACCGAGGAAATGACATTATTTAGGGGAGAACACCTCCTGAAGTCAGTGCCATAGTGCCCTGTGAACGCCCACGCATTCCAAAATCAATGTCACAAATATCGCCACCAACAAGTAGACTCTCCCGATCGACTTATGATATTCGCGCTGAGCCCTGCATGAGATCGACATACCCCCGTATGGTGCTTTCATCATAGCATCCGTGCCATAGTAGTATTCTCAGATTTGGACTCGCCATGCCGACCGCGAGGTACCGGGCAAGGTGTAAGGCTCAAGAATGAAACAGGCAAACCTGAACAAACTTCTTCCCTCATCATCTCGATATCTCAGAAAGCAAACGATCGTTCCCCTACACCATCTCAAGATCTACCACAATCTTCACCTTAGGAGATTGGAGGTCAAACATCAAGAAGAGGCATCATGGGGTACAAAAAACAACAAGATTATTAATTTATCACAAGATTTAACCCCCAGATGGATGTAAAATACAAATCCTCTCAAAGAAGAGAAGTTGCACGCTAGAAGTGTAAAGCACCTGGCCACGGCTCTTGCCTTTATAACAGCACATGTGGCCGCCGTGGGATGAAGAATCAAATCGACAAGCTCAACACAACAATATCAATTTGGTTAGGAAGAATCATCCTAATCTAATAACCTTCAAGTGATGAGTTAAACACGAAAGATTCTGCCAGTTAGTGCAACATTACCCTCATTTTGGGATGCTTAGCCACCAGCCGCTATGTTGCCCACATCAGCAAGTCCACTGGTTATAATGCACGCTTCCTGCTAAATATGACGATCCTACAATTTGGTATAAAACCCCCCGGTCCTGCCGCACCTGGGGTCCACACTGCCTTCTGCCCACCCCCCCACTCTGGTGTGACCCTACATGGGAGGAACACGGGGTGCCCTGCAGCCCCTTCCCCTATGTGGGTCTTCTATAACAGCGTGGAAGCTTAGCTAACACTTTTCTGAACTAGCATCAAATGATATACAAATACTACCTCATGTGAAAATGAGATATAACAACATAAACATTATAAGCACAAACCGCGAAACATATATTCCCACCTACTCCCACCATAAGGGAGGGATGACCACCCCAGCCCTCAAGATAGAGTGCATCTGAGCTCATGCTAAACACAGGCAGAAACAAATGGCTTAGTTTTAATTCCAACACTCCATCCGGCCCCTCCCCCAGGTGAGCCATTTCCCTGCATGACTTCCAAATCAGTTCTAATGATCTCCTAGCCTCCTGGATACTCTTAATCCCCCATGGCATCACCCATCTTGTCACCTGTGTTGTATCTCCCCGGTCCGCCGGAGTGTGTAGGCCGCATCTCCTCTCTGTGATCTAGAGGTGTCGGGCGCTGCAGGAATTCCCACTTTACACACGCATTCGTGCACCCATCAATCCCCAAAACGGTGGTTGCCGACACTTCTGCAGCCTCTCTCATATGCGCTTGCCCTGCAGGCTCCACCCCACCACCTAAAGGGATCCCACCATAGCCTCAGCCTCACCATGGGATCCCCTGTCTCCACTCCTGGTGGATCCTCCCTCCGCTCTCTCCTCTGTTAGCCCCAAAGCAAGGGCGCTCATCAGCCTAACATGCCTCAATAGCCGTGGCTCCCACACCAACCACACAGAATCAAGTGGATCAACTCTAGAGCATATGGGTTTGTCCTACCTCCTTCCCAATACAAGAGGAGCAAAACATGGACAACCCACCACCAACATAATCATCACATCAAGGAGAATAATCATAAGAAGAACGGCCTTAACCTAATCACAAACAAACTTACTGAAGCTAGGGGTTCAATGATTAGGTTCAAGATGCTTAACAATTTTTGCCCATGCCCCTACCAGATGAAAGAAGACAGCATATCTGGAATGCTAAATTCCATGAAGCCAGTCACAACTACTATCCCACACATACCCAAGCCCCCAGCCTCCTGTATCCGTGCCTCCCACGACCTTCACCACAAGCCGCCGCTTCCTACTCCAAGAATCCACTATCCTCTGGGCCGCCGACCAGCCTATGCCATGCACGAACTGGCTCAAACTGCTTCAATCCAGTAGGCGAGCCCCTCGGTGCTAGGGACGGTGCGCCTAGGTTAGCCGTTTTGCTATAAGCCAGTCCACCTAGGATGCCACGCGGGCACCAATTGGGTGAGTCCCGTGGCGGTGCCCAATAGGCCAAGGCCACGTGATAATGGTCTAAACCTATGGTTGGCTGTTATGAAAATAACTTCGCCATGCCCCCCTATTGCCACAACCTATGGTATACAAGGCTATGAATGATAGATTTGTATAAGGATTTTAACCGCACATTTTACGGCGGAATTTTATATCTCCCCTAATCTTCACATTCCCCTTAGGACAATGCCTTCGCCCCTCAAAGATTAAGCGCTTTCAAGGTGACGATCCTACCTATGCCTCGCGAAACAAAACATGTCATCATAACCTTACCCGAAGCCGAAGCCAATGCCTTTGTTGAAGGTGGCACAAACGCAGCTATATTTGTATTCTTGTACCATATAGCCTTAACAACCTACTAATAATTCAAACTACTATTATAAGAGTTATTAGGGTTCATAATTCAAATTATGGTTTCACCTCTCACGTGAACGCTCCTTTTCGCCGATGAGGTGTCCTCCTCTTCACTGCCCCGCAAAAGAGCAGAAAGCTAAGTTAGCACACCGGCGTCCACCACGGTCACCAAAATCGGAATATCCACGCCTGACGACCGAACAGCA
>JAJEKV010000022.1:8462453-8626605 GCA_021234155.1 Isoetes taiwanensis | reverse complement strand
GAATGGGCAGCCGGAAGTAGCTGCAGAGAATTTTGGCCCCTTTCGCCTTGCTAATTTGGAAGTTGGATTCCTTTGGAATCTATATCGGAGCCTTGTAAAATTTGGCCCTTAAAAGGAATAGGAATTGTATATTGTGTTACTAACTTTCTTTTTAGCAATTTATCTTTTTGTTTGAATCTATGGCTTATTAAATAGACTAAAATGAATAACTCAGATGTCCCTCAACTGTTTTGCCCTATAAAAAGTATTATAGTTAAATTTTGTTACAGTTACCATGAAAATGTGTATATGTTAAGACCAAGTATAAATGATATTGGCGAATTTCAACCACATTGGCTATCATGTCAATGGTCCACGGCGGGTCATTTTATAATATTCAATAATCCTAATCTAATATATTTAGAGTTGCCTAAAATGGTGCTAAATTGACGCAACGGTGGAATACATTTACTCTTTTAAAGCGTCCAAGGACGTGTTCAACTCCTTCATATTCTTCTGGTTCACTGGCTCAAAACCGGCTGGAGCTCCTGATTGTCAAAAAAGTCCCAGATAGCAATGCACTAGGAATGCTTGTCAAAATTTGGTACGCAACACCCATAAGCCAAAGCCATCAAACGAAGCTTCAAGCCACAACGAAGGAAATGGATGTTCGTGATCTAGTTTCTGCGGCAAAACAAAGAAGTTGCTATGGAAGATGGGCTTTAGAAGCCAAAGCCCTGCGGGCAACACAAATAAGAAAAATCACCTGGCAAGAAATATCCTTATAGACCAAACAACTAAGTTAAAAAAGTCTATGGACTAAGCCTTCAAAGACTCCAAAGAATTGATTTCTTCACAGTAACTATACAAACTATTAATTCATAGATTCATAGTCCCTAACATTGTGCATAATCCTATATTTCAAACAAGTCGTTACCAGCAAATTTACAATGATTCATTTTCTACAATAAATTCAAAAGATGAATTTTACTTTGGAAGACTAGGCGCTTTAGAATTCCTTCGCTTTTTGAAATTAAACAGCAGTATTTATCCAAAATTTGTCTTCTATGAAACAATTGCCCCTGAAATGGATGACTAATAAAGTGGGCCATATGCTATAACATCCAAGTTATGAATTTTCATCACAAATCCCCTGGCAGTATGCAAGTATTTTCAAAATTGTTCCCCAAATAACACTAAAAGTTAACAAGCAGAGTATGTCAGCCGAGTTTTGGACAAATGGCTAAAGTCACAGGGAAAAAGTCTACATCTTACGCCTTTAAGAAATGGCAAAGCAAAAGTTCTCTTCATTTTCCCCGCTAAAACATGGCACATCTTGTGATGATTACGTCAGAGTAAGTTGGTGAAGCAAACAACTCGAGACTTTAAACTCAATAGCTTCTGTGTTGATATGATTGTATCGTGGAATATTCAACCCACCCCGAACGCCCAAGCTCAACCGCCCCAAACCCGCCCAAACTGGCCATCCACCATCATCCGCAGGTGTTCTCAAGAAAAAAAAATGGTCAGAAGGATCACCGTCAATCTATAGAAAAGAACAGGCTAAAGAGAAGATAACATCCGCATGCATCACCGAATCAGAGAAAAGAACAAAGCAAAACAAAAATATCAACTCTAAGGCGCCTTTTACGCATGAAAAGGATATTGATAATGATTCCTGGTGATGTAGAGGAACCGTGAACCTGCCTATGGTCACAGCTCTCCAAATCGCGACTGTAGAATGAAACTTTTGGGTCAACTTTGTGAAAAGCCCGCGACAAAATCCTAAACTAACGTGCCCATAGTAGTGCGTTCGGCACACCGTCAGCATATAATCGCCATGGCGACCCTCCACAAGACCTTGAAACGATCTTATCTTAGCCGATTTCCCTTCCTAAATCCTCGCTAAACACAAACCACGGCGGTATGGATGCACAGATCCGCCAGATCTCGTAGGCCCAATAGCACTAACCACGCTTCAAAGATAACCCGCAATGCACTCGCTCCGGGATCAATCCGCAGTAGCGAAAAATTTCGTTGAGCATGTGCACCGGTTCAAAGATGCCATGAACCGGTTCAAGGCTCTTAACCTCTGGCATAAATAAGTGAAAATCCACAAAAAGACAATCACCATCAAAATTGTGCGCTTTGGGGTCGCGAGTATGAGTTTTCCTTTAAAACACATATGTAAAAACAAAGAATCATACCTGCACGCCGTCGAATCGAAGTGGTTTGCTTTTCCAACAGTCAAACCAAAAATGATAAAACCAACAAAGCCAAAGCTAAATCATTCAAAAATCAACTAAATAAGTCGAAAGTACGCGAGCACAAGATTCTCGAATACGCTGCCTCTTTCACATTCCCACAAATTAACACGAGTCACGAATGCCTCATGTTTCTCATAGTCGTTGGCGCTGTAAATCATTTAGCTATTGCCCCGCCAACCAAACCGCAGTAGCAAGGAAAATATTTGATGATATTTAATAAGCCGCATGGCCCTTTTGAAGCAGTTGCCCATTTCCATATTCTCCGTACTTTATCCTCAACCGCTAGGCCTCTCAATCACGTAGTTCTTGCCATAGAGCCTAAGCTACAACATCGAAGGTTTCTCCAAACAAAGGAAACCCCAAAAGAATGTTATAGAGGTAAAGGACCAGTCGCGACAAATCATGCTTCAACAACACAAACACAGGGAATCGAAAATATAAAGGCAAAATCCGGCGCCAAAGGGAAAAGCCCCTGCGTCCTCACCATAAGCCGAATCCGGGCCTAAAGGATAATAAATTGGCACAATGGGGACCGACACGCCAAAAGGCAGTAAGGCTGTTTCAAGCTTGAAGAACATACCACTGAGCATATAAGGGAAGCTAGTCACGATATCGAGAGGGTCACACAAAAATGGACCCGGAGAAGGTAGCCACATGGCATGCATAATCGAGTCATTAAGAAGCATATACAAAATTTAAAACAATTTCATCACGTGATCACTCAATATATACTAGTAGCTCTAACATTCAAGAATGTTCTAGAATTTCTGCCATCTTCTAGAATTTCCAAGACATTCCGAAGTTACCACCAAGAACCTTTTCTTCGAGGCCACTGTGATCCGACGGCCCATCGCATGGGAGCCGAAATGACAATGATCTCAAGGCGTGTATATATGTATGAATACCCTAGGCCACTCCTAATAATTACATATATATTTAGATATATATATATATATACAAGTGGCTGTACTGTATGGTGGTCCAGACGGGTTGAATGTATATGTTTTGAGGATTGATAAATAATATATATGAGGCATCATCGCTAAGGTCCATGATTGTGTGCAAAGAACCCTCGCAAGAATCTAAGGTATAAAAGCTCGTGCGATCTAAGGATTGAACCGCTTACTGATAGCTTGACAATGTTCATGAAACTACCTATTTTGTTTTGAGCCCCACCTGCTCTTGAAGCCATTCCTACTATGCAGCCCCGTCTCTGCTCCAAATTAAAGTTTATTGGCAAACAACCATGTTTATTCACAAATGTATCAGAGTTCCATAAGGATTCATGAAAATCCATCAAAAAGCCTATTATATCATAAGTTCATACTATGACTACAATGTGAAGCCTAACATGCTAAACATACTTAGTGTGAAAGATTTTGTAGATTCCTTTAAGATTCATCAGATGGAGGGGATCGCATAAGCTGCACCCTTAAAATAATAGATTTTTGAAGATTAGCCCAAGGTTCCTTATAGGATTCTCAAGAATATTCTATGTAGACTTCTAGATTCTACTTAAGATTCCTCATTTTGTGAGATTCCCAAGATACCAAAGATTTCAGAAGATTTTCTATTCCTCCTGACTTCTAGGTTTTCAAAAGATTATCCCAAGATTCCTAGATTTTCCAAGATTCCATTTAGATTCCTCTTAGGTTTTCCAAGATTCAATAATAAAGATTCCCATAGAATCCCTACACTTGATTCCTCTAGATTCCTCTAAGATCATATGAAGATTCCCCAGATTCTGTGTTCTTAAAGATTTTATCAAGATTCCTTAGATTCCCTTTTTGCATATCTCAAAGATTCTCTCTTGAACCATGTAGACTCTCTTGCATTCTTCAAGGATTGTAAAAAGATTCTAGAATCCCTAAGATTCTCGCGAGATTCTAGATTTTCTGCATCCTATGAAGATTCCTTTAGATTTTACAAATTGCACCAAGATTCCCTGTGAGATACCCTTAGATTTCCTTAGATTCCTTAAGATTCTACAAAGATTCCCTAGATTCTAAGATTCTATGTGGATATCTCTCAGATTTTATTAATTTTAGATTCTCCAAGATTCCCATTCAAATTTCTAAGTACATTCTTAAAGATTTTATGACAATTTCCTTAGATTCTCCTAGATTTACAGAATCTTTGCTTCCCTAAGATTCACCTATAGATTCCAAAGATTATCCCATGATTCCTCTAGGTTCCCAAGATTTGCAGACTTTCTAGATTCCTTCAAGATTCTAGTGAAGATTCTTCTAGATTCTTCAAGATTCTATGAAGATTCTCTTTAGATTTTCTACATTCCACTAAGACTCTCTTAGATTCTTAATTGCCTGTATATTCCCTAAGAGATTCCCCAAGATTTTGTATTAAGATTCCCAAGATTCTCCGCATTCATGTAGATTCTATAGATTCTAAAGATTTTATGAAGATTCCTTTAGATTCTCCTAGATTCCCAAAGATCACTTGAGACTCTAAGATTCTAATGATTCCCCTACATTCCAAAAGAATACTCCAAGATTCCACTAGATTCTCCAAGATTCTCCATCTTTTAGATTCTAAGATTCCATTAAGATTTTTCTAGGCTCAAAGATTTCCATCAAGATTCCCCAAGATTCCAAAGAAACGCTTTGAGATTCCTATAGATTCCCTCTTGAGATTCCTCTAGTTCCAAAGATTCTATGAATATTCCCCTAGACTCCCAAGATTCCATCAAGATTCCTCTAGGTTCTTGCATTTCACATTCCCTTAGATTCCTACATTCTCAAAGATGCCTCTTGGGATTCCCATAGACTCTCTAAGATTCTCATGATATTCCTCCGATTCCCAAGATCCTAGCAAAGACTCCTAGATTCCCCAACTTACCATAGATCCTTGAAACCTCAAGATTCCAAGAAGATTCTTAAATTCCATCAATGCTGGTCCAAATACGCTAAAATAAAAATGTGCCACCACAAGTTCTCGACAGAGAGGAATCCAAATGGTGCTGGTCCCACATTCATCCCAATTTCAATGCTAAGTAGTTACATGCCTTGAAGGTGATTTAAACAGCAGCTCTGTAAAGTCCACTTGCTGCCACCTCATTATCTTTTTATTAACAGAGGTATACCCCACCTCTTTTAAAAACAAATTTAATATTAAAAGGCCATGGCTAGGATTTACCACCTTTGGATCTAACTACCGATATCTACTACACCAAATCCACTTTTTGGAAAACTTCCCACTTTCACGTAATTCAAGGCCAGGATTTCTCCCTTTTGATCCAACGGGTCCATGTGGGATTTTCTGTGGTGCATGCCCCATGCAGTGCCCCGCGGAGATCCAATACGCAACTTTTACCCTTCACCGCTTGTCAAATAAAACGGCCTAGATTCGCTTGAGCATATAGACAATCATATGATGGGGGTACATCCAAGTAATTTTATATATATTATGATATATATATATATATATATATATATATATATATATATATATATATATATATATATATATATATATATATATATATATACAAGTTTTGTACTATAAGGGAGTGTATAAGCTTCCATCGAAGCTTACTAAGAAGTCAGTCAAAGTTGCTACCACAAAGGAGGCCTATGTAAATCAAGAGTTAAAAGTGTAGTTACCTTTAGCATAGATATTATCTTAACCTGCTTTATTCAATAAAATCAATTCCCTGTCCTACCAAGGGGGTGCCTTTGGCTCTATAAGCTCAATCGCACAACTCTAAGTAGTAAATCTAAGAGTCGAAAAATCCAACCTTAAACTACCCATTCAGTAGAGGGTTCCGAAAGCAATAATTCAAGTGTATGAAGTAGAGTTTCAAAACCAAGGTTTTAACTAACAAATAAAGGATTCTAAGGTACATTGTATAGAAATAAGAAAGCAAGGAATGCAAAGAATCTATCATTGTAAAATGAAAAATGCAATGCATATATGGGAACACTAGAGACGCATCAAGAATTTGTGTTTGTACATCATGTTCCAAGTGGAACTCTGCTGTAAAAAACATACCTAAGCCTGCATACGAGTATATCACCTTTCTATCATTCCACATGAATATCTTTTGTCTATGGACATGCAAAATAACTACAAAAATACGCCACAAAGAATTTGACATGACTTCTCTATCTACAAATAATATAAGTTAATCGAATGCACAATTTGAAGCACAAATCACCTGCTTGGATTACAAAGCAAAGGACGATACATAAGAAGGCACACGAGCAAATAAAGTAGCCGACATGGTTATGAGTTGACCCTACCGTATGTGGTAGGTTAGATTCACTAATATGCAAAATATTCTAGCATCCAATGCAAAAAGTTTATTCTTCCATCCTATTTCTCATTTGATTTGGAAGCAACCATTAAAAGATTCCATTTGGCTTCAATATTCTAACCAATATAATAATTGATATTATTAGATGACATATGAAAAGAAACGATTTGACAACATTTTGTGATGGTTGCACAAGGAAAGCTTTTGATAACATTTCCTTATATTGCACAAGGAAAGCCTTTACATAGGATTAGATAACGGAGATATGTTTCCAATTAAGGCCATATACGCCTCTTTAGGAGAGTGATGTCGTGGATAATTAATCTTCAGATGGTTTTGTACTAACTTCCATACCATGTGTTTCATTAGGAATGCCCACTCAGGCAAATAGTACAGTATGCTACCTAATTTTAATGCCAGATTACCAATGAATTAGAGGGACATTCTTTGCCATAGAAACAAACAATCTCGTTGTTCTATTGAAACAAGAAAGGTATCTTATCAAAACATATCTCAGAGTACAATACCATAGGTAATGCAAAGTTAGTGTAGAAGAAGTCGAGAGGTAATGGATAAAATACCACATACTCCATGGTCCACTTCATGAACACTCCCTCTCGACAAGAAATTCCAATGCTCTTTTCTATTTCATTGAAAGAAATTGGAGAAATGGAGCTGTGGAAACAGAAACCTATATGCAATAAGTATATGCAGCACAGCCTTAACATCCATTAACTGCCGACAATATATAGGAAACCGCAGCAGCAGCTTGACTTTAAGAATTACAACAAATTCGCATTCTAAGCTAATATCAAATTCAACAATATGTTCCATATGGAAGGTTACCCTAATCAGCCTACATTTATGCATAAATGAGCACCCTAATTTAGTTAAAGCTTACATTTCTATTATTCACCATATTTCGTAATGATAAACAACATGGACATCGATAGACAAAGGGATGAAGATAGAAATGTACCTATTTTCCTGCTTACGCACACAACTACCTTCAGTCATATTTGCTCATCTATTTCAGCTTATACAATAACAAAACTCTCCTTCAAAGTTTGAGGATGTCCACTGCACACAGCCCAACTCAAATGGAAATGATACTCTATTAATTAGAAATACCTCTCACAAGTAATAAAGTAATGATTTCATTAAAGAAAACCCAAGGTAGAATTTTAATTCGCAGAACCGACAAAGCTAAACACAACCAATATTCCTCAAAATAATCTATCAGCAAGGGGACCGCATTAAATAACCCGTTATTCAAGCAGCTCTTGAAAACAATATTCCAGTCGCCACCGATGGTGACTCATTATTATGTGTAATATCAACACATCTTTCCTTCTCCTGTCACGCCGTATAGAGTCGAATTATGCAAAAAACATGCATTGCCCGCAGTCCAATACTTTATCTTATCCAAAGGTGAGACCAAGACAATCGTGAAAGGTTGTTGAATACGCAAGCCTTACGGCACCACGCCATGAATTGTAAATGGCACACCTTGGCTGATGAAAAGCAAAGCCGGGCCATGCGAAATTGGGTGTATGCCGGATCCCGTGAGCATTCTGGCCCCGGGCAAAGTCGACGAAGCTACATATCTATCATAGAGCTCATGTACAACAACTTGCATTTTTCACAGCCCTTGTTTGCGCCTAACAGCCTAAGAAGACCTACATATTGCCTCTTTTTCAACCTGCTGCAAGCTGGGCAAGGTTGGGTGCTCATAACCATGAAGGTTCGTTAGTGCAATTGTAGTGTGACAACTCGGCCATTTCCTGATAGAATCGCAAGAAGAGAAATACTTTTTACTTGCACTCACGCGCCATGACAGACTTGTTAAAACTATCAACATATGCATTTACGAGATAAAAGCCCTTTGTTTCAATACAAGGAAGGGTTCGCAGAACCACGCCTCACGTATAAAAAATTCAGCATCTTCTAGTGATGTTGTCGTCGCTTGGAATAGGTCTAGTATGACTCCGTCCGACTGGGCTAATTTTCACCTATAGATACAATCTATCGCTTGTTGATCTCACGATTTTTATCGTCAAAAATCGGGATCTATGAAGCCTTCCATGTCCTTTTAAGATTTAACGGACATCATGTGGTACCGCACTAGCGTTACACTATTGGTAATTTGCCTGCACCACAACCGCTATTAAAGCATTTTCTCCAAAGGGACGAGATTATTTTTACAGACCGTTGGAGTTGTGTCACTTGCTGCATCATGACAGCCTCTATTAGCCATCGAACTCGCCCCAAAACAATGGCAAACTGGTCATCAGCAAAATAAGCAGCCTTTCTCGGGGATATGACCGATAAATTGATCGAATAAATAAATATTGTTTCTCTCAGAATGTAGCATCCGAAAGAGTGCATGTGCGGTTTTTCCACCCGGATACAATTGAGCAAAATAGCCCGTCGTTGCAATACAATGGCAATACAATTCGTTATAGCCCCTAATCAACAAACATACGTACTTGCGCATGTTTTCCAGCTCCAAAATTTTCCATCAATAAATATCGGCATGTCCACACCTCGGGTTGATTTAGTATGTTCGTGATATAGTCATATATGTACGCCCATCGTACCACTAACACGATGCTCCTTGACTCTGCGTACTCTCATGATCTCGAAAGTATTTGGCAACCGAATACCAGACGCAAATGGGTGACCGCGTAGTCCAAAATCAGAATCAGAGACCCATGCGCTTGCATGCTATGGGCTCAATTGACATGAGTGCCTCTTGTTCTAAATGGCAATGTGTTACCATGAGTTATCATCAAAATCTCGTGATTAAATCTGGATCGAACCTCCTCGCTCCATAGATCAATCAAGTGCACCATCAAGGATTAGCAATGCAAATAGGAAGCCAGTTGGGATGGGTATTTGCAATGATAGAATAGCTTGCATTGTTATGACATGCTCAAGCAGGTCACTAGCAAACCCATCGAATAATAAACTTGTCTATATGTATCATAGAAGCTCGTCCATGTATACTTTGAGGTCTGCCATGTCCTTATCAAGCTAGATGGAGAAGGAGTTGCCTTTATAAAAAAGTTCCTCATATGGCACATGGCCAATCTTATCCTATATAACTTTTGTTCAGCGACAATCCTTCTAGCTAATCCCGTCTGACTCTTCAAGATACTCTGTAAGTGTCTTGCACGCAAGTATGCAAGAATGTGTATTGTCTATAGTAATCTGCTATAGCGGTTGTGAGAATTCCACAAGGTCCGTCTTAAAAATAACGATCAAGCAAAGGAAATTACTGGCTTCCTATATGATTTGGCGTGGTTCTTTCCTCAACAGCAAGACATATGATGGTTGTTTTTCTCACATAAAGCGGCAATGCCGCTTCGGGCCGCATCGCGGGCGCAATATCTTCCACTGTAATCATGTATTTCATCCCGCAGCGTTCATGTCTATCAATGCTATACTCCACTTTATCAAACCCCTCAAAATGTAGGTGTACGTATACATGAAAAATATGGACTGCAGCAACATCAACATTGATGTAAGGCCAAACTCCATTCAACAGAAGTACAATATGATAAGCAGTCTCCACCTCTTCGTCATGGCATCACATATCCCTTTGAGTCTATATGTGTTGTATGGTTGAGAGCTCGAGGATATTTCCAAAGAACACGCAATCCATCTTTGAGCAACGGCCGTAATGTTGGTGTACCATGTATTTATGGACTTACGCGCCAAATTCTTCATCATCGCCATCTCACCAAACTAGCAAATCAATCGCGTGAAGCTTTAATATTGTGGACAGCTTTTCAGCACTACAGCCCCCGTGAGGGAGACCTCTTTGAAATTCTATAACGTGAATCATGTACTTCCAAAGGCCCAAGATATGATCTAAGAAATTCCTTTAGCTGCTGGAAACCCAGCGGAATGATCTAACTACTACGACCGAATATTCGGCCGGCCGCTTGTCCTGCGGCGTAGCACGCTTCTTTAATCTCTCGCCAACTGGTTTGTCGCCATTGTAATGAACAAACTAGAGGTCCTTTCACTCTTGCAAGTGCTAACGCGATCTGCAATTTGCAATCGCACCATTGTCTCCAGAACCAATAAATGATGAGGGGCGCGTAAACCCGCGGAATGATTTTACCTTCACCTTGCAAGAAGTCATCCTCATTATAGCCTTCCGTCTATCATAACCATTCGCGTTTAAAATTGAGTCTCCTCTTCAACTGGAATATACGTCCACAAGATGAGTCATGAGACGCACCCAACAGCAAGAACCTCGCCTTCATGTAGAAGACGACACCTATACCAATCAATTTGGGACATGCTACCGCTTCATTATCCTGACCCACCTTGAGCCATATGGGATAGAAAAGGCCAAATGGTCTATATTGTGGATCTAGTATACTCATGTATACCTTCGCCGTCTCCGTGCGCAACTAAAACCGCCATTCTTGGATTTAGTGTGACCGTTATTTGCATGCACTATAAAGAACTTCATCTCTAGTAACCGATCCATCCAAGTTAGAAATGCGCTCCCATACGATGTTATTACTCTTTACTTATCCCGCAAGTGGATTAATGGTATCTAATATCGCTAAGCAATTGCAAAACCAAGTAAGCTGACTCTTTTCTAGTGCAATCATTCCCTCACATACCGCCATGAACATACCAATGAAGAGGCCGACGTGGTGTTGAAGGCATATTTTGTATGTTCACCCATGAGAGCAATAGATGACGGTGTGTCTAATTGCACAAAATTCTCCAATCGTCAGACACCAAGAGCAAGTTGAAACGTAATAGGTGTGGTTTATCTTTCTACTTCTCTATGCTAAACCCATTCCTCATTATAAACTTCCACAAGTGCATGAGGTAGCCTGCAGTTTTAAGTGCATCGCGCTTCCATTATCAAGAACAAAAGCTATCGAGTTCAAGTTCAAGCAAAGTAACTTGGGCCGCTGTGGACAAATCCGATTCCATTTAATTCGCTAGCCGTGAGATTTCCTACCAGAATACATTCTTTCAGATTTGTTTCCTCGCCAAGGAACAGAGATCACACTTCCATGCCCACTTTCCCTTACATATTGTACCTTCAATAAGTATCCGCCATTAAATAATTTTATAACTGCTTTCCCCTTACACTAACCTCAATGCTATCTCTATTGCACTATTCTCATGCGACAACCGCTTATACTATTATACATGAGTGCCACCATGAGATCGCAGATTTAATTTGATAATGCACTTATACTTCCTCATTGTTGCCCTATGGCATCCTTTTCTTTCTTCTCAGTAACTATCATACCATCTATTTATGGCTGTCATTTTCCTTAATCTCTTCAACCGCCAAACAAGGACATGTGTTCTGGATCACCAGCCTTTCATGTGTTCCAGAGCAGGCCAAAAGAGCTCCCATGCTAGCAATCTGAACTGCTATCGCCGTGCTTTGATCTTTCTATAGACCGGACTTCATGAAGCTTGACACTCAGATACTATTATTATGTTTTCCCCATACCACGGCCGTGTATAAGCCTTCATTGCCTCTTTATGGTGCATTTTTGATATTTTAGCGTATTACTACGCTTTGTTCGCATAAGTTTAAACTTTTTAACCCCGGTCGTACGGAATATTTTGACAGGATTCATTCTTTGCCTTCTTCGGTATTTTTGAGCGGGAGGAACAAATGTTCCTTTCTTTTGGTGGGTATTTGATATCTATTTGAAACTACCTACTTCCATTGGCGTAACCATTTAGCTTATCCTCTCGGGACCAAGCGAAATATGCATTCCAATTCTACAACCTCTACATCTAGCATGATATCCAATGTTCAAAACTACTATCCATCTTGTCAACCATAAAGAGGATAATGATCATCTTATGTATCCAATCTCTCAAAGACTATTATCTTTCACGTTAGGACAATGCTCATGTCAGTTGAACTGCAAGCAGCTAGATGTATAATTCTCTCTCTGTGATCCACAACTGTATTACCAAAGAGGAACTAAATAAATAAAAACAATTCTATGCTCTTACCTAAATCCATGTCCACAACAATCTCATGTTCCACCCTCGCTTAAATGCGAAAAGAGTATCTATGACTAGCAGCCAAAACACTAGGAGGAATAAATATATCACGACCTAAATATTTCCGGCTTCTTTTATGACTGGTCACGAGCAAGATGATGCGATCGCGACGATCAATGTGACCAATTACATCGTCACACTAAACTACAAGATCAAGACATTGCATGACTACCTATGCATGGAAAAGCAACTCAATGCCATGTTCTAATGCCCCGCTTAAAAATGCATTATCTAGCACTATCCACAAGTACATGCTAAACAGAACCAAACAAATAGAAAACAACTTCATGCTTTAACACCTAAACAACAAAGAGAATAGCAACAACAACTTATGTGAAAAACAAAATGTCCCAAATTTAGATCTAATCACACCAAATCCAACTACAAATTCAAATCCAAACACCGCGACTCGTGGGAAATCAAAATACCCGAGCAAAGAATCGAATTTTACCAGAGATATCTCGGATCAAGTTTTACGGTTACAAAGATATATGGCTGCACATGTACAATCACTTATCACCTCCGGTAATGCACAAGACTTAGGCCAAGATAGATTCGCCATGCCGCTTTAAGCAAAAGGAAAACATTTGACACAAAAACCCTTAACACAAGAATAGCATCAAGTAGTTCTACCGCTTAAGTATGTGCCAATCAACCAACCGCCATAAGCTCCCATATTACTGGGGCTCAATGCCTAAACTCCCCGTGACCAGCATCCGCTTATGGCAGACCAAACTGGCCCAAAATGATTTCATCCTTAAGAAGAAGTGCCCAATGTGGCTCCATTAGCCGTGGCCAGTTCCAATCATTTCACCATTTTCAGTTTCGTAAATACCCTGGGAATGTTTAAAAGAAGTGCTTCCAATGGCTCACGAAATGTATGCAGGCTCCAACGGCTCACTATTTTCATTGCAACAATTGAATTGAACTTTCCCCTGCTCACGCCGTCTCTTCCGACAATATCTCGCCCTAAAGGTCTCGGCGTCACCGGAATTTGGCAAAAAAAACCAAAAATAGATCTCGCCTTCCCCTGTCCTCGTAATAAAGGTCGGCGAAAAATAAAAAGGCCATCGCTACTTCATTGGGTCATTTAATGCCTAATATCTATCACCTTCTGTGCAAAATTCTATCTTTCCCTTCCCTGACCTGCAATAAAAGGCCGTAAGCGTTTAAAAATTGCGACATTGCCACTTCATATTGGCCACACGCCGAATACCCCAGCAAATTCCTAGCACACCCTAACGATCGAGATTATTGCTTCCCCATTCGACCAATCCAGATAAAGCTAGTGTCTAATTATCATGCATGACCCATGCATGCCTCCATGGATGCCCATAAGAAATGGATGGTACCGATACCCTACCCGCCCCAAAATGGATAGTATCCCGCATGTACGAATCAAACACATTATATACCGAAAGTTTTATGATATACCTTTACTAGTAATAGAAACAGCCGTTGCCGGGCAAAAAAGTTGGTAACCTCAGAATGATAGTCATGTGGATAATCGACGCC
Organism: Isoetes taiwanensis; assembly: GCA_021234155.1. NCBI lineage: Eukaryota > Viridiplantae > Streptophyta > Lycopodiopsida > Isoetales > Isoetaceae > Isoetes > Isoetes taiwanensis. Next base: position 8,612,499 of record JAJEKV010000022.1, on the reverse strand, counting down.
TTGGATTTGTTCATTTTAATGCATGTTGGATTTGTTCACATTTACCACAACTGGCCTACTACTTAATGCATGGACTTTCTGTGTTTGTTCACATTTACTTAATAAATTTGTTCACATTTACTTTGATGCATGGCAGGCGTAATTACACTATGTCATGCCCGTGATAATGTTGTTGCAAGAAACATAGGAGCTTACAGAGGTCGATCGTTTTAGAAGAAATTCCATGACCACACTAAAGAGAGCTTGCCTTCTCATTTCTCATTCTTTAGTTCAAGGTTTTTGCATTTTTATACTCTGTGACGCTTGCTTGTGAGGACAAAGTTCAATTGTGCATGTAAATAACGAAATTTTGAATTAATCCTAAAAGCACGGTGAAATGGCAAATGAAACTATATTTTACCTAGCTTCGCTAAAATGATTTTGATTGGCAAACGTCACTAAGTTAAATTTCATGTCCACTTTAAAATGCTCATATTTCTTTTAAGGAATACTAAACTATTGGATCTTAAATTTTCTTTGTAACTACTCATTTTGTTATGTGTGCATTTTGTTTTTCTTCAATTCCATACCACTTGTCCAAGTTATCGCATATCCTAAAACAAGATTTAACAAATTGAGGATCTGAAACCAACACTCAAATACCTTGCCCAATTAAGTTGGACTTGTCCTCGATGTACCGGAACTTTGGATGAGCAAATTTTATCAGATTTGAAGTTGCCGCAATACAAAATGTAAGGATAAACACTCTAGATATATATAAACCAAGAGATGTTTTGTAGTGAGTCGAAATTAGTTACAAGAATAAAAAGTATCTCTAAAAATCTTATAAAAGGTGGTTTATTTGGATATGAAGCTCGCCTCATTCTTTTTTATTTTTCGTATGTACTTTGTCTTTAAGGCGTAGATTGAAAATTTTCAAACTCATATGATAACCCTTGGTCAGGACTTGCTAATTCCCCGCATTCCTTTTAACTCCCGTTGTTCTCACAGACCGATATGTATTGTTGAAAACTATATGCAATCGCTTAAATCACAAAGATGAAGCATGGCCATGAGTATATGTTGCTTAAATAATTATCTAGCATTTTCAAAGTAGAATCTCACCAAAACTGACATGAATATGAGTGAAACATGGAGGCGACAGTTTAATTGCTTTTTTGAAGCCAATAGAAATTTTAAGTGTGTCCCTACTCAAAACGTGAGTTTGACTATAAACTTGTAACATGCTTACGTGCCATGCTTGATATTTAACACAACTTTAGCTAGTGTTCTTAAGGACATTTATACCATCCCCTAAAGTTTAGCACCACCGCCTACCTCTTCATGGTTCACATCCAAGTTGATGAATACGCCTACCAACATCCATTTTTGTTATATCTACTGGCGCAAGGTCCTGCAAATAAAATATAATAGATGAGTAAAAGAATTAAAGAGCTTATACAACAAAAAGTTTTCCCGTCCTTCAAATTAAAAATACTATCATTGCAAACCATGGTACCAAAGTGACAGGTCAAGTGGGCTCTATTTCTGTAATTTCTAAAGCCACGCTCTATGGACCTTAAAAGTTACAAAGGAATACTCAAATAATGCTGTCTATAACATTCCCCGAGATGTACATTACCACCAAATAAGAAATCATATTCCTCGACAGTCGGCTACGCCATACAATCGCAGGAGTTGTAGAATGATGTCAGAGAAAACAAAACTAACAAAACACCGCTAATACCGTATGTGATAATAAACAATCATAAAGAAATATAGTGTGCTGGGCTAGATATTGCCTTTTATAGAATGTTTGTTTGTCTAATAAGCATAAGATGCTTGGTTCTGGCCGCAAAGACATGGTATGACTAGATTAAATGCTTAAAAACTCTTTAAGATGAATATTTTTTTGCTTCGCCATTCATTCGGCCTTTGATAGTCACCAAAATACTTTTCCAAGAAGTTCTCTTGAGCAGTTTCCAAAACGTATCAAATTTCACACCAAATGTAGCTTTTAAGCAGAGATATCGCGACAAATGTGTAGGGCTACCTTGTTTTAAAAGGTATTTTGACAAAGGATGATAGTGTAAGCCACCTCAAGAAGTATATTGTCGAACAAAATATTCAAACTTACGGAAGGCACCTACTATCTTGCATCAGAAAGGAAGGTCACGTCTACATGTATCTCTTGCATCAACCGGCCAAGTAATATGTAAGCTCCCCTTTAATATGTCAGGCATCTTATAGGGGCCGCAAATGCTGAATTATGCAAGGTGAGCTCATTAAACCATTCTCCCACCCAGTCTTCAATCAAACTTTCTTCCAGTGGCAGCCCTTTAACCCTCCGTGATCATAAAAATTTCAAAATTACTTATGCATAGTATGTCACAAAAGAATGGTATACGTTATGAAATGCTATACCTACAAAGAATGGGCTACAAAGACGGGACACTTTGGCTTCCGAATCCATTAATTTATCCATAATCTAAATACTCCAATGGTTGTAAAATGTAAGTGCTAAGGGTATCGTATTCATCAATAACTTTGAGGCGCATGGCATGAAATTACTGAAGGGCGTATACCTTAAATTGTGGCAGTCAGCCTTTTGGTAATCTCCTAATCCACGAGCAAACCTACCCCAATCTTTTAAAGCAAAGCAAAATCATAGGCCTAGGTTTTCCTTGGCATCAGTGGTCGCCGTGGGTCAGCCATAGCCACAAAAACCAACGTAACCCTAATACGCCCAAACCCCTCTTTTTTGCTCTTTTTAGCTAAAAAGGCTTTTTAACGCACATCATCTACACCCTTGGGTAGATTAATCCCCACCTTCAATTTAGGGCTCGCAAGTAATTACTACTGTGATAACATTATAATATAAGATATATATATGGTATATATATATATATATATATATATATATATATATATATATATATATATATATATATATATATATATATCTAAATATATGTAGATATATATATAGCACAAGCCTAGTTAGCCTATGATTGGGCCTAAAAATCGATTTGGACCTAGTGGTCGGTCTAAGTTGTGTGATCAACTATCAAGATTTTGTTTAATGTCTTGTTTCATGTGTACTATGTGCACCACTCTACCTAGTGGCTTGACTACAAGAACTGCTTCCTATTCTTAGAAATCAACCTTTGGCTTTTGCACAAATGTAGAACCCGCGCCAAGCTTCTAGGCATTTTGATCTCACCCGAATCTAATTTAGCTTCAGAAACAACAAGTATCCAATAGGTCCCATCGATAGTGGTCGTTGGCATAACCAACCGTGTGCTATAATCATATGGATTGGTTTTTACGGTATAAACCTGGTACCATAATTTTGCATGTCCCCTTTATCGCTATACCCTAATGGTGTGCTGCCTAATCTTATACCCGCCAAACGCAGTGTATTCCATGAAATTTGGGTGTATTGACCAAAGCACAATGGGTGCCCCACGTCGCTTGACCACCCCTCATGTTTTGTGAATTCCGTGGTATGTTGCCTGGGATCAAGTGTAGTGCCTTCCAAAGACATGTGAAAATTTGATTGGTGTCGGGTAACGCTTACAACGGCTTCGCACACACAGTAACGTTCTGCTTTTGATGAACTTTATAGGATGCCGGTAAGTGGGAATGACTAGGATTTCTCCATTGATTTGGCCTGAGTTACTACCATGTAATATGTAATATGCACAAGATGTTCCTAATGCACTCGCAGCTGGGTTTGCTAGGCACAATATGGTAAACAGACAAATATAATGTAAGTTCAAATATTGTATACTTTTTATGACATAATTTAAATTTCCTCGGCAAATACTGTGGCCATTTTCCCTCGCCTCTAACAGTAACGTAGAATCCTAGACCTTAGTGGGCGCGGTTACCGCTTAACCCGCTCGCGGTGCGATACGCTTTGGCGGATACTGCCTCTGCCAGCGCAAAAGGTACGCCTTGGATACCGCCATGATCACGCCGCCATTACAAATGCCGCACAGTAATTCAACTCGGCATTACCCTAATCTTTCTTTTTAAACAAAGGCCAGATTATGAGTTTACCCCGTGGTAATGTGATTAGCTTGACGGATAGGGTAGGACGCCCTTTAAATAGGCCGTGATCCTCTTCGCTTTTAAGTATCTCGCTTATGAGCAAAGGGCGTATTCAGGGCGCCACAATAAGTAATTCCACTAAAAGTAAACTTGATTGAGTTTCAGGAAAATGGCCCGGAGCATGATGCTACGCTGTTCCCACAAAGTGAATGTTGAGCCTGCAGGTAAAGCCTGGTTCATCCCACAAAGGCACACCCCGGATCGTGAAGTTCATACCAGTTTTAAGCCAGCGCAAGATTTCAAAAAGAGTGTGAATGCATCTACTAGCAAAGATTGATGTTGTACTTGCCCGAATTCCATAGAAGAGATCTATCTCGAGGATGACATACGTACCAAACCAAAGTTTCTCCTCTAATTTGTATGTAATTTTAGGCCATGGATATGAATCAGTTTCTAAAGTAGCAAGATATCTTTGGGTGGACATAATTTAGAAGCTTTCAGCGTTATCTCCCCATCGATGTTTTCTTCCTGAAGAATTATTTTCTTTCTCTCATATATAAGGTTCCCTCGCTTCAGCATTTCTAATTCTTGTGATGTAATCATTCTGCTTATTACTTTAACCTCGCATTTATTGGGAGGTGGTTGAGCAAGATTTCTTGTATTCTACCATTTGTCAAGACCAAAAGGCTTCAAAGATTTCAAGCTTTCTACCCCGCCGATTTTATTTCCTCAGAGTATTATGAATCGTCTCCTCGAGATTCGTAAGTTAAACATGTAGCGTAATCCATAAATTATTGTCAGCCCAGCCGTCACCAATATTTCAACATGCTTTTGCTAAGTGTTGTATTGGCTATGTTACCTTGGGCCTACCTAAATTTTACCATCTCCTCACATATACCAGAGGTAATCGAACTGGATGGTGCATCTGATTATAGGGGCCAGGATTACATGACCGGATAGGTGGTCTGCAAGTGGTATGTAGTGGAATAGGAAGGTTCTGCTATGATTTTGTGGAATGCATCTTTATAATGATTATACATCGGGTAACATATAGACAACAATGAGGATTTTCATCCGCATGTTTAAGTCCAACGGGTTTTAATTGTCAGCGTGCTAAACCCCCTTGGTATCAATGTGATCTATCCTAACTCCGTATATACTTTCCTAATTCGTAGAGCTAGGGCTTTTTACATGCTTTGTGGTTTAGCTTAATCGCTTCTCTTTATCTACTATTATGGTTATTACATGTTGCATATCTTATCATTGATAAGATCTGAACAAACATTACATCAATCTATTCTCAAATGGGTCAGGCTAGATAGAGCAAGAGGTTATGCATATGATATGATTATCGGTAATCCGGCGGTTCCGCTTTTACTACAAAAGAATACCGAAGTGGAATTTAGATATAGGTTCTCTTGAGGAATATTTGCCATTGATCTACCACCTTACTGCACTTGTTTTATTTCGAAAATATGTGGGTAAGGTCGAAGGCCGCATGTTCTATGAAGTCACAGCATATGCATTTTACCCTTCAGCTACTGCGTATTTTTGCCGCAGTAAACCTTTAACCTTCCAGTACTGGTTGTTGGGTACTGTGGCCCTTCTGTTGAATGTTCCAAGCTTTTGAACAAAACTCAGCTTTAAATTTTGTAATCATACCTAAAAGTTTACCATTGCAGTCGTCAGATGGTAAACTATGATCTCACCTTACATTCCCCGCGGCGCACTTGGCAACCTAACACTATTTTGTTTTAGCACACTGGAATGGTTTTGGTCAAACATTTTGGTAAAGGAGTCTTGGTCTCTTATCTATTGCTAAAGATAAATATCTAGGGTCATGTAATGACTATGAATCTTTTGCTTACAACGTACATATGTCTTATTGGGATATGGAATCTCATAGGTGGGTTCTGGGTTCTGAATGCATTTTCTCTTTATGGTATTATGTACTTGAATTCATTTTGATCTTATGAGCTTTACTTGTTCCATAAAAGGCTGCAGTATAAAGGCCATTTTTAACCCAATGGCACCTCTCGTGATACAAGCTTTGGGTCAGAGGAGTACATCTAGGCATGAACTGCAAAATGATTCTATCTTTCTCGTTGATTAGTTGATAGCCTACCAAGCCTTGGATTTAAGGTTTTGTTTGCAATATTTTCCTTGATTTTCTACAAACGCTAGCAATTGAATTTTTCTCGACATATGTACAAAAGATTTGAGGCCTTTATTGTTAGGTTGTTCGCTTATTTGGTCAAAATGTGAAATTTTGATAAGGTCTTTGGGAACTCCCTTTGCTGATTTATTTACTGTCCTGGATGGTTGGTATGACAAGAACTGGAGTGTGCTAAATCAAGGTGAATAGGTGGTCTCTACTTTAAAACTCCTTTATGATTAGGCATTTATTAAGGTTTTCTTGTATATTATGGTTTCTTTGGCTTAATCTACTCAATACTTTGGGGTGCATTTATGGGGCCATTTTAGTTTGTTCATGCATACTCTTTAATTGTATTCTTAAAAGCAAACCCTAGGTTGTAATTTCAGATCTCATGAGCTTAAAAGCCTCATGCCCCCTGGGAACCCAGAAGCTAAGTCCAAATTTTCCTTCTAGTTAATAAGGTTGTAATTTGGCTGGGCCTCGCAAGTCTCAAGGATTAATCCGTGTTAGGCTATATGGTATCAATATATATACATCGCATTAGATGTGTAGGTTTCTTTGTCATCCCCACCATGTTCATAGAGATTCAACCTCACACCAATCACTTAAAATGAAAGGTCAGGACAGCCACCTCATCGAGGTGCATGGATGGCCATATGAGCATGGGACAGCATGCATGGGGGCACATGCACCACATCCCCAAACCGCTGGATCAAAAGGGGAGAATAAAACCTAGCCCTTGATTTTAGGAAGAAGGTGCAAGGAAAAAAAGTTGGTGCAAAACAGACCTCAAACTGCTAGATTGCAAGGTGAGCAACTTGACAACTTTTTTAATATTAACATTTTTTCTTTAAAGGAGGTGAGGTGGCACCCCTCATTAATAAAAAAGGCACCCTTACACAAAAAGGTAGTGAGGTGGCAGTGCCGCCAATGGATCTTTAGGAAGCTTCTTCTATTTAGGAATCATGCCTTCGGCGTCTGTGAGTTTTCAGCAGAGAGGGGGTTTGGATGAAGGTGGGGCCATTGGATTTTCCTGCCGAGACCTTTCTAAGGAGTGGTAAGCTGGGCACTATTTCGCGTGATTTGGAGCCGCGTCGGATCGAGTGTGATTTTGTCGTCCCATGGGTCATATTCATGTAGACGGATCCTAGCCGCCAAATGACAAAATCAAGGGTTGTTATAATTCCACTCATGTGATGCATGGATGGCACGCATGTGCACATGCATACATATGCACATATTATTTACGGGGCTGCCCGGCGCACATGGGCCGTTAGATGGGGGAAGGTGAAACTGGATCGCTCCAAACTATAAGAGAAAGAAGGTGACAAGCAGTTCCTATGCATGTGGTTAGGTGGCATAAGCATGCATGCAAGCATTTATTGTAATCATGAGGTGTTAGTTGAGGTGGGTATGTGTGATTTATATTTGCCACCATATCTTAGTCTTCCGCATACAAATATATAGATTTTGAGGTGGCATTGTAATTAATTTATGCATTTCTTTTAATATAGAATATAAAAATCTTAATGTGAAACGTGGCAAGCTATATCTTGCTTTTCAAGTTTTCTTTCAAACTTTAACAACTATGAGGACGAGCTTGATGTAACTACATGGCAACATTTTTGCCTTTTATTATAGAAAAACCTTTAATGTGGAACGTAAGGAAAGCTATATTTTGCTTTCTTTCATGTTTTCTTTTCGATCTTCAACCATGAGGACGAGCTTGAGGTCATGTGAACTAATGGCAACCTATTTGCTTTTCCTTCCAACACCTTTTTCTAAACTAAGGGCGCCTAGAATCTGGAAAATTATTCCTCTCCTTTCTCTTACGGTTCTAGCTTCTCAAGACTCCACGAAGGCCCCGCTAAAAACTCTACTAGAAACTTCAAGGTAGCCTAAGTCAATCTAAATAACCTCGAGAATCTTTGAACATGTAAACTTTAATAACCCCGGTATTCTTAAGGAACCTTAGGAATCTAAGGATATAGGGGAATTCCGGAATTCAGGGATTCTTAAACAAATCCATGTAAATCCCCTCAGAGAATAACGTGGAATCTTTGTAGGATCTTAGGAAATCCAAGAGTTCTTTCAGAGAATTTTAGGAATCTACTAGAAATGCACAGGATCTAGGGATGTTTTTAGAATATTGGACAGCCTTAATTAGAAATGTTAAGTAAACTTGGGTTATACTTCTAACAAAGACATTCATCATACACTTCACAGACAAATACTCAGATACAATACAATTATATAAGCACCCCCTTATATCTAGAGATTTTCGTACGCCACCAAGTTAAATGGGCCCATTTTTTCGGGAGATCAACGGCCGAGATGAAACATGCCAAACCACCCCAAGCACCCCTTGGGTATAAAGATTGAGGTGTCAAATTTAATTTCGTACCCATCGTATAAAAAGATCTACGGCTCGTATGGGGCCACCTCATGATCCCCTTATTTGGGGGCTTTAATTTGGGCCATTAGATTCTGTGGATTGTATTCCACCATCCAATACAAAGTCAAGAGAATTTAAAGCCAATTGAAAATAGATAATGGTGGTGCGGATTCATTATGAATGGAGGGGTGAAATATCCTACCTATTTGTGACCCCACATCTCAAAACCATGGACGGTAGTGAATATCGTGATCAAGTTGGTTGTAACGAAAATATAAAGGTGCTTGACAGTATGAAATCTTGGCCGTTAAGTTGAGAATCCAATTTTAATGCTGATTGAACTGAACCTTGGTATTAATGTTATGTTGAGGTGGCAGCCCAATCTTATATATCTATTAAAAAGGAGGGCTTTAGCTTTGTCGGTGTCTTGCTCTTGCGGAGCCGTCTCTTTGCTGTGTAATTGGGCGGTGGATCTTGATCGGCCTCCCTATGCTGGAGCTCTAGGGGAAAGTCTTTCCGTCATATTTCCGAGCTTGCATGCCTGCTAATGCTGCATGCCGTAGTGTTGTGTAAATGCCTTTGCTCAAGCTTCCGACCATTTTTACCGTGATACTCTTCTTAAAGAGATGAAGTTCTTTATGATGGAGATGGTGATCCGCTATTAGCTCAGTCGATGGCGTATTTTCCTTTATCGACTTAGCTCCATTAAGCAATATCCTGAATCTCAACTGCTGTTTATGGCGGAACCCGTTGAATCGCACGGGTAATGTTCTTAGCTGCATGTAGCAACCGTTGAATCCAAAGACAAGATCTTTCTTCTGGGCTTTGCAAGTATCTCTATCATTTTTCCTTTTCTAATCCTTCTCATTTATCAATGATCTTTTGTCCACTATATCCTTCAACAGAGAACAGGACAGCACTATCTTGAGGAGTCACGAAGAATAAATCTACCTGTAGCTATTAGGCGAACTGCTTTATGAACTGGCCGGTTGCTATTTTATAAGTGTCACTGATTTTTATTTTCGTGTACTTCTTTGCTAGAGCTGTATTCGATATTCTTTTCTTTTAATGCAATGGCATTAAGTCCATTGTGCTTTACTTAATTTATACATGCCCTTTGGTCCGGGAATAACTTAGGTCCTTGCGTAGCAGTATGGCGATCTGAGAACTACGACTGTGGTGGAAGTGTCTTTTGAAGCTTGAATATTTGTTGGTTCCTGTAAAGCGACATGGCTGTGAAACATAATCCCAACTCCAAGGTTTTTCTACGCCCCTTTTACACTTGATATTTCAGCGGTTGGTTTCCAAAAAGATTAATATCTATCTGTCTCTGTGCAGGGAATCGTTTCTGTTGTAAGGGAAGAAACATTTGGGTATGATGCATAGTACATGTTATTTCTGCAAGCAAATGGATATAGATCACGTAGTGAAGCATGCATGTAGCATGCAAAAGATCCTATGGCAGAGTTGTTTGCACGGATCAAATAAGAATGGCGTGAGCTATTCGGGGCTGTGATATCGAGACAGGTTTGCATAAAATGAGGCAAGCTCTTCGCCTCTGATAATCAAACAGATTTGCATTGTTTAAGGAATGAGAAGGTCGCTATTTTTCTGTTGTTATATCCTTTATTTTTTGCAAGTGCCAATTATTCTTGGTAACACGTAGCAGAACCCTGCTAAGATGGAATGTTTGCCATTTATGCGGCTGCTTATCTAGGCCTGTCAATTATAATGTCTATATTTGTGTGAACGTTTTATCAGGATCTGGACAGATTATGCGACCATGGCTTTCAAGAAGGATCTGACAGATTGTGGACCATGGTTTTCAAGAAGGCCACAGGTAAAACTATAGTTTTGTCATGTAGGCTATTTTACATGCTATCTAAGAATTTCTACTTGAATATTCCAGGGTCAGGATTGTGTATAGCAGTTTTTGGACCAGAGAAGTTATTGGAGTAGATCAAAAGCCAAAAGCCAAAAGCTTCTTAAGCAGATAAAGAGAATGAACACTGAATGGCTTCAATGTTGCAAAATACTAAAGGACCTGTTGTTAGGTTAGGCCAGGTTTCTATAACCCATCGCTGCCTTCTTTTCCCAATGACTGCAGCTCTTATTTTCGTTTATAATTAAGCGTTCAAATGTTCAGGTAGCCAGAAAATGTCCAGATTGTGCCGTATTTTGGATTGCATGTGGTTGGATTTGTCGTTCCAATATGCCCAGGGTTTGTAAACCTGTGAAGGTAGAATCAATTTCTATTATTATTAAATGGTGCATGTAAGGCAAAGAGTTTGCTCCTACACAGGTGGTGCATGCAGGTGACACCTATGGCATCTGTCCTTTTCAGAGATCAAAATGTATTGCTGGAATAGTTGTGCAATCATCCGTGATTCCTTAGTTGGATTTATACTATTTTAAACCCTTGATATAGCAGTATTATGATGGAGCTGCGGGCCAAGGTTTTCATGGAGACTGAATTTGCCTTTAAACATTGGATGTAGCAGTATGGAATGGATTTCCAGTTTGTAAACCTTTTCTGATTTCTAGTTCTTCATTGTAGATTTATGGGCCTTCTGGGAGTCCGTTTTCAATGTTCAAGTGGATGCCGCTGATATTGCAAGTTTATTATGCTTACTGCTTCGCATAATGCAAAACTCCAAGATTATTTTGTTTTCTGTTGGGGGCAAAACCAATGGTCAAGATATCGGGCGCTTTTGATCACACTGTGAAGACGCTACAAAGGAAGTTTTTTTTATTGTTTGCATTCCGACTTGCATTGATCGCCGCCGCTTTTGTAGGTTGCTTGACATCTACTATCATACTTGGGGACTGAATTTCAGTCACTGTGTTCTAATGTTGACCAGCTTCAGGCTGCGAGTATGTTGCTCTCTACGCAAAAACCTGATAGTGTCACATTACTAAATGAGCCAATTGTTATGTTCACCGAGTATGTTGCTCTCTACGCAAAAACCTGATAGTGTCACATCACTAAATGAGCCAATTGTTATGTTCACCGTTTCATAAATGAGAACTTTATAACTTGCTAGCATCTATCGATTGTGCAGCTTGGTTTTGCCACAAAAAAGATTTCATTTCTAATTTTTCATGTTTTTTAGTGCATGTTGCAGATGTTCTAGACTCAGGACAGCCTATCATGAATAGGGATATTGTAAATGTTGGTGTTTCTGTAAATGGCACCTCTAATGCGACCCTTCTAGCTTCTTTTCCTTATATAATGCAATCAAATTCGTTGGCTATGCTTCAAATGCCAAAGGCATTGATCAGTTCAATGCAGAATTCAGGTTTTATGGACATTTCTAAATATGTTTTGATTTCTTCAGACGAATAATGAAGTCTAGGATACAATTACTTACAATTATTAACCTGGAAGCAGGAAGCTTACTTCAACAACTATCTTTGCAGTCAAGATAGTGAATACACTGTGATATTTAGAATGTTGTACTCCATTTCACTCAGGAAGTAATGAATGGCTAGTTGGCTCCTTAGAGGTTTGCTGCATGTATAAGAGCAATGAATCAGGGGGTTTTTTCATGGGCAGGTCATTATCTTCAGGTAAGGACTGGATGTTGTCATAAGTAGCACTTTGTAATTGCGGGATATGCAGCAAGGTCACATTTTCAACATTCTTTCTGCATTCAACTATGATGGTTTTATTGATGAGAGTTGGTAGTATGATTTGTGACTACTTTGTCATCCCAGCAATTGAGCATGTGGCTTGGTTTACTTGGACTTCTGGGACGAGTAGGATGAGCAGGAATGATAGACAATATGCACTTTATCTTGATTCAGTCCTGTTGCAGCTTTGCTCGCCTCATGTAAATGTGCAAGGATTGAATACATCTTTTGAGTTAGGTGTCCTTTCTTGCTTGTCGATTTCCTCATCATGCTTGCTGTCCAATTTGGAATATTGGTCTGGCTGAACCTAGTAGTGTTGCTGAACAAGTCTAAAGCTGTTGAGATGGTTATTCCTGTGAATTTTGCATTGCCAAAGAATAATGTCTGATTTGTGCTTGCAGATTCAGTTTCGTTGGCAAAACTTCCTCACCATTTGAAAATGCCTGCCGTTTCACTTCTATATTTTGTTTGTTTTGCAAAATGTGCAACCAGCTTGTGCACCTTTTTACAAGAAATAATATTGTTGAAAGAACTGCTGGAATCCCTTACTTAATATCCCAGCCCTAAGGTAAACTTCCAGTTTCTTTATGCTCGTGATTGGAGAAGGGAACTTCTGTGGGTTCAAATGAATTGCAAAGTAGTACTTCAGAATCCAGCCAATTCCAAAATAGTCATAGATATTTAACAAAATATTGACAGCTTGTGGAACAAATAGCAATTCTTAAATAGGGGATTGGCTGCTGTGGGGGAATGTTGGAAATTTTTGAGGACCACCATCATCCTTTTCCCAATGGAACATATTGGTTAAATTAATGCTCTCTCTCAAATTGGTAGCTAAGCACGTGACGCATTAAAAAAAAGGAAATTATTGTGAGCTTTGACATTGTGATTGCTAAACTCAAGCAGCTAGCTTGATGGAATCACTAGAGTTGGACTTATATGCATATGTTGTGTGGTTTGGTTTATCCGGCCATTTTTTCGTGGGAATGTGTTGCCATAAAATTGAGCAAAGATAAAGTGCTAGAATTGAGGACCACAAAATCTAAAGATAAGATCCTCTAAAGATTTGCAAATATCTAAATAGGATCTTACGCTGGACCTTCTATATAAAGAAAAAAGGAAAATTTCCGGGATATAACAAAGACAGCTCTCATCTTTATTAAATTAATATGTTGTTTAGTGTACCTATTATGTTTATGTTCATATCTATTATGGATGGCTATTTCATCTTATATTTGAAATACATTTTGGTATTCATGTAAGGATTTGACTTGATCCTAAAACGTATCTATTTTGATAAACCCAAATTTCTAACTTAATCCTTTGATACTTTGAACCTACCATAGTTCGCCCAAGATGTAATTGGTCTTATTGGATTTATTCCGCATCGGCTTGGACATGTTATTGCCATAAGTAATTTCTTAAATTCATATATCTAATCACAAAAAATATAATTAGCCCGCTATGTATTTGTACGCCTTTGCGCATTTGCCTTGCAATCATGCGGTAATTAAAGTGTTTCTCCTCGCATTTCTTACACTTTGAATTTCCGTGTTTAATGCGCTTGATGTGTACCATCTTCATTTGGGGTCTCCGATGCCAAATGTTGCTATCATTGTGGTCTTTTGTGCAACGCGGCGCTGAAGATAAGTACAAATAAAGTGCAACATCCTTAAAACCAAACCACAGTTAAACATTCAAGGCCTCCCTTTAGCTTCAATGAGATACTCCAAAGATCGTGACCAGATTTTGAAACCATATGCGATGGTAGCTGATAGTGAAGATCGCGACAATTGCTCGTGGAATGGTGGAAACTTGATGTCCAAATGTTTAGTGGCAAAGTGTTGTCACCTTGTCGCATGGTAGCATTACAATGCCTAGCTGGTATAACCTGATAACCGTTAGTTGTTGCAGCCTCAACAAAAAGCTGCTTCATGAGTTTAGAAAATTTTGTTTTTGTCACCCCTTCTCAAAAAATATCCTTAAAAATACTCACACGAGCAAGAATAGTGTCTTTTATTCGAGAGTGACTTGGTCCTAGTCATGGGTTAAGCCGACCCTATGTTTGACCATATTTACAAATGGCATTATGCAAAGCCCATTATTGTTTACACTTGAATTTAATAAATATATTGGTAGAATCTTGCTATAACTCCAACTTACTACAATATCATATAAAATGTATATACAAATTGTGATAAAGAAAACCGTAGAACTTTTGTACCATACTTAATGCAAACAATTATGGGTGCATTTGATCACCTAGAGCTTCCATAAATATAGTTATGGTAGTCTAGAAGTGTGCCAACCGTCCGCAAGTGTGGAAATACTCTTGAAACATATCAAAGAAATTGGAGTTCAAAGAGTTCAACTTATCTAAATGAAACTCCATTAGAATGCCAGCTTGATCCAACTTGCATATATTTCAGTTTATCTAGAGCACATGGATGTATTCCTTACGCAGTAAATCAGCTTCTCTTGGCTTACTATTCGATTTTGTGACATGATATCATTGCCATTGTGCACACAATAAAGTAAAAAATTCAAAGAAACCACTAAAAAAATATTCACGGAATAAATCTGGTTTCTTCTAGGCCGTAATCGCTCAATTTTTAATGATATTATGCTATTTTTGCTCCTCCCATCTACAATGCTTGGCGGGGTAGCCCTGACCTGGCGTTTGACCATATTGTCAGTTTAGCTTATAATATGCAAACCTCATTATTTGCTAGGACTTGGAATTAAACATATTTGTAGAATCTATTAGAACTCCAACCGGGCCACAATATAATATAAAAATCATATATGCAAATTCAAAGTATAAGACAACCAAAGAAGAGTTTTGTACCACACTTAATGCAAATAATTATGGGTGCATTTGATCTCACAATATGCTCGCCCAAGCAAAGATTTGTGAAATGTAGAGAAACGCCGAATTCCCTCCAATCATGAATGTGATAGAAGCTCAGTTTCCCATTAGGAATTGTGATATCATGGCCAATGTGGTGGTCGTTAGAAGATGATTTTAGTGTTTTCCATCATGGATCACTATGATAATGGCTTATGTTCAAGAGGGAGCAAGCTTGGCTGAAGGTGTGGAAGTCAAGCATTTTTACAAATACTCATTGAAAGACATAGTCTCATGGAATATGTTGATGTCTACCTATTGCCGTAATGGCCATATACAAAAGGGAATTCCCTATGATTTCTCCTCTTTCCTTTTGATCTAACCAAGATTCCGTAGGAGAGCCTTTAGAGTTTGACATTCCAGGAGCTTGTTTAGAGTTTAACTTGAGCCTTTCGCATATCTTCTGCTTGAACTTAAGGGGTAATTTCTATATGTGGTTGTGCCCCATTGGCAAACAACCTCTCGTTGACAACTATGTCACATCTGTTAATAACTATCAAAGATAGCATAGAGATAGGCATTGATGCTGTCAGTATATTATGAGGACATAGTGTTTCAATTAAATTCGATTTGACTTCTTCTAATTTAATTCTTGACACTCGACTTTTAGACCTTGATTTATTTAAGCTTGGATTTTGTTCCCTGCATGTTCATTATAGACCATAGTTCATAGACCCATTTATAGGTATTGTAAAGACTTGTATATATATATATATATATATATATATATATCTCAAGTATATATACAATTATTTGAATCAGACGCCGAGGTGTCAAGCTGCTTAAACCGCCCATTGTGAGATCCAACTACCAAAAGAAGCTTACTATCATCCCCAAGCAACCCAATTTATTTGGGGGCTTCTAACTGGGCTATCGGATTTAGGACGGTCTAGACCGCTCTACAAAAGTGGCCCTCCCTTTTTGGGCTTTTGATCTAGGCCTCTGATTTGTGAGTTTGATCTTGGTCGTCACACAAAGATCTAAAAATTAAATGCTATCCCCGAAGTGGCTTACATCTTATATATTGTTTCTTAATTTTTCCTAAAAGGTTTTAATGGTATGCCAAATTTTCGTGGTCTCGGTTGCTTACCGATGAGATGTTATCACATTATGCTCGAATGGCTAGCCTGGCCGCACTCCTCCGAAGGCATTTCCTTCTCGAGACATTCGGCTATGGCGACCGAGGCGTTGATGGTTGCGCATATGCCTCGCATTTCCCTTTTTTGCAACCCAACTTCTACCCGTATCGACCGGATGCCGGACTTATTTTTATTTGATGCCGGGCCGTCGACCGATGCCGACTTCATCTTCTTGATGCTGAATGGAGTTGAAGAAATGTCTTTTAGGAGGTACGCCTCCCTACTTTTTAACAAAAAGCTCACATGGCGCTTTCCGTGATAATATGCTTATCTCGCTATGCAATCAGGTTTGTGGTTTTGGCTTAAAACATTGCACTAATATGTTTACTTGCAGGATCTTTTACAAGGCTAAATGAAATAATTGAACACGCTTCCAAATAGATGCGATGTACCAAGGAAAATGTTCTATAAAAATGGGTTTCGACTATCGCCGCCTCTAGATATGTTTCGCATGATTTTTGTGCCTGTAAGTTTGTTATACCCTCAATGGGTAGGTCCTTTTGTCTCATCTTAAATTATATGTTTGCTTATATTTCAAGGAATGGGATTTACTTACAAAGATGCGTGTTGGGTCAAAACAACCGATTTGCTCTTCTACTTTGCAACGGATAAGTCTGCCTGGTATTTGAGGCGATCTTTTTTGCAAGATACCAGGTATATTGTCTCGTATATGACCCTTTAAAATTATATATGGAGTTTTAATCGATTTGCAGTGACTTTTATATAGGGCTTGTTGATTAAACATTGAAATTTTCCCTGATGAATGCTGCATAAAGCGTAAATGATGGCAATGGTTGTATTTTATGCATTTTATGTTGTATCAAATATCGTTGCTGCCTTCTTTTATAGGCAGTTCTACAGTGGGTTATTTGTAAAAAATAAATTTTGATTATGAGGGACAAAATGTTCTACAGCAAGGGATTTGTTGACTTTTACTTCATACACAGGATGGTGTACAACAATTAAACTAGCTCTAAATTATCTAACCTAGAAGCGTTCTTCACCAATGTTTAGTAACGTGCTCCATCTTTGTAAAGAATATGGTATGCTTTATTTTTATTGAGTGAGATAAAGTGAAGTTGGGGTGTTTATTCCTTGTGGTATTGTGTTGACACCATTATTTATCTCTTTGTTCCAGCGAGAAACATGTCATTCAAGCTACATTGAAGACCCACTAACCTTGCCGATGTGACAAGAAGCTCTTAATCTTCGAGTCCTTCTGCCTTGCCATTTATTTTCAAGGGAGATTTTGTTAATGCCAATTGAGTTAATTACTGCTTATTTGGGAATCACCCAAAGAACTTGCGTACCAGAACATTCCCCTGCCTCGTAATCAAGTTCATAATGGGGCTAATCTACTGCAAGGATGGTCCGTAAAACTTGAGGTGAAGGCAAACTAGTGTCACTTGGGCTAAGCATTTGAGAACACAACATCATTGCTTAAAGTCGGTGAGGATTTTGAACCCATCGTGTCTCTACTATTACTGCCAAAGAGGCACTGAGGTCCTGGCCAAGGGTTATGGTGGTATATGAGCGTACCATTAGCGCAAATTAGGGATGTGGAACTAAAATTGTGTGTTATTGCATTATCACAAACAATTACTAAAACAATGTGCTTGTCCAATATTTTCCCGTGATACTAGTCTATGCAAGATGTTTCTTTTTGTAGATCATAGCCACGTTGACAGTAACTCCAATCTTTAAGATGTAATTGTTGTACTATTTTATTCCTTCCAATCGTTGCCATCAGTACTTTGCCTTAGTTCATTCATAGCTCATTCATATATTCGTGTGAATCTTGAAGCTTTTAGAAAATATACTAGGTGCAGTATACTACACCTAATACATTTTAAATATTAATATATTCTGATTGATTCCACGTCAGTTGAACATTTGGCACTTGTGGTTATTCATGCTAATGGTGGACATGATGATCTTGGGTTTTTTGCAAAGATACGGTGATTGCTACAGTTCTAAATCATTGGATTTATTGTATTTTGATCTTGATGGCAACATAAATTGATTTTTCTCCTTGCACTGTGAAGCTTTACTTCACCGATTACAGAGCAATTTTGATTCGAAGCCGGTTGCTTCCAGGAATTAAGTATATCCTTGTGGGAGGCACATAGAACTTTTTAAAAATAGTTTGAGGAGCATGTAATCCTTGATCAGATTATACGTAGCGCACAAACTCTGATGAAGCTTCTCGACAAATCAATGACAAAGATGCATAAAAACGGGTCAAATGTGTGATTGGTTCCAAAACCTAAATTGATAACCGAGCATTCCAACATATGTAGTCACAAAATTGGCAATAGATGCTCACCTGTATTCTCGATTATTCCGCATTGCATTTACGTAAAATGGTAAGAAGAAGAGCTCACATCACCGATTCTCTCTCAGAAGGGAAGGAGCTGTTTATAAGATTTATCTTAAACATGTTCACTCGCTAAAAATAGTTCCCTAGTTTCGATCATAGGGATTATGGTGAGGAGAAAACACGCTATGGGATAGGATACAATGAAGGTGGGGAAAGACAATAATTATGGTATTGGAGAGCTTGGCCATGCTGTAACATACTTGGACAAGCCTTGACTAGATAGGATACCGAGATGGTTTGCAAGCTCATTGTGTTTTGTCCTGTAATATGGGCCAGTTTTAATTTCAAAGGAGTGTGAATATGTTTAGCATCGGGCTACCTTGAAAGCATAATGAGTTTGACGCCAGATTATCCTTTTGCCATCTTCGGGATAAATCCACCTCGTAGATAAGATGCAAATATTGCTCACCGAATGATATTTCTCAGATGGAGTGGTAAGGTTACTTATCACCGAAAGCTCTTTGGCAGATTACTCTATTTTGTACATCCGCTTCTACTTGAGAAGTTCCATAGATTGTGTTGTTGTGTAAACCTTTACATGTGCTTGCACTAATATTTGCACATTGTCTCACACTGAGTCACAAAGATGCTTTATTAGGCTCCAAAGGTTTTCAGAGATGATCGTTGCAAATGTTTTAACCTACATTAGAGGTGTGGCCGGGCCGTTATATATTAAGCATATGCACAACCTTGGAACACTTCGCCATTAAGCATCAAGTTTCACAGTTGTTCCCGCAGTTTACACCGAGCACAAATCAATAGATACCGAGAGATGGTCTGGTAAGCCCGCTGTGTTTTTGTCCTTTGTAATGGGCCGCTTCTTAATTCTCAGAGCGTGAATATGTTTAGCAACCGCCACCTTGAAAGCATAATGAGTTCGACGCATTATCCTTTTGCCATCTGGCAACCAATTTCGCGATAACATACCTGGAAATGATATTTCGTATGGCGTAAGGTTACCATCACCGAAAGCTCTTGGCAGATTACTCTATTTTGCACATCCGCTTACTTTGATAGTTCCAGATTGTGCAGTAAACCCATGTGCTTGCACTCCACACGGTCCTGACGCGAGTCACAAAGATGCTTTATTAGGGCTCAAAGGTTTTCAGAGATGGACTGCCAAAATGTTCAACCTACATTAGAGGTGTGGTCATATATATTAAGCATATGCACAACTCGGAACACTTCGTCATCAAGTTTCACAAGCTTGCCCGTAAATGACACCGGGCACAAATCAAGGGGCAATGCCGTGTTGAAAAGGAGAGGGCTAGTTGAAACTAGGATAGATCCATATTTTAAAGACGGTTCCTCTTGCCTTTTAAGCTATTGCATGTAGGCTAATTGCTTTTAATTATTGGCACAAAATGCTGATCCTTTGTTTTGATGTTGGTCTTCTTACAAAAGCAAAAAAAATGGAAGGTATGACGATGAATGATGAGCGCCATAAGTTTAAACATTACAACTTTTGTATTTGCTATATCTTGGTAATATATGCTTGGGTTGGATAATGAGGGTGCTCTATTATTTCCATAATCTGGGGACTACAAAAGGGGAGCACTGTGTGGCTTATATTACAATTAGGGACAAGTAACGTACAACATAGAACAAAATAAATCTAGCAATTCCACAAATATGTTGTAATAGGATGACAATGAGAGATTTACTTGATTATCAAATGCATTGTAAACTCTAAATTCTACTTAAGAGTTTAGGGGACAGGTTACAATGTCCAATATGTCAATTTGTAAAATCATGCATCATCAAGATGGACTTTTCCTTAGGCATTATGGGTTGTTAGTTCTTTCTTGGTGGTCTTAGTGCCGTAGGACTTTATCATTAAATAATTGTGGGCAACATAGTTGCAAGATCTGCAATATCATTAATAATACGAAGAGAGAATCATGTCGAGCTAGTTAGAAACAATGGGGTTATTGAAGCTGAATGTACTAGGATGTCTAAAGTGTTTCAACAAAACCAAATGAGCTTTTTTACATATGTTGAGCTAGACAAGGCTACAAACAAATTTAGATCTTATGATGTGATTGGAGAAGACACCTTTGGACCATGATTGAGCTATGCCTTTGGGCATATAGAGTCCAAGATTGGCTATCTAGTGATTTTTTCTGAATAATGCTTTTAAGATGCTTCTTTTTACACGCATTATTTCACTTTTGTACCATTATATTGTTAGTTTTAGGGTGAGAATATCAAGCAGTAGACTAGAGATGAAGGAGCTCTAGAATTTTTCTTGGAAATCTTCTTGCTTGAACTTAAGGGTAACTGATGTGTGGTTGTGCCCCCATTGCCACCAACCCGTGAGTGAATAACTATGTGTTTGTTACGCCTCTAATAACTACATAAAGATAGCATTGAGGCAGGTGTATATTATGAGGTCATAGAAAATCACCAAATTCTTGACACTCAACTTTAGACCTTGATATGTTTAAGCTTAGATTTTATTCCTAAATATTCATGAAACATAGCTCTCAGACACCCATTGTAGTACAAGAACTTGTATATATATATACATACATATATCTATAAGCAGTCAGCTGGTGGTCGACCTACAAACAGCTTATTCTCACCAATGTCTAACAAATATGCTATACATGTTATTTATGTATTTTAAGACCTCGACCTTTGTGATACTTTTTATTTAGGTCTGGTTATATGGGCCTTGCCGCCCGACAACTTTAAAGACAAGATAGATCTTATTAGGGTAGACGTGTTTTGTTCTATCTAAACATTAGCTTGAAACAAGTTAGCTCGATCCCATGATCCCCTTTGTGCAAGAACATGGAATTTCACTTTATGATACCTTTGGGTCCATAGTTTGTTTGTGCTACATTTTTTCATATATAACCTTTGTGATATCCTTGGTCATGGTTTACGTTCTACAATTATTGCTATAATTTTTAAGGCGTGATTTAGCCTTCTAGGATTATTTTAGGCTCTTTTCCATATGTTTCCTTTTTAAGGGCACATGGACGTTTAATACCCATGGTTATTTCTATTTTACATAACTAGTATAGATAAATAATGGTCTTTGGATGGTATCTTTCACTTTGTGCTTTCCGTAGATCCATGTGAAATCCTTGACAATATCTCGAAGTATATGTTTCATAGCTTGTTCCAAATGGCAGCCAAGTAATAGTGGCAGAATTTATGTATAACTATCCCACCTTGTGGCAAACTTTATGAATGGCCAACAATTTATCGTGGACGGCGGATCGCAAGTAACATTAAGCGAGGGATTGACTAATCCATACTAGACGGTTTTTCAGATGTGCTTCGAAAGCCGCCAAACTTTAAGATCGGGAATTTAATGCCGCTTTTGGGTTTCCTCGCAGGCATTACAGATGAAAATGCATATTGCGTCTTTTGCTTGCTTTTCTTTCTCCATTGTTACTTATTTCGCTATGCTATGCTTCAAAAAGAGGTGGATGGCTGACCCCCTCGGTTCTAAGAAATGCCCGTAAACAAGGCCTCAAGAATGGCTTAGGGATTAGAAAAATATCACCGTATGGATCTGAAAGCAAAAATCTTGAGGCAAAATTTTAACATCCTCGAGGTGCGGATTAGGTCTCAAGCATAATGAGGGCTTCACGCAGCCGCTTCCGGGAATGATCCAAAGGTATACAACCTAAATCACCACTTATGAGCATTTGACGCCAAACACCAGCTCGGCTAAACGCACCCCAATCGTGTTTGAAATAATTCATTACGGTTTGTACTCTGGTTTCGGAGACCTCTCAGCTCAAGATCCGGGTTTGCCAAAAAGTCGCCAGTAGATGCTATGATATGTTAAGTGCTTTCAGATGTTCTCGCAAAATAATTGGTCTTTTGCCTCTGCTTTTGCTTAAAGGCTTTAGATTTTGACAATCGATCAGCTCAAATATGATCACATCCTTTTATCTTGCTGGTTACTTTGTTTCTTGCTTCCTTTGATTTAGCACCAAGTGCATGATACGTGTATGACTACATGATTTGGTCCTGCAAATAATGAAACTCATGGATTCAGAACTATAAGACTTGGCTTGGTTTCTTTAGGCCTGTCTTTACTTTTGGCTTTTAGCATAGAGTCTCGCTTTTATCGCAAGAATTTACTTAAAGCATGTCTCAATATAAGCTTGTTTTCATAACTAGACTACTCATCTAGAGTTGCTCTATGTTTTCTAGCTTATATAACAAAAGGATACTATTAAAAATGTGAGTTTTGCTTCGCTTTTACCTCAAGTAGTGGTGGCTTAGTATGTTGGCCTCCCCGACAAGGCTAATTTGTTTTGGTTTCACTGTAAATACGCTTAACTCACTTTTGTGGATTATGGACGCATGAGATGGATGATACAACAAATCTGAAAATTACAAAAGAAAGAACATGCTGTTTTTTACTGTTATAAGTTTCTTTGATTAAGCCACTTAAATAGTGCTTGCATCATTGCTTTTGTGCCGGTAACAACTTCTTTTTTCGCCCTGCGGTTGTTGCCAAAAATATTTGATGGTACGCATAATTCAGGCAATTTTCCTTTGGTATTTTGTGAAAACACAATGGTCTAAAAGTCTTTATCTCTTTTAGACTTTTAGCCAAGTAAATGCTTTTGCATTCTTATGATAATACTATATGCATGAGTTCTGAAGAAGGTGATGTTTTTTATCCTTTTTCTAGTTACTTCAATTGTATTTGATATTATGACTCTTAATAATAAAGCTAAAAATACAATCAGAGATTTGTTTTATGCGTTCCTTTTGGCCTCAAGCTCGGCCATGGTCCTTGAACTAATTTTTAGCATAATCCACCTCCTTGTATGCTCAGAGTGACAAATTTTAGGTGCTTGAGTTTGGGATACCAATCTTCACCTTGGCTTTATTCCATGTATTAGAAGGAATTTGTGGCATTTATTTTATATTTCTTTTTTGTTACCCATACAAAGTTGGAAGAATTTCTTATGATTAAGCTCCCCTAGATGGGGCCAAACATTTGGTCTTCTAATAAGTTTAAACATTTGGCTGCACTTTTAACTTTGTCTATCTCCTTGACTACCTTCTAGGAATAGATTGTATGTTTGGAGTCCGGGAAACCTATTTTCTTCATATCAATCTAGCCTAAAATGGTAAATATGAGATCTCGTTTTAACTTGTTGCATATTCTGTTAAGTATACAATATTGATAAGATTCTCTCCGTGGTTGAGCTTTGGTCTCGTGGCCAAATATTTGGTCTTCAATGCTCTGACTTGCGTGTAGTGGTTTTATTTACATCTATATTTGCCTCATAACCGTATTACGCCGTGTTGAAAGGTATGGGCCCGGTGCAATGCTCTGACAGTATTTCTTAGTCTCAAATTCTAAATCTAGTGTTACTTGGAGTAAAAAGTGTTAGTTAGATTAGATCCTAGCTAAAAATAGTATGTGTATATATATATATATATATATATATATATATATATATATATATATATATATATATATATATATATATATATATATATATATATATATATATATATATAGTTATATATATATATATATATATATATATATATAAATATATATAACAAAGTTGGAGACTATTGCAACACAAGAGCTTGGGGCTACAAAGACTTGTGAAGCTCATACCACGGGAGAGTGTCATGGCCTCCTCACAACACCGGCTCAAAATACTAAGAGCTGCAGAAGTCTCCCTTTGTTGCATTGGTGGCCTCCACTTGCTATGGCACCACTCTATACTCTTTTCTTTGTATGGACTAATAGAGCAATATTTTGAAGTGCAAAAAACATGTACACACACTTGGTCATAAAGACATGCTTGAAAATGGCCAATACCGTATATGGGCACAAGAAATATATTTCTCGCAAAAATATATTTCTCTCGCAAAAATATTTATGAATGGAAATCTAGGCAAAAACGTGATATGCCATATATGAAACATGGCTTAATGCCATAGTGTGTAAAAGGCGTCTACAAGGAAGTATAACCTGCATTAAAATAAATAGCTTATACCCATGCGCATGATGACATTGTTCATGTGTATTTTGTGTTACAAATGGGGCAAATAAAACCTTTGAATTGTGTCTTTTGCAATATTATGTTAGGTTTCAACTCCCCTTTTACCGCGGATATTTCATGATGCATGTTTGAACGCTCTAAAAGGGCCGACGGATCGACCGCGATAACAGAAAGCGTAAGAAATACGGTAAATGGGATCATCCCATGCCAAAAATAGGCTGGTCGACTTGGGGGGAAGCCAAAATGACCGTAGACGCGCCCTCGTTTTGGTTGAAACATAGAAGCTTGATGCAACCGAATTTGATGTGTCTCAGAAGTAAGGCTGGTTTGTTACAAAATCCATTTTTCCTCGATATTTTATACAAGCAAGGAATCGGGTCGGCCTTTTTCTGGTCGCTAGCATGGTATGCCGGCGCTTTGGCCGACGGCTTATGCAAGCCTTAAATGCATTTTGATATGCCATCTTTCGATTTTGGGGAACTTAACTCCTCATGAGCTTAATCAAGAGATCTTGCTTCATGATCCGCTTCAACTAAAAAAAATGGAAGCCATGCATTTTATTGAAGGTGAAACGGGCCTAAATGTTCTAAGGAGCAAATATTACTATCGATTTGTTTTTTGTGTTGGAGCTTTAATCGAGATTCTTTACTCCGCATAAATAGATAAGGTGGAAATCATGGTGTTACCGCCATACCATGACAAAATTTCGGGCTTATATGCATCATACGATTTTGCTTTAGGTCACCGACCGGCCAACAATGCCGGATCTTTATGCGCTTATAGAAAGATGAAACTACTGTGTATTTCAGACCGCTCTATATAAGCTTTTTTAGTACTTTTAATTTATTTTATTCCTTTAAACCGAGTTTACAATAGCCTTGGATGCAAGCAGTCAAATACTTGGTTCGCTTTGTTCATCATCAGATTTTTTTCGGGCATTCAAAATTGATGCATGTTGTGAGGTTTTCAGGTTGCAAACAATATTATAACTGGTTTTTTGCCTTATTTTTTCAGCTTTTGTTTCAAGCATATACCAAAGACATATAGATATGTCTGAATTACCAAAGACTAACTGCATCACCATGTCACTTAGAACATGGCTAGAAGTTATTGAGATATAAGGATAAAACGGGTCCAAGAATGCCAACTTGTACCGATAATATGGCTAATACACACTTTAAAGGTCCGAGTCAATATTTTTATCGCTTTGAACCAAAAGCCTTTGCTAGTATGAAGGCTTTTGCTATTTGCCCGGGCCGCATATGAGCCTATTCGTGGTATCTTGGTGCATTAGTGCATTCATATGGTCATGCGTAAATTGTACTTTCAGGATACAAAGAGGAATGCATAAGCAATATGCTTTTATTGAGTTTCTAGGCTTAGTTTGAAGTTAGAAATTATTACAAGCTTGATGCACCGTGTCTATATTTGGGAGTGCATAACTTATAAATTTGATTAATGTATGGCAAATCCTTACCGCAACTATTTGGATTTGAAAATTTCAAGTTATAATTCCATTTCTCTTTCTTGTTAGTGTTTTCCCTGTGGGCAAAAGGATACAATTGGTGATCGCTGATAAACCGAGAGACCCAATGTACCTTTTGGCCCCCTTGCATCGCTATACCGGGATTACCGCTAACGCTTGCATGATTGGCTCGCAGTACGGGTTCTCTCCTCCAATTGTCTCTGCTTTTTGCTACGAGGGTTGGCGCTAACATGGAAGGTTATGG
This sequence comes from Isoetes taiwanensis, assembly GCA_021234155.1. Taxonomy (NCBI): domain Eukaryota; kingdom Viridiplantae; phylum Streptophyta; class Lycopodiopsida; order Isoetales; family Isoetaceae; genus Isoetes; species Isoetes taiwanensis. Next base: position 8,586,116 of record JAJEKV010000022.1, on the reverse strand, counting down.
AATTACGGAAAAAAATGTAATCAGATGCTATAATGCTTTACAAGTTATTGTTTAAACTATACACTTTCAAGAAAAGTCTACTTTGCAATTTGCTCTCTACTTTGTAATGCATGTTTTAGAATTTGTCTCAACTACTTTTCATTAAGGATGCATAGTTTTGGGGCTTGAGAAATCAGCCTCTACTAGGTAGCCCTAATGTGAAAGTAATGAACGATTCGGGATCGATATTGAGCTTATTGAGTATTCTTGTTGGACTCATTTGGTTTAGGGCCCGGGTAGTGCCGGGACGTAAATTTCTAGCTTCGGTTTATGACCAAGTTAGGAGTATGGACTTGGCTAGATTAGACCCTAGGCAAAGGAAAGTATATATGTCAAAACATCTCATTATCATATTCAAGGATATGAAACTCTATCCTTTTGAGTCCACCTGAATTAATTGAACATAGTACACCTCTCGTGATTTATTGAACATTATGTTTTACATTCGCACTGCTCTACTATTACATTGGCTATTACTGGTTTGCTACTTACTTACCTGCTTGCTATTTATCGATGCATTGGGAAATTTCAAAATGACAAGTACTAGCCATGCACGATGACGATGATTTCTATGGTTTATGAACATTAAAAAATTGGGCTTGTAACCCGAAAGCGGGACCATAAAGGTATGAATATCCGCTATGTGATTTATCTTTTAGCTTTTAACGTAGTAACGATTTAGGTGTAACGAGGGGTCTATGCAGAATGCTAGGTACCCCAAGCTTACCTAGCAATATACCGAATTTTCTTTTAGGACCCTACTTCACTCGTAGGAGGTAGGATGCTATATATATATATAAATATAAATATATATAACAGGTTGGAGATTCGTTGCAACACAAGAGCTAGCTACAAAGACTTGTGAAGCTCATACCGCCGTGGGGAGATGTCAAGTACTCTCACAACACCGCTCAAAATACTAAGAGCTGTGTAGTCTCCTTTGTTGCATTGGTGGCCTAATTTGCTATGGCACCACTCTATACTCTTTTCTTTGTATGGACGTTAATAGAGCAATATTTTGAAGTGCAAAAAAAACATGTACACACACTTGGTCATAAAGACATGCTTGAAATGGCCACATCAGATAGAAGGGCACAAGAAATATATTTCCGCAAAAATATATTTCTGGCAAAAAAATAAAGATGAATGGAAATCTAGGGCAAAACGATATGCCATATATGAAACATGGCTTAATGCCATAGTGTGTAGTATGTCTACAAGGAAGTATAACCGGGGTACAAAATAAATGCTTATACCCATGCGCATGATGACATTGTTCATGTGTATTTTGTGTTACAAATGGGGGCAAATAAAACCTTTGGAATTGTAAAGGTCTTTTTGCAATATTATGTTAGGGTTTCAACTCCCTTTTCTGCGGATATTTACGATGGCGTTTGAACACACGCCTCTAAAAGGGTCGAGACGGATCGAACCGCATAACAGAAAGCGTAAGAAATAATTTTAAATGGGATCATCCCATGCCAAAAATAGGTCGGGTCGGACTTGTGGGAAGCCAAAATGACCGTGAGACGACGCTCTGCTTTGGTTGAAACATAGAAGCTTGATGCAACCGAATTTGATGTGTCTCAGTAAGGCTGGTTTGTTACAAAATCCATTTGCTCTCTCGATATTTTATACAAGCAAGGAATTGGGTCAGCTTTTTTCTGGTCGCAAGCATGGCATGCCGGGCGCTTATTTTTGGCCGATTTGGCTTATGCAAGCCTTAAATGCATTTTGGATATGCCATCTTTCGATTTTGGGGAACGAACTCCCTCATGAGCTTAATCAAGAGATCTTGCTTCATGATCCGTTTTCAACTAAAAAATGGAAGCCATGCATTTTATTGAAGGTGAAACGGGCCAAATGTTCTAAGGAGCAAATATTACTATCGATTTGCTTTGTGTTGGAGCTTTACCGAGATTCTTTTACTCGCATAAATAGATAAGGTGGAAATCATGGTCGTATACCATGACAAAATTTCTACTTATATGCATCATACGATTTTTTGCTTTAGGCCGACCGGATCACAACAATGCCGATCTTTATGCGCTTATAGAAAGATGAAACTAACAGTATTTCGATCGTTTCTATATAAGCTTTTAGTATTTTAATTTATTTTATTCCTTTAAACTGGAGTTTACAATAGCCTTGATGCAAGCAGGCCTAAATACTTGGTTCGCTTGTTCATCATCAGATTTTTCGCGGCATTCAAAATTGATGCATGTTGTGAGGTTTTCGTGTTGCAAAAAACAATATTATAACTTGGTTTTTGCCTTATTTTTCAGCCTTTGTTTCAAGGCATATACCAAAGACATATAGATATGTCCGTGAATTACCAAAGATTAATGCATCTCACCATGTCACTTTAGAACATGGCTAGAAGTTATTGAGATATAAGGATAAAAAAACGGTCCAAGAATGCCAACTTGCAACCGATAATATGGCTATAATACACTTTAAAGGTCCGAGTCAATATTTTTACTGTTTTGAACCAGCCTTTTGCTAGTATGAAGGCTTTTGCTATTTGCCCTCACCGGATATGAGCCTATTCGTGGTATCTTGGTGCATTAGTGCATTCATATGGTCATGCAGAAATTGTACTTGTGATACAAAGAGGAATGCATAAGCAATATGTTTTTTTATTGAGTTTCTAGGCTTAGTTTGAAGTTAGAAATTATTACAAGCTTGATGCACCAGGTCTATATTTGGGAGTGCATAACTTATAAATTTGATTAATGTATGGCAAATCCTACTGCAACTATTTGGATTTGGAAAATTCTCAAGTTATAATTCCATTTCTCTTTCTTGTTAGTGTTTTCCCAGGGCAAAAGGATACAATTGGTGATCAGGATAAACTCGAGAGACCCAATGTACCTTTTGGCCCTTGCATCGCAAGCACGGATTATCGCTAACGCTTGCATGATTGGCTGCGTGTTGTTCTCTCCTCCAATTGTCTGTTTTTTACTCACGGGTTGGCATGCTAACATGGAAGGTTATGGAATTACGGAAAATGTAATCAGATGCTACGTTTTACAAGTTATTGTTTAAACTATACACTTTCAAGAAAAGTCTACTTTGCAATTTGCTCTCTACTTTGTCACGTATGCTTTAGAATTTGTCTCAACTACTTTTCATTAAGGATGGAAGTTTTGGGGGTTTGAGAAATCAGCTCCCCTACTAGGTAGCCCGAATGTGAAAAATGAATGGGGCCCAACACAGCTTATTGAGTATTCTTGTTGACTCATTTGTTTTAGGGCCTCGGGGTAGTTGATTGTAAACTATACTTGACCTATTCAAGAAAATTAGCACGCCCTACTTGCATGATCCCACCTGAGCAAATTCCAATTTTAGCATGTTCCTATGGTGCAAGTTCGGATATTAGTTGGGATTCTTTTAGATTTTATCAAGATTCTCGTGAGATTTTTGTGATGTCATGAAGATTCTCTTAGATTCTCCTTAAGTTCTATGATATTCGAGTAGATTTGCTAGATTTGTTTGCATTTTATGATATTCTCTTAGATTGTGTTATATTTTTCTAAGATTCCATTAGATTTTATAAGAATTTTTGGATTCTCTTAAATTTTGTGTGATTCCCTTTAAATTCTTCAAGGCCTCATGAAAATTTCTTTTTAGTTTCGGATAAATTGGCTTATATTTTATGAGATTCCTTTAGGTTCTTTCAGATTCGAGCATTGTAGAATGTTCTAAAATATCATGTACGGTGCATGTTCCAGTGTTCCTACGATGTAAGTTCCTACGGTGCAAGTTGTGGCGGTTTTTGCTTTTCTTTATATCTTTTAAAATATTATTCTTATTATTTGATATGGATTCTCTATTAAATTTAAGCTATGGTTCTTAAGGTCTTTATGCCATGAAGGTGTTGGAGTTACACCTAAATCAAAACTCTGGTCCCTAGGAGACACCTTAAAAGCTCACATTGTGTTGGAATACATGTTAAACCTTTGAATGTCTAGGAGGCACTTTAGAAACTCACATATTTTTTTCATTTTCTTGTGTGTCAAGATGAGGGTTCCATTGCTTGTGGTTCATCATGTTTATCTAGCTATTGTTTGGGGCAATGGTGAAGAATGCAACGCATTAAGATTAAGAGGTGGCTTTAATGATCTAGACTAAGAGGTGGATATTGGATAGTTTGGATGTCGTTGTAAAATGTATAAACATTTTGAGGAGCTATTAGGAGCATAGTGGCAATGTTCTAAGAGAAGGGTGGCAACCTTCCGTTCATCCCTTGCAAGGATGTATTTCATTGATCTTTACAGAAAATCTTCCTTTGTTCTTCACTTGAGTTGTATGAGATTTCGTTAGATTTTGTAGATTTCCTTGGATTCTAGGCTTAAATTTTTAACCTCAGTTTGCGAGAGTAGGTTGGCAATGTATAGCTCACAAACCTGGTTAACAAAGTACTGGAGAGATAGTCACATGCCAGACATGATTTTTGCTAGGCCTTTGTCGCCATATTCAAATAAGCTTTACGATGCTCCTTATTCGTGTTTTTCTAGAGGAGGTTTGGAATTTGTAGCATAAAAGGACTTGATGGCATTTTAATTCCTTTTGAATACTCTGGCAGGAAGGAGGGAGCTTGAGAAGTCTATATTTCACCTATTTATGACTGAGTGTGTCCCATGCCCAAGATATCACTTTATCAGATGTAATTAATTTTTGTACAATGAGGAATTGTATTATGTATGGTTGTAGCAAGTCCTTGTACAATGAGGGATCGTTATATGAATGGTTATTTCTATTATGAGTTTTGAGATTCCATGAAGACTTCCTAGTATTCCATAAAGATTCCCTTGGCCTTGTTAAATTTGGTTGAGATTCCTTGAATCCTATCAAGAATAGAACTTTTGTGGTAGTGTTATGTGGTGGCCCTATCTTTGTAAAGTATTAATAGGACTCGATATTATTGGCAAGTTACTTAACCTTTTTTTTTTTGTACACTTCATTCTTTGCTTGACTGATGTATTTATTAAATATATGATTCAAAATTAGCCAACTTTTCAAGATGTCCCCAATCAAATTTTAGTTCCATGGTGCACATAGTTAAATTTTGGTTGGGCGTAAGAAAGCCACTAGAAAAATGGTGGTACAAAAGATATGTTAAGACCAAAAGATAAATGACATTGGCTAGACTTTTCAACCACATTGTTAAGGTACATCATGTCACTAGTCCACGAGTGTATTCAATATTTTATATTCTAATAATCCTAATCTAATATATTGAGTTGCCGTAAATGGCATAAATTGACAAAGAAATTGTGGAATACATTAATTCTTTTCTTTTTAAAAGGTCCAAGGACAGTTCAACCTTCATATTCTTTCTAATCTATCTATTCTTTCAAACCATTGGAGCCCCGATTGTCGAAAACCCGTGATAGCAATGGACCATAGAATGCCTTGTCAAAATTTGGCAATAACAATTCATAAGCTTCTCAAGCTATGCCACCAAGAACGAAGCTTCTCAAGCTATGCCACGAACGAAGGAAATGGATGTTCGTGATCTAGTTTTATAAGTGCAAACGGGATAAGTTGCTATGGAAGATGGGTTTTATAGAAGCCAAAGCCCGTGGCAACACAATTAAGCAAAGAAAAATCCACCCATGTATGCAAAAGAAATATCCTTATAGATCCATTGCACAACTAAGTTAAAAAGTCTATGGACTAAGCCTTCGGGACCCAAAGAATTGATTTCCTTCTTCACGTAACTATACAAACTATTAATTCATAGATCTATAGTCCCTAACATTGTGCATAATCCTATATTTTGCAATGTGCTTTCAAAGCACTAGCAAATTTATTAATGATTCATTTTCTACAATAAATTTACAAAGATGAATTTTTTACTTTGAAGACTAGCGGTGTTTAGAATTCCTTCGCTTTTGAAATTGAACAGGCAGATTATCCCGCAAAAAATTTGTCTTTCATGGTGCCCATCTCGTCCTTTGAAAATGGATGACCACGGTGGCCATATGCTATAACATCCAAGTTATGAATTTTCTTTGCCGAAATCCCTCTATAGTATGCAAGAGCTCTTCAAAATTGTTCCCCAAATAACACTAAAAAAGCTTGGCCGCAGAGTATGGCTGCTGAGTTTTGACAAATGGCTAAAGCTGAGGGAAAAAAGTCTACATCTTTACGTCTTTAAGAAATGGCAAAGCAAAAGTTCTCTCTTCATTTTCCCCGCTAAAAATACATTATCTTGTGATGATTTGTCGCCGAGTAAGTTGGTGAAGCAAAAACAACTCGAGACTTTAAACTCACCAGTTTCTTCCGTGTTGATATGATTGTACGTAAATATCATCAAAATTTTACCTTTGAATGCCGAGCTAATTGCCTTTCCCAAATCCTTGCCAAGCCGAAATTTCATATGAGTATGATGGCCACAGATCCGACCATCATCATCTGCGGGTTCTCAAGAAAAAAATGGCAGACAGATCACAGAATCTATAGAAAAGAACAAAGCTAAAGAGAAGATAACATCCGCATGGATCACCGAATCTGTAGAAAAGAACAGGCTATGGAATAAAAATACGAACTCTAAGGTCGCCTACAAGAAAAGATAACATCCAGACAGATGGAACCAGAACTCCAGCTATGGTCACAGCTCTCAAACCAAGACTTTTGTAGAATGAAACTTTTTGGGGTCAACTTTGTGAAAAAGCCCGCACAAAAATCCTAAACTAACGTGCCCATAGAAAGGAACAGAGAAGACTGGTCTATTACATATAATCGGGCCATGGCGGATCCTCTCCGACGAAGACCTTGAAACGGATCTTATCTTAGCCGATTTCCCTTCCTAAATCCTTGTTAAACACAAACCAGTCTTCATATGGGTATGATGGGCACAGATCCGGCCGCATCTGTAGCTCCAATAGCACTAACCACCGTTTCCGGCAAAGATAACCGCACGCACTCGTTAAGGGATCAACAGCAGCATAAAAATTTCTGTTGGAGCATGCACCGGGTTCAGCATGCCATGAACCAAGAGTCCAAGGGTTTCAATTTCATGGCATAAATAAGTGAAAATCCACAGGCAGCACACCCGATCACATCAAAATTAGAAGCTAGTTTGCAGAGACAGGAGTTTCTTTAAACACAGACATATGTAAAACAAAGAATCATATACCTTGCAGACGTCAAATGAATCGAAAGGGTTTTGTTTTCCAATAGCTCAAACCTGCAAAATGATAAAATCCATCAAAGCCAAAGCTAAATCATTCAAAAATCAACTAAATAAGTCAGAGCACAAGAGCACAAGATTCTCGAACACGCTTTGCTCTCTTAACATGCCCACAGCCGATCAATAGCTCGCCGTAATGCCTCATGTTTCTCAGCATATCAACAGATATGCGAAATCATTTAGCTATTGCCCTGTTTCAATCCAAACCACATAGCATAAGGGAGGGCCATTTGATGACATGCATAAGCCGAAGCGGCCCTTGAAGCAGGTTGCCCATTTGCTATTCTCCTGTGCCTCTTCTATCCCTGAATCACAGAGTTCTCTGAATCACAGAGTTCTTGCCATAGAAATGCTAAGCTACAAACATCAGAAGGCTCTTCCAAACAAAGAAATCCCCAAAAGAATTGCTGATAGAGAAGGACCAGCTGCACAAATCATGCAAGCCGAACACCATCGCTGAAAATTACGAGGGAATCGAAAATATAAAGGCAAAATCCAGAAGCATGAAGGGGAAAAAGCCCCTATGTCCCCTCACCATAAGCGCTCGAACGGCTCCAGTGATAATAAATTGGCACCACAATGGGGACCTGATCACTGCCAAAAGAAAATATGCAAGGCTAGCTTCAAGCTTGAAGAACATACCACGGAGCATATAAGGGAAGCTAGTCACGCATATCAGAGAGGGTCAGCGTCAAAAAATGGACCCGATAGCATAGCCATGGCATGCATAATCAGAGCGCCCGCAGAAGAAGCATACAAAATTCTAAAACAATTTCATCACGTGATCACTCAATATATACTAGTAGTCAGAACATTCAAGAATGTTCTAGAATTTCTTGCCATCTTCTAGAATTTCCAAGACATTCTGGAAGCTACCACATCTCCGCCAAGAACCTTCTGGAAGCCACCAGATCCGACGGCTTAGATCGCATGGGAGCGAACGGACGGCCGGGATCTGGCGGTATAGATATAAAAGAAGGTTCTAGAAGCCACTCCTAATAATTACATATATATTTAGATATATATATATATACAAGTATTTGTACTATGAGGGAGTATACAAAGCTGAATGTACGTACACAGATTTTCCCAAAATCTATTAATATTCGCCAGGATAATGCGAGTATTCTTTAAGATTACACAAAGATTCACTTGAAAGCACACCTAGTGTGAAGGATATATTTTATTCCTTTAAGATCCCCCTAGAAAAAATTGATAAAATATATCCTTCACGTGCGAAGTTGAACATACATACGTGGGGAAAGACTTCCCAAGTTTCTATAAGGTTTCTAAGTTTATCAACATTCCATTAAGACTAGCCAATATTCTTTTAAGATTCTAACTACACCTATCTCTACATTTGGGTATATTGCTCATGCTTATGCTGCTGTAAAACCATGGCTGATCAATTTCAAACAGAATGGAACTGCAACAGCCTGTATTCAGACACAAGCTTCTGATCCTTGCTACCAACTGCCCATTCAGGCCCTAACTTTGTCCACCAAAATTGAAGCTTGCACATCTTTCTTATAACTAGCAAGATGACAAGTTTTAGATTATTTTGCTACCATTGAATGACAATGGACTTCAAATAACACAAAGTACACTAGCCATAGCAATCATCATCCTTATTATATAGATCTCAGTTCTAGAGTCTACCACAAGCAACCCTAATCCATGTTGCTATAAGTAATACCAACGCATTATATTGAATGAAGCCCCCCACTTAACTTAAAATGACAACTAAGATTAACAGGTAGAAATATGTAGTACTTAATGAAATAGAAAGGCATATCAGTATCAAAGAATGTAGTTGTTCTTGGCATCAAATTATCTTGATTGTCACATAAACGACAGTCGACTCAAAAGCCACATAAACGTCAGTCGACTCAAAATCCCTCCTTTGGAAAATAGGCTTACATTATTACTCGGACACTTCATAGGCTCACAATAAAGATTTAGAAAATATAGAGCCTGAAGTGAACTGTTGTCTTCCTGCATTGATATCATTGTGTACTTCATATTTACATGAAGTGCTTGAGGTGCAGATGATGACAAACATGATTGAACCTGGGTAGTCTATTCACACAACGACCATATAAGAGCATATGGGAAGAGCATCATATATTTGAAAAGCTAGAAACACTCTTAATGCAATGAAGAAGGGCATGAACATAAATAACTTGGTGCATAAACTGGAGCAACACAACTCCAAATGTTGGTGTGTTACTTCTTGCTCAAGGACGTTAAAGATGCCTGCTACAAAATTCAACGAAGAAGCGTTGTGTGCTGCAAGCCTGAATTTTGTGCAGGTGCTGCAAAGTTAAACACACCAAAGTCTTAAGGAACACACCTGGGTAGTCCATTCACACAACGGACCATATAAGAGCATATGGGAAAACACTCTTAATGCAATGAAGAAGGACATAAACATGAATAACTTTGTGCATAAACGGGAGCAACACAACTCCAAATGTTGGCGTGTTACTTCTTGCTCAAGGGCGTTAAAGATGCTCTACAAAAATTCAACGGAGAACCGTTGTGTTGTGTGTATAAGCTCTGAATTTTGTGCGTGTGCCGCAGTTAAACACACCAAAGTCTAAAGGAAAAACACACTTAAAAGGGATAGAAGAATGCCCTGTACTCTATTGATGGCCAAGAGTGGGAAAACAATAAAGCAGAAAAGAAAGGTCAAAGCAACGAAGATTAGTCATTGTTACTAGAATGAGTAGTTTACTAATAAAGTTTCTGAAGGTGCAATGCAACGAAAAATCTTGACACCAAGAACGAATAGTTCATCATGTAACAAAAATAGTGTCTAGATGCAGTAGGACACTTGAAGCTGGAACTGTGCATCCCTCTAACGGGTTTAAGGAAATGATTCACAGAGACCAAATTACCAGCAATAGTCTCCAGATGATAGAAGGCATTCTATCAAGATGAGGTGATGATCTCGATCAGAATTATTGCCTGTAGGGCCAGAACTAAAATGCCTTTTGCCTTGATGCAGGAGCACTATTAATTATAAGGATAGCACATGACCTGACTTCCTGCCTAAGAACCAAGCATGCCGTTATGATCTTTTGAACTTCAAATTTCCATGGACTCAGCTATGCACTTAGACAACTTGGAATAGGAATCATGTGCATGAGAATTTCCTGTATGACCATGCATGCACAGAAGGAGAGTTTATTGGAATTTGGAAGAAGACGAGGGGCTTAAGCAATTGACAATGTTACGCTAGAAAAATTTCCATGATTGCCATACTTAACTATTATAAATAAATGACCATTTACTTTCTCTAGGCATTTGGCATACATGATGTTGTCTTGGGGTGCATGACCAAGATTTCTTTTGATGAGCTCCTCAATTATCTTTGGCAGCCTAGAAGGATCTACAACACCTTCTGCATAAATTACCGTTTTCCCTCCAATATCAACGAGTGTCACATTCACCTGGCTGGAAAGCAAGATAAAGAGTCCATATAATCCAAACAGCGATACATTGTTATTTAGAGGAGCCACAAAACTCACCTCAAAACATTATAGCGTTGCTTGCACTTATACCTGTCTGCGCACCTCCATGTAAGAATTAATGTGGAAACAATTTCGAGCAATTAGAAGCCTATTCATTTTCCCCTTGAATTTACAATAGGAGTAAACTACCTGTGTGATGGGCAAGCAACCTGAATATTGCAGCTGGTCCAAAACATCCACAGGGCAAATAGTTGTGAATGTGGTTGCAAATGGCACCATTTAGACAATCTGTTATGTCTTGTAATTGTTGGACGAGTAAAATCCGGGATAAAACCCGGTCAAGCAATCAGATCCGGTTGGGCCACTTCTTGTGTTAAACACGTGGAAATCCCAAACGCAACCCAATTCAAGTCCATTGTTGCACCCGCAAATGAAGAACTATCTTTAAATGGAAGACCGGTGACCCCATGGCGCCATCGCTAAAAAATGCGGCAATGATTCCTATCTGTAAAGTAAGTGGCGGGTTATAGAGGGCCCGAAAATTGCACCTCTCGAAAACATTATTGCTTAACAAGTCGCCCCGCGATTATGAAAGAAAGAGTACTTAACTAAGAAAGGTGCTACTTACTTAAGAGCCAACTCTTGAATATTGAGACAAATGACAAATGATGCAGACCAATAGCGATCGATTCGATTTAACCACATAAATAGTTGGCGTACCAAAACAATCACATTAAACAAATAATGAAAAAGCAATAGGACACTCCACCGAGAGTGTTACGTAGTGGAAGCATATGCATTTGACATTTATTAAATCATTTCTAAAGCATAAAGGCAAACATAAGAACCTCAAGACAACGAGTCCCGCCAAGCATACTTGAACTATTCAGATAAAAGGGGAATCGCCCGAGTAGAAAAACATGGTCGCTCAAAAATTGACCCAATGTTTAAGGCTATTTCTTTGCAAATAACATGTTATGATGCTAACTATAACTTTAAATCGTGATTCCAAATGAAGTAGCAATGACAAAGCTACTTGCCACACCAAAGTGATCCAGGATATATATGGTATCGACCGCTTTCGTGGATGCGAATCTTGCGCACTGATATGGGCGTCCACTTTTTTTATCGAAAATGTTCAGGGTTCCTCCAAATCAGCTCCAAAGCACCCTTTTGGAAGATCCATATTATAGGCAAATCATAGAGGCGCCATACTTGCCAAAAAAACTCGTGGGTAGAGCTCCCCAAAATACTGAGTCGAAAATTTTCTTGTATTTTATCGTATCTTTCGGGCGATCATTCTTATCGCGAGAAAAACCCTTGAGCTTCCTCGGCATATACTCTGTTATTGTGCGAACACAGTCACCCCACATGCATAGAAGCCCCTCAGAAACCGATGGCGTAGAGCACGTGTTGGGTATGAAAACCCGACATGTAGATGATAGTGGATATGGATCGTACCCTTCAGAGAAGCAACCGTTTTGCAACAAATCGGAAAGCTTTGCTATTATCACAAGCAGAGTGCTCCTATTCGATCAATAACCAAGAGCATATCCAGATCGGAGCAAGAAAAAATTAGATGTGCATGATTGCAAGAATAACCTAGATTTGCAAATCTCTATTAACGATAGGAATGAATCGGAAAAAGCCTTCAAACTAAGCCTCAACATTTTTTCTTGTTGTGCCAAAAAAGCCTCAAAGAATGTCTTTCATCTTAGTTAGAACCATTGAAGATATTTCTTCAAAGACAAACCGCTTTTCCTCGCCCTTACCTTTGCACAATAATCATGGGCTTGTCACCTGGTCGGGAATAACCTTGAATGGCGGGGCTTATTTTCGCCTCGAGCAGGTATCGAGAACCGCCTTCCAATCAAACGCTTGGCATCAAAAACGGTGTTAACTTAATGGGGTTCCTGGCTGCATCTCCGATAAGACGTTCGGTATCAGTAAAGGCCACATAGGAAGGAGTGGTCCTGTTACCCTTGTCATTTGCGATGATCTCAACACGATCATGCTGCCAAGCTCCGACGCAAGAATAGGTGTAATACCAAGATCGATACAATGGCAGAGCCTTCACCCTTTCCGGCCATCTCCAAAATCTAAGAAAAAAAAACGGATTTTTGACAACGGGTTTCATCTGTATACACAACCACAAACCCAATCGCATTGCCGTGAGTCCGGGTAATGCCTTATGCGGGGAATGATAAGCAAAGAAACGAGAGGAAGCCGTAGGCGTATACTGCTGAGAGAAGATAAATTTTCACCCATTTGCATTTGCGGATTACCAGACGGATAAGGCGACGTGGGAAACCCAGAGATCTCAGAATGCTGTGGTTAGTAAAGGCGTAAGAAGAAGATGCAAGCCCTGAAACCTCAGATCCCACTGCCGATTCAATAAGAAAGGGATGAAAATACCATTGTCGGGCATGAGATAGTCTAAAAAAATGCAGAAGAAAAAATCTTTATGCCACGTCATAGGAGGCCATTAAGAATTGTCATCATTAAAAGCTTTTAAAAAAATGAAAAAAAAAAAAGACATATGGCATGGCGCCACCTCACAATGGCATTTAATTCATTCTCTTTATCAATGGTCTAGATTAATTCCTCTAAATCTGACGGCTTTAATCAAAAGCCCCAACTCAAGCTCATAATGTGGTGCAATTCTATACACCCGACGGCTCAGATTTTATCCCCAAATCTAACGGTCGAAAACAAAAGCCCCAAATAAAGGGGCTTTCTGGGTGGCGCAACGTGGGTCGTCGAGATCTGAGATGGACGGCCGGGATCAGATTATCTACATTCAATATAATTGTATATATATAGGTGATATATAGGGAACCACAGCAGCAGGCGGAGTAGACGCCGGAAGGGAAGGAAGAAAGAAAGACAAATCAAAAGACATATAATCAAGAACAGAGGTTTATTTACCTTTCATGAAGTTGCTGCATTCCATGCCGTAGCCTGGAAGAAAAAATGCATAGAAAATAGTTGATGCTCTGCTTTTTTTTAAGGAATGCAAGAAAGAAATCTGAGGTACCATGGCAGAGAAAGACGAGGCCCTTAACTTCTTGGCTAATGGGAACCCAACGGCAAGTGAAGAGTCGGATTCCTCTGCTATTGTAGACAAAATCCTATGCAAAAAACGCGAATCCAATAATGCCCACACAAAATAACCGAAATAAAAAGCGATCTGCATTAGGAAAATGAGAAAAACCCCACATGCCCATACGAGGAACAGTGCAACAAAGGGCAACGATGATCCGGAGCTTGAACAGGCTCCCGCCTGAGAGGCTGCTATAGGAGACGAAATGGGGCCGTAACCGCCGAGAGCAGCAACCTAGGATGGATCCGAATGCTACATAGCAGAGATCGAAGCTGGGCAGGAGGACGGATCTGGAACTGGACGAAGGCAGGGGATTATTTCGGGGTTTTAACGTGAGCCGTCCAGATCTAAGATGGACGGCCAGGATTCCAAGATCTACATTCAATATAATCCAACGGCCTTAATCAAAAGCCCCAATTTAAGTGGGTTGCTTGGGATGATGACGTGGCTTCTTCTCGGCCGTCGGATCTCACAATCTGGACCGTCCAGACGGCGACACCTCGGGTCGGAAACAAGGGGGCAGCTTATATAATTGTATATATATGATTGATATATATATATATATATATATATACAAGTGAGTGTACTATAAGGGAGTACACAAATTTTGAGCCATCCAAACTTAAGATTCTCTTAAGATTCCCCTAGATTCTCAAAGATTATCCCAAATTTTCTCTAGATTTCTTAAGATTCTATATAAATTCTCTTAGATTCCTTTAGGTTCTATCAAGATTCCCCTAGAAAAACACACTTAGTGTAAAAGATTCCCTAAGATTCCCTTAGATTCTTAGGATTCTACAAAGATTCCTCGAGATTTCAAACGTTATCACAAGGATCCTCTAAATTCTTTAGAATTCTATGTAGATTCTCCTAGATTTTGTTAGATTCTATAGAGATTCCCCTAGAGTCTTGAAAATTCCATCAAGATTCCCCCAGATTCTCAAAGATTTTATGAAGATGCGCTTAGATTCTGCTAGATTCTGAGCCATTCAATGAAGATTCTATAAAGATTCACTTAGATTCCTGAAGATTCAGGAAAAAGTATCCTAGATTCTCAAAGATTTAAGGAAGATTCCCTTAAATACTCTTAATCCCATAAATTACTTAAGATTCTCTTAAGATTCAACTAGATTCTCAAAGATTATCCCAGATTTTCCAAGATTCTATATAGATTCTCTTAGATTCTATCGAGATTCCCCTACTAAACACACTTATTAATGAAAGATTCCTTAAGATTCCACAAAGCTTCCCCTAGATTCTCAAGATTCTATAAAGATCCCTCTAGATTTTCGAACTTATCACAAGAAACCTCTAGAGTCTCCAAAATTCTATGTGGATTCTCCTAAATTTTGTTAGATTCTATATAGATTCCCTTAGATTCTATGTAGATTTCCTTAGATTCTACAGATTTTCAAGGATTCTCAAAGATTTTATGAAGATGCACTTCGATCCTACTAGATTCTCTATGATTCTCTTGAGATTCCCATAAGTTCCCTAATTTTGTTGGGGTTCCCCTAGCCTCCTAAAGATCATCTCAAGATTCCTCTAGATTTCCCATATTTCTATGTAGATTCTCCTAGATTCCCTTAGATTCTATGAAGATTCTTCTACATTCTCAAAGGTTTTATAAAGATTCCTATAGAATCTCAAAGATTCCCTTGCGATTCTCATAGATTCCCAGATATTCTCTTGAGCTTCCTTTAAATTCTCTAAAATCCTATGGAGATTCCCCTAGATTCTTTTAAATCCGCTTAGATTCTGTAAAATTCTAAGTTTCCAAAAATAAACTTAGTATTCGATCACATTAGCTCCAACTGCGAGGGAACGATGCCAAAGCACCACTCATTGGAAAGTTCTCGACGAGAGGAATCCAATGGTGTGGGTCTCACCTTCATCCGACCCCTCTACTGCAAGTTATCGGCCTTTGAAGCTGATTATAAAAAAGAAGCTTCCTAGAAAGTCCACCTATTAATGTTGGTGCCACCTCATTACCTTTTTATTAAATAAGGGTGCCACCTCACCTCTTTTAATAAAGAAATTGCAATCTAATAAAAAATTTAATGGTTAGGATTTTTCCTCCCCCTTTTGATCCAACGGTTAAGATTGACTGCACCAAAAAGCACCTTTTAAGGGACCTTCCTTGCACCTTCCCTTTAAAAAATCAAGGGCCAAGATTTCACACGTGCCCGATCGACGGTTCATGGATGGGGTGCATGGCCCATGCATGGCCCATGCATGCCCCCCATCAAATCCAAGGGCCATTTAAGCGCCACCTCAAAAATTAGACGGATAGGATTAATCTCTACCCACATTCAACCCCCCATAGGACCCATCAAATAATTGTATATATATAAGAGATAAGAGATAAGAGATATCTATTATCACTCATATATATACAATTATATGAGCTCTACCAACATGTTGGTAGAGATTGATCTCGGCCGTCCATCTATGAGATGGACGGTCGAGATGGTGACACCTCGTAACTCCCCAAGTAGCCCCCTTGTTGGTAGACATTGAGGTGTCACTGTCGTGGCCGTTGAATGTGCAAGATCTAAGGTCTAGATGTTGTCACACTAATTTTAGGGCTTTTTATGTGGGCCGTTGGATTTGTTGAATTGTGTGGGTTGCTTGAGGTGTCGTTACTTGGGTGAGGTAAAATCTTAGGAGTTTAGGCTAGGGGGGTTTAGGATATGCGAAGGTTTCTTTAAAGTCAACTTTTAATGGTTGTTTTTAATGGTTGTTGATAAGGGAATTAAATATTGGATGTTTATGCTGATAAGTGGATTAAATGATGTAAGTTGGAATGCTGAACTGTCGACAGGGTTGTTGTCCACGTTTGCCTGTGGAATAGGGTCGGGCTGGGAAGTCGGAAAAGGGCTGCAGGAGTCGAAGGGGGAATGAAGATGCAGATTTTTTATGAGGGGCGGCTATGGCAGTGTCGGGAACACGTGGAGATGAGGTTGGAGGCTATTTTAGAAGAGCGAGTTTGTGTGGAGGTTAGTATGATGAACTTGAGCTTGGCTGGTGTCTGCTCTGTGGTTTTTTGGCTATTTCGTGATAGGCATTGAGAGAGTTAGGTATTTGGCTTCTGGAGGTGAGAATGACTGAGGATTGAATAGGGAATGTATGCTTGTTGGTCTAAGATAATTTGGCTGTGCACGTATCTGATGCATTCGTGATATCTATTGAGCTATTGGAGAATATTTGATTGGAAGAAATATCCGTAGTTCCCATTTTCATTCAGCACTAGAACAATCTAGAATGCAGGCTTGTGGATTCATAATGTAATATTTTAGATGTGTAGCATGCAAGTGGATTGTACTGATTCTTGATAATGAAAATGAATGAATTACAGAATAAATTTGTTGAGGCTTTCCCCCTCAAAGGAATAGTTGGAGTTGAGGAATAAGTTCGAGAAAGTAAAGAAGAGATTTTGAAACACTACGCACCATCTTATGTAGGATTTTAAGGGAAGCTAGCACAAGGAAATCGTAGTTCTACACAAGAAAAATCTTTAAACAAAAATATAGCTGTAGTATTCTTGAATTTTAGACTGAAATGGTACAATTTATATTATGCATGGCATGTAAGTCTCAAATTAAATGTCCAAATATTAATGGTTCAAATTGTTGATTAGTTAGATGGAGTCTTGGATGAAAGGCAGGCCCACATTTGGGAATGGATTCAAAAGCCAGTGCAACAAATGTGTTCGACATGTTAGTGTTTT
The DNA here is from genome assembly GCA_021234155.1 of Isoetes taiwanensis. Taxonomy (NCBI): domain Eukaryota; kingdom Viridiplantae; phylum Streptophyta; class Lycopodiopsida; order Isoetales; family Isoetaceae; genus Isoetes; species Isoetes taiwanensis. The sequence continues at coordinate 8,568,567 of JAJEKV010000022.1, read as the reverse complement.
GGCCAGCTTTTGAGTTGAGAGGCATTGTGCTGCTTGATCTTCGAGCATCTGATAATGTTACTAAAACTAAGAGCAGCAGGAGCGCAAAGGAAAAAAACGTACGGCGGTAGCCTTGGTTGCCATGTCTGTGACAAGGACGCTCAAAATTGAAGCTTTGATTTCTTTTCTAGTTCTGTGCTGGATGCCAAGTTTGGTTTTTGGGCTTCCATTTACAAAAAGGGTGGTTAAATAAGTTAACAGCAGCAGAGTGCGTTTGCACTGCTTGGCTAATTCCATGCAGAAAACTCATGCTTCAAGTGAGTGATGCAAAAAAGATGAATTGACCAATTGTGAATTGGCACTATTCTGGCTTCTTTGGGCAACCTTACCAATCTTAAGCACTTGGATGTAAGTTCCAATATGTAAGTTCCAATATGTTCTAGAAAATTCCTAGAACTCTTGTTGCATTTCTAATTTATGGTTTACCGTGTGATCTCTCATTTTGCAAGGCGCCATCTCTATGTGAAATTTTACTTCCGATTCAATGGGCGGGTCATTTCTTCTGGCATAGTATTAACTTGGAACAATTTATGGGCTCGATCAAACTTGATTTTTTGGTAAGGGTCGATGGGATCCGGCTCTGCTTTTGTGTTGCAGACTTTCATTTGGAGTTGGATTTCATATTTAGCACCGGAGTAAGTAAACCATTACGGCTCTTGCTTTTGCATTGCTTGATTTATCTGCTGTTTACGAGGAACATATGACTATTATCCTCTGGTTTTATTTGCAGCGTTTAGATCAAAGCATCAGAGCATGCAACATTTTTCTGAGATGTAGATTCAGTGTCTGGCTGGTGCCCAGAGATTCGAACTTAAGAGCACAAAACAGGGTATTTTCTGCTTCCATTCTTTATATCAACAATTCAGAGCGGCTTTTTATTTTGGATGCCGTTGTGTTCTCAAATCATGTCTTGAGCTGTGGTTTATCCTTTCTCTCCTTACATCCAGCGCCAGGCTATGGCCTTCTACGACACCTAAGTCATATCTGGGCATCTATTCTATGCACAATGGAAGGTCGAAAAAAGAGTTTGGACGGTTTCTTTCTTCTCCCAGGCTCTGTTTATGGTTGCTGGGCTCTATATGATTGGTGTCCCCACTGTTTATGCAGTTGGAACATAATTGTTTATGTATGGTGGATTCTGTTTTATCTTGCGACTCTTGATCTTTTTCATGTTTTTGAGATCGCTGCTTGCATTCAGAGCTCTCTGCTTTGACGAGACTCTCTGCTTTGACGAGACTGGCATATATGGTTAGTCTGATCAGTTTTTAAAGCAACTGGAGCATGCGGTATTTTGTTTGGCGGGATGTAATCTACTTTTACAGCTTTTCCTTCATGTTTTAAAGTAAGGGATCTCTTATGCTCTTATGTTTCTGGTTAACCTGCAGAGGACGCCCTGTCTCAACTTTTCTGCCAGTTTTTTTATCAGAACGAATTTAGCAGCCTTGGTACCTTCTTCAGCTTGAAGCAAAGCCGTCGAAGGGTTCCCATCTCCAAACTGCAGCAGCAGGCTTGCGACCAGCTCTCCGTCTTTTCATTCTGGCGCATTTGTAGAACAGAGAAGAGTTTGCCCTTTAATTTTTGTGTCTGCCATACATACAGCCATGATTGGTAAACCGTTGTGGTAAGCTTCCTTTTTTTATTTATGTTGCCATGTTGAAGGAACTCGGCTTCAGATCATATCTATGCAGCTATTCATAGGTTTTTTCTTATAGCTCATGGCACTGTTTCCATGGGATCCTAGTAAAAGACATACTGCGGCAGAAGCTTTGCATCATTTTTTTCCTTCTAGGTATGTCTTCTTACATTGAATCAATTCATGCAGAGAGTTTTTGCAGTAATAGAACCATTTGTTTGTCACATTGTGCAGATTGAGAAGTAAGGCATGTGCAGATTATGTGCCCAAGCAAAGATGGAGCGGAGAATGCTCTTGACGGTAAGACATGAATCAATTTTTAGCTCAGATGTTAATACAAATAGCATCTCCTGCATTGATGCATTATTCGTACTAGGTGTATGCTGACGCTGCTCAATTATTCCTTCATGTTTTATTCGGGTCTTTTCTCCCTTCAGTCTGAACGACGCCATTTTTCTAAGTTCCATCATTATAACACTGTAACTAGTACCAGAGATTTTTCCCGAAACAGGAGATGGCTTGCCTCACTTGCAACGATTGGCCCAAATCAAAGCTCATCTGTATCAAAGCGATATCAGGCAGATGCCCCAGGTAAAATGTCGTTTGTAGTTCTAGTCTTTATGCTTTTTCTTCTAGTGTTTTCTATGTTGGTTGAATCTTTCTTTGTCCTATTATTAAGGAACAATTGTGAAGAATTCTAGTTAACATGCAAGGCTATGTTTGTGCTTAGAGTGGTTAGAAATAGAATATATCTCTAGAATTTCTTATGGTGAATGTTAGCAGCATGTGTATGCAAGCGCCAGTTACGTTATTCAACATGGTCTAGGGCTGGTAAGCTTGATACTGCAGTTGGAGTTTTATTTAAAGCGCAACATATTGTAAAAATTCAACTGCCTCAATACTTGCTGCATGACATTTGGAGGGTTTTGTAAATCAATTATGTGAACTTAATTTTTAATGCAGGCATCTTGCTCGGAGCTTTCAATTTGCAACTTTTGAACAGGTGAGACTCCATGCATTAGTTGCAATGCCAAACTTTTAGCTAAAGTTAAACAATTGTGAGTTTATTTGCTGTCTCCACAGTCCCTTTTATCCGCAATGGAAGAGAGTGTAAAAAATACACCATGTATAGCATTAGTCTCAAAAGAATTCGCAGTAAATGCAGTTTTATTGCTTTGAGAAATGTATGTGAGAGGTGTTTATATCAATTGCAGCTGGAGTTTTATTTAAAGTGCAACATATTGTAACAATCATATAAAGACCTTAAATGCCTCAATACTTTCTGCATGACATTTGGAGGGTTTTGTAAATTAATTATGTGAACTTAATTTTTAATGCAGGCTGAAACATTATTGGATCTTGCTCGGAGCTTTCAATTAGATTGGGAATTAGCGCTTCTGCAATGACATAGTGGCAGTCCATAATGCAGGTTGGAATTCTACTTGTGATATGTGAAGTCGGAATGGGTTAGTCACTTGCTGTTCGGTGACGATGTATGGATGGGTGGAGAATCACTTTTACTATGAATTATTTTAAAGTTGTTCTTGGTCCAATACTGTATATGTGGCAGATCTACATGATTTTGTTCAGATGTACATATGTAAAATAATGAAAAATGCAATGTAAATGTGGAAGTTTTGCTCAATATTTAATTTTTGCTCTAAGAGAAATGAACATTGTGTAATTACTATAAAGCATCTTTTGGACCAAATAATAGCTTCATATTGCATTACTTTAAGGGCACGAAATGCCATCTATTCAAAGTGACAGTACATGGATTCCGGACTACTTCTCGTTTTGGTCAGTTCTGTTGAAGAAAATTGAAGATAAGGCCTTCTGTCTCCAAGGGATGCCTAATCACACACGGACATGTGGGCAATCTTTTGTGCACAAGCTAATAAAAGGGGGCATATAAGAGATTTACTCTTCCGTAGTTTGTCAAATATATGGCTAGAAAAGGTTAGCTTATTTGAAAATGAACACAACCCACGATATTAAAGGCCATTGTTGCCTCCATAGCCTCCAACATTCCTTGACCATAAAAGGTGTATGGCTTGATGCTCTTTATTAACACTATTGGTTTTGTTCCTCTCCCTGCAACCATTCAAATAGAAAGCATTCTTTTAAACAAAGTGGCAAAGCATGACATCTTCTAGGAGGTGCTCATTTGTGATTTTCAAAACATGGCTTCAAATCAATGGCCCCAACAATAACAAGAAGATTGGTGTGCTTCTAGGAGGTGTTTCTCCTACACTACATTCACCTCTGTATTTTTTAGGGTCTTGATTGTGCTTATGCATCTTCCAATTCATACATCGCATTACTTCACCTACATCGCCAATGTTCCTACATCCAGAGTTATACCATGAATTCTTTCATGGAGGAACTAATGCATGCATTCACAGAATTAGCAAATATATTTAAGAAAAGAGAGACAATAACTAGATGATGACTTGGAATTATTACCTCATAATAGACTAGGACTTGGAATTATTAAATGCATAAATGTAGCTTAATAGGACCATTGATATAGGCTCTTTAAATGCCTCAAAAGTTGTTATATATAAGTAGAACATTGAATGCAATCCACCAAAGACACTCAAAATAGGTTGTCTTACCTTTATCGAGAGCGCAATGAATGAGAATGTGCTACCTATGTGTCAATGCTTCTAAAGAGGGGTGTTGGGACTAAGGTGTTTAGACCTCTTAGGGCTCAATTTGGATCTTAATGTTGGCAACTTTATTGACACGAACATCTTTAGTGTCCCAAGAAAGAGTTCTAGGAATTCATGATCGAAAAAAGGGAGCAATTGTGAGAGTCGTGATGCATTTGTTGCTCTATTTTTTCTACTTTGAGGCTGATATCTAAATGTTCTAGATATAATAGCCTCTCTAATCTGTTCAATAGATCTAAGAGTTTTGGAAAAGGATATTTGTCATAAATGTTAATAAAATATCATTGATGATAACGTCTACAAGGAAACTAAGATAAATTTTGATAAATTCCTCTACCGAGAGTTGAGGAATCTATGGTAATTTAAGAGAATCTAGTGGATTTTCTCAGGATGTTAGAGAATGTAGAGGAATTTCAAGGGAATCTTAGGAAATCAATGAGAGTCTCAAGAGAATCTTCAGAATGTAGCTGAATTTAAGAGGATCTTCATAAGATCATTAATAATCTAGAGGAATCTTGAGAGAATCTTGGAGGATCCGCGGAAATCCTCATAGAATCTAAGGGAATCTATAAGAATCTACATAGAATCTCTAGAAATCTAGGGGAATCTTTGGGAGTTTAAGAGATGTAAGGGAATCTTCATAAACACTTTTGTCCTTCGATTTTTTGGTGGAGCCGAATCAGTGGATTTGCATCTTCCAGCTGAACTATGGTTCTGCTAAAATGCCGAAAGACCTCAAAGCTTTTTTCATTTTGTAGGCTGCTTGCTTGGGCACCTATACACATAAATTCTAATAAATAATGGTATGCTTCATCTAATGGCTAATAGGCAAGGGATTTAGCTTAAAACATCATGACTTTAGATTAGATGGATACTTTCATTTGTCTTACAAGACAATTGAGAATGTAAAAATCTCAAACAAGGTGCGTATTAAAGACATTATTTCTTCATCATACGATGTCAATAAATTAATGGATTATTATATTTGAATTCGATTTGAGCAAAAAAAAATTGGGATTTACCTATGACTATATGTTAAGAGGAAGACTACCAAATTATATGGCAATATTGACCGATTCAACTTCCAGTATGAGTTCTTCTAACTTAATTCTTGACACTCAACTTTAAATACTGAACTTTTTAAGCTTGAATTTTACTCTCCGATCTTAGTAAACCATTTCCAATAGACCCATTGATAGTACAAATACTTGTATATATACAATTATATTATGGGTCCTATGGGGGGGTGAAAGTTTGTAGAGATTATTCCTGACCGTCGATTTTTTGAGGTGGCACGACAATAGCCCTTGGATTTGATGGGGGGGCATGCATGGGGCATGGATGGGGCATGCACCCCATCCCTGGGCCGTCGATCGGGCACGTGAGAAATCGTGGCCCTTGATTTTAGATTAAGGAAGGTGCAAGGAAATTGTTGGTAAAGATTGATCTCGGCCGTCCATCTCTGAGATGGACGGTCCAGACGGTGACACTTCAATCAACCCCAAGCAGCCCCCTTTATTTGGGGCTTTTGATGCGAGCCGTTAGATCTAGGGATTCAATTGGGGCATTTTATGTAGACCGTCCATCCTTGAAATTAGGGCATTTTCCTTCAATAATAATTAATGCCTTGTTATAAGTTGGCAGCAAAAATTAATGACCCACGTTGGCTTAACGTTAAGCACTCTTTTATTTCCATGCATTGGCTATTTTTGCATTCTAAGCCGAAAGCACGTATGGGCATGTGGTTCAGAACTCCATTTGCTCCTTTGCGACGACTTCGTTTTGGAGCTTGCCGCTTAGAAAATTCTTTTTGTCGACCCTCTCCTCTAATGCATTCATTTGCAAAATCGCGATTCCGAGTGCCTATTAATCCCTCGAGCTCGAACCACAGTCCAGATTTTGCCGGAGCCCGAGCCACGACCGTTCTTTGCTTGGTTCTCCGCCTTCTAAGAATAGTTGTTTTTATGAAAGGGCAAATCCCACACATGATTTTTAAGGTTGTGTTGCGGTGATTAATTGCCGAAGGCTCTTGGTCGATGCATGTTTTATGCATGAAGAACCACAAGCGGCCGCGGCTTCTTGTTGGGGACCCGCTCTGCGACTTCATTTTGAGAAGGGAAGAGAATGTCGGCTGGTGTTAAATCGGGCCAAGATGCCTGTGGGCTATGTGCCAAAACACAGAAAGGTGAGAGAATCAGGTTTACAGGGATGAGTAAATAATGCCCTTTGCTCTGGCTTGGTTTCGATTTGATTGGCTACTTATTCATGAAGATCCCGAGCAATTTGTTAAGACTGTTGTGATCAATCTTCGCATTTGACCATGGCTTTGTTGGGTTTAATTTGTATTACCTCCTTTGATGGGGTTTCTTTGTGCGAAATGGTTAAGCTCATGGTGATGTGAATTAAGAAATTTATGGGAAACAAGCAGCCCACGAAAAATGATAAGCTCGAATCAGAATTCGAGTTGGATATAGCTTCGTAAGTATTTGTATTTACTTTTATTCCCGGATCACATTTGCGCTTGCTTTTAGATATTATTACTTGAATTCGATTTGTGCCATCGATTCGCATTATTCTTTTTCAAGCATTTGATTCGATTCTGGATGCCCCTCCGGTAGTTATCTCCGTTAGAAGAGGAATTACGACATTTGGTACTAAAATGGGTCACCAAGAGCATATTCTTAGGATTCAGATCTATAACTTTGGAAGCTCATAGTAGAAATTTGCGCTCTCTTTAAATGTTTTTGAATAGTTTAACTGAAATAGTCGTGGACCTATCACAAGTTCATGCATCTTTCTCATAGTATAGGGTTGCTAATGCTTTGTCATGGTTTTGATTGTATTAAGGTGGGCTTGTTTTATATGGAGAGAAGCTTCAAAACCACGTAACACTTTCGGATACAAAGACTTGCGATATTGCTACAGCTTAGAGAAGCACATCATTTTCAAAGATATTTCATCTTCACCTTTCACCTTGATCTTAAAGAATGATCTGAATTCTAGATATATGAAGCGAGGGTGGATGTTGTTGTCCGATCCTCGCTTTTGCCCCTTTTGTTTGGTTTTGTAGATAGTTGTCCGAACTACCAAGTACATGTGCCAAAATTGTGTGCAAAATATTATGCTTGGGTGGAGAAGCAACCTCTCGCTTTCTTTGGGTTTTAGGATTCCGCGCTCAACTATTTTGATGTGAGCAAGATTGGCTAGATGCTATTTTCTATAGGAAAACTATTCATACCATAAGATATGGAAGTGGTGGTGTGCGTGTTATTACAGCAGCACCAAGTATTTGAAGGAGATATGGTGTTGTGTACAGTTCCTCTTGGAGTTTTGAAGCGTAGAATCAGAACTAGTTTTGGGCGATTGGTCGACAACCCACCTAGAAGGGGAGAGGTCTTCCTCTTCTACGCTTATGCTGCAGATCCAGGAGGTCCACTTCTAATTGCTCTTGTGGTGGTGAAGCCGCTATAAACTTTGAGAAAATGCCATCTCTGAAGGCAATCCAATAAGATCTTATCTGTTTTGAGAGGTATTCATCATCTGTTACTATTAAATATAGTTTCATCCGCCTTTAAAACATGTTTTTCTATAGCTTTAAAATTGGCTCATCAATCTTTTGTCTGCTTTCTCGCAAAGAATTTATCAACCGAAAGGAATATCCATTCTCGATCCCATGTGTGTAGATGATGGGGTATTGTTATGGATCATATTCTAATGTTGCAATTGGGGCATCCGGAGATGATTACTTACATCTTGGCGCAAGTGTAGGTGATAATCTCTTTTTTTTGCGAGGCAATTAGTCGTCGTTATCCCGCAACCATGCATGGTGCCTTTTTTGAGTGGATTGAGGGAAGCCGGTAATATGGCAAAATAAGAAGCGCAACAAAAGTGGCACCACCCAAGCTTCCAAAAGACGTGCATTCATATGCAAAATTGTTTCCGGCAGCAGATATTAGAGTTCAACTTTTCAGATCCCTTTTTTAAAACCTTCATCTCGCCTCTTTATTAAGTATCACATTATTGTCTTCAATGCTTAGAGCTCAAGCAGGTTGTTAATGCGTGTATTTTTATCTTCGTGTTGCCCCACCGCTCATCACATTGAGGTTATTTGCACATTTTAAATGCTCGTTTCTTTTTCTTCAAACGCCACACGATTTTTTACGCGGTTTTACATTTCTCTTATTTACATGAGGTCTTGATGGTGACAAGCATATGGATCCGAACGAATACATATGCCCACATTGCATGGCACAAAGAAGACACAAAACTAGATTTTATAATATTAAAGTTATCTTCTATGGTCTCGCTATCCCAAGTCAATAACGCACATTCCCTTTTAAAAGGTCGAGCTAAAATCGATGTTGTCGCACAATCAGCCCTTATTCATATGTATTCCGTGTGGAGCAGTCTTGGAAGCAGCGGCGGTGTTTGAGAATTTTGCTCATTTTGATGGCGGGAGCTTATGTTGTCATTGTTTCTCCTAGGTATTGTTGTTATAATTTTTAGCTTCTTATTATGAATTCTTCTTTTAGTGGTATAAAATGGGGCTGGTAAAACCATTCAGCAATGGCCTTTTTTGCCCACCTTGCGAGGTTGGTTCTCAGAGAATTAAGCCTCTCACTAGTGCACCCGCTTCTTGAGTAATTGGACAACACAAGTCCCGCTTCGGGCCTTGAGTGATTGCTTATTCTCGGGGCCTCGCTTTTAATGCGACATTTCTTAGGTCGTTAAGGGCCTTAAAGTGTATCATGTTACTATGTATCGCAGATTAAATGGTGAATGTGAATTTTGCATTTCACTATTGGCGCTTCTTCTAAAGCTAGGCCTTGTATAAAACCATCTCCGGCCATCGATCATATTCAAGTGGGCTCATCACAATGCAAAAGTCAAAGACCTGCTTTTCCCCGCTACATAGTTTGTCGGGCAAATGCTTTTTCTCTCTGCGTTGTGTTTCCCGGTTCCCGCACACACTATGCGGTCATAAAAATGTACGCTTAGATGTGGCATTGTCTTTGAAAACATTGTGTCATTCTCGTATTGCTATGAAACCGTTGTTATCGGTGATGTGATGTTTTTTATCTCAATGAAGTTGATTGTGTGCGGCTTCTCATAGCTTCTCATCGAGGAGGTACTTTACTCACCTTTGTCAAGGTTGCAAATAAGGGTCTAACTAATTTGGTCTCAATCGCTGGAACCTCCTAGGGCGTGAGCCATTAGAGATACTTCGCCTTCTCGGGGCCTTTGGTTCATGCAGGCCTTTGGTTCATCGAATCCGAGCTCGATAACTTCGCCGCAGCCTATTAGTTCGAGTATGGTTTTTTTTTTTTCTCTGTCAAGGTTTTCGTTGGAGAAGCTCAATTTCGATGCAAACTTATGGCGCATGGCTGTTGTGCTAGATGAAGAACTTGACCAGAGTTTGTAGCCGATATTAGACAAGATGTAGAAGGCCTAATTCATTCCGGGCTCGCGGAAATGCCTTAATTGCTCTCATTAAGGTACTCCAAATTTATGTCTTTTTTGACATTGAAGCCACTTCCGGGCCTAAGCATGATATTTGAAAGAAATAGAAAGAGAGAGCTTTATTAAACATGCACGGAGACCCATAACTCCTCTAATATCATGAAATTCCCTTTTCTTTGGGAAGCGTCTTTTGTTGTGACTCATCATCAACAAGCTTCTACACTAAGTTCACTCCTTTGCATGGCAAGTTCATAAAGCAATACACATTTTCGGGTTATAGTACTTCATGAGTTGTCGCAAGGTTGTTGGGTGCCCGAAAAGATAATGATTTCCCTTTTTAATAGGTAGCAAATATTCGATTTTCACAGGTTTAGTTTGAGCAAAAATGAGTTCTTTTTTGGGGTGATGGAGTATATGTTCAACATGGTAGCTACTGAATGACGACAAATAGCTAGGTCTACATTTTAATATTATAGAAGCGCTTCATCAATGTAGGTGAGTTTTTATGCAAAATGTTGATGCAAAATGTATTTGTTGCAGATTCCATCTTGCTTAAAGAAGCATTATATATCTTCTTGCGTAACTAGAGTTTATGGAGCCCGCTCGAAACAAGAAAAATGGCATTCCGTGGAGTGTGAGCAATCTAGAAAAAGCATTTTGGCAATCTAGCAGAGCAATTTACCAATGTTTATGCATAAATCCACACTTGGCTGCAACAAAGGATAAATCATCTAAAAATTTGCTAGAACTCGTAAGACACGAAAAATTACTAGACGTGATCCTTTGGCGAATCCTTTGTCGCCGCTGAAAAATGCACCGGGTAATGTCTTATGCGGGAATAATAAGCAAAGAAACGAGAGGAAGCAGAGAGGCATATACGGGCCGATGCCCGTGGCCGCCAAAGAGAAGATAAATTGTCACCCATTTGCATTTGCGGATTACTTTGTTTATACTTAACTATTGACGATGTCATTGGAGTTGTCTTGAATGTTTGTGATGTGGTGGGTCAAAAAGAAAATATGATAATAAGGAGATTCCCAAGCCGAGACATCACTATTTTAGATAGTGTACACTAATCGCATAACCGCGAATATAAGTGAAGTCTTATTGTCATCCATTGCTAACAAAGGTGCATGTTCTGCAGCCAGAGTACTGTGGTTCTAAGCCTTTGGGGTGAATTTGCACTAAAAGATGGAGCAATGTTGTTGCAAATGCTCCATGACAAGCCAATAGTCGCAATTGCACATATTAGAGCAAAGAATTTCCAAGGCAATTGCAGGCCATTTTTATGTCATTCTGAAGTACAATATTTGATGTTTGTGTGGTACTGCCAACAGGAGTCTCGCTGTCAAAATTTGTGGCAGAGGGTGTTTTGGCGCCAATTATGGCGATGGATTTTATCAAAAGCAAATAAGGAATGTGTGGATGATTAAAAGACACCCATGCGGGATAAATGGATTATGGTTGCTATGGCCCGCAAACGAATAGATTCTTCGATTGCTGCTCCAACCTTGATGTTTTCTTACAGAAGTCCGATGGTATTTAGATTTTTCTATTTTGAGTCTTGGCAATTTTTGGCGGTCGTGAAGCTATTTTCCAGCCAGAGGATGCATATTTTCCTCGCGATATTCGAAGTTTCTCTCAGATGATCCAGTTCATGTGCACTATTTTGACTTTGTAGAGAATGGATTGTCAATTTGCCCTTGCCCATGGAAGTATTTAAGGCAAAAATGTTGCTATTATGGCATTGTGACGGGATTTCTGTATTTATTGGCCCAAGCAAAACGAAGCAAACATATAAATACTAATATAGATAGGCACTATGTCCCGACCTACCAAAGAACGAAAAGAAAATAAGCTAGATAATAGCGTAAGAGGAGGCCAGCCTTTGGCGTAACTATTTTAAAGGTATTTATCAATCGCTCTATTTTCCCGCGGTGTCGATAGTTCTGCATTTGGTAATAAATCAGTATTGTATTTGCTGCAGGGAATTGCACAATTCCAAAAGAGATCTCTAAAGTGGAAATGGAAAGTTGGATGGCAAGGTATTAAAAAAAAAAAGTCTGCAATGGATGAGGCTAGAGAAAAAGCCAGAAGTGCACATGGAAAGGCAATGATTGTAAATGTTGTTTGTAAAAGCGGGGTTTGTTCGTTGATGCTTATAATTGTTCATTTAGCTTGCTGGAGGTCTTTTACCTATGGAGGCAGAAGCGACCTCTGAATTACGAAAGTTCAAAGCTGCAGGGACAGGTAAATTTGCTGTCATGCCGGATCTGCTTTATGTGTAGTTTATGATTCTTTGCTGTTTTTAACATTCAGGTTTTGCAAGGATTTCCTTGACATTTCCCCCAGATCTTTGAAATGGATGCTCTTTCGGCTATGCATGACGGAGTTTGTCTGTTTATTCTGTAAATGTTGCTTCCGGCTATGGCGAGGCTCTGGCAATTTGTTTGCAGTGAATTGTGGGCGCTCCCTTATATTGCCTTTGCACTGAACAACTTAAAAGCATGCATTCCAGAAATATTATCTCAAATCAGATGTCTTTATAAAAGGTGGTGGTTAGGCAATGTAAAAGGAATGTCATAATAATACAGGCAAGATATCAATGCAGGACCATGAGACAACTTTAAAAGCTATCTATATGGCTGAAGGTCTTAAAAGCTCTATTTCGTGAGTTGATGAAGTGGGGTTGATCATGTCATGCACCAGCTTCTATGCTGAACAAGGAGGTCAGGCAATGATCGATTCTTTATGATGATTTTGTCCTACCAGGTATCAGGTTAAGCATTTTGCTAAAACTTTGGTTGAAGTATGTTTTTCTTTCTAGTTCTGTCTCTTGAGGTAGTAGATCTAATCAGAGATGTTTTTTCCATTTTTTTTTTTATTTTGGACCAAAAGATGCTATTGGTAACCTAGCTTCAAAATATATTTCAACATGCTTACCCATTGTATGCCTACAAATTTATGACAGTGGATCATTATTAATTTCAATCGCAACTTTTGAAGTAAAGAATACTCAAATCTATGGCGACACGCCTTGCACATAGGAGCACTTTTAGATTCAAATGATCAGATTTTTGTTGGCAATAAAGTTATTGCTAAGGTGCTCTATCCAGAATGATCTTAATTATATAGACCTTTGATTGTCTTTTTGCTTTAAACTGAGGAGCAACTTGCATGCTTGAGATTAACAATCTTGACATGACTTAGGTTGACTACAAAAAACGGGCAAAGGTCGCACCTAATCATACATGCACACATCTATTGAATTATGCTCTTTCATGAATGATGCCCAGGCTGATGTAATTTATTTAAGCCTTAACCTTGATTGTTTGATCTGCAGGAGGTTCTTGGTGACCACGTCGACCAGAAGGGATCATTAGTTGCCCCAGATAAGCTGCGATTTGACTTCTTGCATGGTACGATAAATGCTTTTCCAGCGAGATTGTATCATGGTCTGCTTATATAGTTTCTGAATGATAGGTAAACCTATCGATCCAAAGGATTTGGAAAGAATAGAATCCATTGTTGTTAAGCAAATCAAGGATGAGCTTCCAGTATATGCAAAGAAAGCAAGCCTTGAGGATGCTAAACAGATAATAGGTTTAAGAGTCGTGTTTTCGAGACGAGCATTTTCTATTATTAAACGGTGTTCTTGATTCAAGAGCGTAATCCTAATGATAAACCATCAATCATCCTCATGTGGAGTGGACATTATTCTTGGCAATTCTTTACTTGAGGTAGAGCATTAAGAGTGGCTTAACTTTAGTCCGCCAGAGACTAGGAATGTTGTCCCAATTGCATCCGAGCTCACGTACTCCTAAAATCGCCGCTTTGCAACATGGAGGCTCTGGGGTGGACCGAAATTCCATAGCCAAAGAAAAATCTTGCTTCTTTTTGTTGAAGTCCGCTCAATATTATGGTCCTTTTTTTGGATCTGGGAATTCTTCTTGTGTATAAGGAATCTGGAAAGGCCAGCGGCATATTTATTTTTAATAAATATGAGATGTTGTGATGCTCAAGTTTTTCTGTTTTGTTTCGCATAGACGTACATGATTGCAGAAAAACCATACTATCCCCCAGAGCTTGCCACACATGAGGCATCAAAGTTTAAACTTGGTGCGTGTTCAATTGGTTATTGGAAATGATGCTAATTATGCTTGCACGTCTTATTTGGATGCACAGCTTCTTGATCTAGCCTACCCGTAAGAAGAAATGTGACATTCTGTGCGCACTAATAAGTTTTGTGATTTAAAGCACTATTTACCAATAAATTGGCATGTTACGTTGTAAATAGTTGTTCTCTATTGATCATTGACGTTCCAGCATTTGGTCTTTCACTATTGCACCACCCTTCTAGGAGATCTCTTTCTCTATTGTACCACCCTTCTAGGAGATCTCTGGTTAAGCATTCTGGTTGAACGAGCTTTTGACAATCATGTATTTGTGAAAATCCTTTCTATTCCTTGAGTATGTTATGCAAATAACTTGCGACCACTAAATAGTTGAATTATGTCGTACATGTTGCCATTGGCTTTTTTTTTTTTTTTGTGTGTGAGAAAGGTGAGAGTTTGGGAATTCATTAGTAAAGAATAATGCCATTATGCTGAATTTTTTTGTGAATTCAAGAATTTTATTGACAAGCTCACAACATGCCTAGAGAAGTGCGAATGCAAATTTCACCACATGGTATGTTCCTTCAAAATATTATTTGACAGCTTAAAACTTCTCCATATATAGAACAAGAACTAATAAATGGTCCTCCTTTTGGAATTTCCAAATTGATATTCTCTTGATTTTCGCCTAGTCATTTTAGACATTGTTGAGTGGCACCAAATATATTTGTTTGAGACATTGTTGAGTGGCATAATTCTAGACATAGCTCACGCCATGCTACATTTTTATCTTTTTTGAATTAACTCTAGCATATTTGCTTTACATACAACATCTTTTGATGTATTTGTACATTGTGTTTGTGTGGTGTAAATGTACCCTAATATGCCACATGAAAGATATTGATCACTACCCCAATGTTTCATTGTTATATCTTTGGTCGACAAGATTTGGCTATTAAATCTTACAAGACCATTAACCTGAACTATAGACTAATCTTATGCCCACCTCCCATTTGCATCTCTGCCCACACGTGCAAACATTTAGAAACATTTTCACACATCTATTTAACCACACTTCATGTACATTGGTTTTAACTACCCATTACATTTACAAGCTTCGACAATGCCAAAGCGTTATAAATAAGTAAACTACCATTGTCCTAAAGCAATAACTAATATCCTAAACTCTACACACTCCATTACCCTTTCTAGAGTTAGTATGGTAATGGTGTAATTCAAGTAAGATGCCATGGAACTCGGCTTAAAATGTGGAGTGTTAAATTATTTTGCACCGCGGATAAAATGACCTAGGGTAACTAACAAAATTTTCACAAGTCTCTCTACCAAAATTGCCCGCACATTTGATCATTATTTGGCCAATATTTTGGGTGGGAGTTTGACTAGAGGTTTGATAGAAATTGAAGCAAAAATTAACTATGAGTTTCACCAGATCTTGATAGAGAGTTGATTGCGAGTACAACTTTCACTTTAACTTAAGTAGCCTTAATAGAATGCTGGTAACTTAGAAATCTTATAGAAATTTGGAAAGTTTATACTTCCCAGCGTATGTACATTCGACTTCGTATCCTCCCTCATAGTACAAATACTTGTATATCCTTATATATATACAATTATATTGGGTGCCACAAATGTTGGCAATGCCACAAATGATGTAGAGATTGATGCCTCAAAATGTTGGTAGAGATTGATCTCGGCCGTCCATCTCTGAGATGGACGGCCCAGACGGTGCCACCTCGTAACTCCCCAAGCATCCCTCTTGTTGGTGTACCAAAATATTGGTACAGATTGATCTCGGCCGTCCATCTCTGAGATGAACGGCCCACAACAAAAGCCCCAATTCGTTAAGCCCCCAATTTATCCCCGCGCTTCGCCCAGTTTTTAGATCCGTCCTCCCGTTCAGCCTTTGGATTTTCGCTTGATTTCGCTTTGCCGCAGTAGCTCACATTTTAGGGTACATTTTGGTTTTTCAGATGTCAAGAACAAGTGAGTTACAGGTGGCTCTAGGAGAAAAACCAATCGGGGTTTGTTTTCATTGCCCAAACAAGGTTTTGCGTGATTGTGAAAACCTGTTGCAAATGGTCGGACAGATGTTGAGCACTCCATGGCGCCTGTTTCCTACGCCCAGACCACCGAACCCACCTTCATCTTCTCCGGTTTCATGCTCTACAGGTCGAGATGTGGTTCGGTAGTTGAGCTGCCATCCTTGAGGCGTCGTGAGTTGCCATTGGTGCCCCTTTGCTTTCTTCGCACATTCCTCACTTCCCATATGCTTCTCAGCCCCGAGGATGGTTACAGGAGATTTTTGATCGTGTTGTATCTTTCTGGGTAAAAGTGTTCTTCCACTCTTTTCCTTTCATTTTCTTCTTTCTTCTTTTCTCATTTGTTCTCTTGCACCTTTTAGGGTGATAGAAGTAGAAATAGCGCAGGGCCAGACAAGTTTTTCACTCAGGCAGTGCCTAAATCTGGAGACTCCGCAGCTTGATGCGGTCCCGAGTATTGAAATCTTGAAGGAAATAATCCCGGGTGGCGTGTAATGCACGCTAGAGCTCAATTTGGACCATTACAACCCGTGCAAACGCCAAGGGTAAGATATTCGCATTTTCGATAATCAACCCGTCGCTTTTTAACTAGCTTACCGAGTTTGTGGTATTCAGAGATTCTTACCTTAAAACCTAAATGTTCTGTAGGTTCGTGTATTTTATTAGATTAATTTGTGCAGATACCTATCTTGGGAGGACTACTTCATGGCAATTGCTTTTCTCTCAGCACACCGTTCAAAAGATCCTAATCGTCAGGTAACTTTATTCCTTGAAATCATTTTCTATCAAAGGAGCCAATATCAGTGATAAATTTCCATTTGGAGGAAGGTTCTGTGGAAAGAAAAACTGTTAGATCATCGACATTTGTTTGAATAGTCTCCATGTGTATATTAGCTAGCAAGTTTGGGTCCCAGGCCATGCTAAGTGTATTTCTGCTCTTTACCTTCATGGATCACTGTGTATCTATGAGGTTAAATTTTGCAGGTTGGTGCTTGCTTGGTCAGCCAAGACAATGTTATCCTTGGTATGCTCTCTCTACATCTTACACGCATGTGTGCATGCTATATGTGCTCATATTGTCATTTTTTATAAACGTCATGGTCCAATTGCAGGAATTGGGTATAACGGGTTCCCACGAGGTTGTTCAGATGATGAGCTTCCATGGGCAAAGGTTATACTATTATTTCTTTTTTTTTGTCTGAAGGGGAGTTATATGATTAAGGTTGCTTTGCTTGTGCAGAAATCTGTAGATGGTGACCCGCTGAAGACAAAATACCCGTTAAGTCTTTTTGCTTGCCTTTGTTTAGTATGAGGCTCTAATACACAATGGTCCTAAATTGCAGGTATGTATGCCACGCAGAAGTTAATGCAATATTGAATAAAAACCATGCATCTGCATGTGGTCAAGTAAGGCAATGCTGTTATTAGTCTAACTTCTAAATCCTCCTTTATGAAGCTGGTGCTTGTGTCCTTCAAGTAAGGCAATGCTGTTATTAGTCTAACTTCTAAATCCTCCTTTATGAAGCTGGTGCTTGTGTCCTGCGTTGGATATGTTTTTGGAGAAGCTTTTTGTCACCATGTTCCCATGCAATGAATGTGCAAAGATCATTATTCAGGTAATCCTGGAGCTAATGATTTGTACAGAAAGTCATGCAGTTTTCAATCTAACCTCTAAACGAATAGGCTGGGATTGCAGAAGTTGTATGAATCTAACCGTTAAGTCTTTTTGCTTGCCTTTGTTTAGTATGAGGCTCTAATACACAATGGTCCTAAATTGCAGGTATGTATGCCACGCAGAAGTTAATGCAATATTGAATAAAAACCATGCATCTGCATGTGGTCAAGTAAGGCAATGTCTGTTATTAGTCTAACTTCTAAATCCTCCTTTATGAAGCCGGGTGCTTGTGTCTGCGTTGGACATGTTTTTGGAGAAGCTTTTTGTCACCATGTTCCCATGCAATGAATGTGCAAAGATCATTATTCGTAATTCGAGCTAATGATTTGTACGTAAAGTCATGCGCTTTGAATCTAACCTCTAATTTTAAACTAATAGGTCGGGATTGCGAAGTTGTATACTATAATCGAGAAAGTGAAGACAAGAGTGGCCTCAGATTTCTCATATGTCGCTTCACTTGAAATTGCTATCGATGGCAAAAGTGAAGGTATACTATATTCCATCGTGCTTTTAGTGTTTCGCCTCGATAATTTATTACTTTATTGATCCTGCTTTTGCATATCGTATCCCAAAGATGTCTTTTTGAAATAAGCTTTCCAGCCTTCCTCGCTTTTAAAGACAATAATGGCACAAGGTCTACAAACAAATTGAGAAGGCTGAATCCATTATTTTTTGAGAAAGAGCTTGTGTTAATCCAAATAGCATATTGAAAAGTGAGAAGGCTAACGTGTAGCAATGGCATTCTACCTTAATTTTGTAATTTCAAATGCAGATTACTAGTAGAAGGTATGGTAGAACCATGACGTGTCTTTCAGAAGTATATCATTGCCTATTTTGGGAAACTGTTTATGTATTTTATGGTTCCCAAAATCTCAGATAACTCCCATAAACAAGCTCCATTTTCGGTGTGAGAACATGCGTTGGAAAGGTTGGAGAAAGATCTACAAATGGTCTTAGGTGTATATTTTTCAGATTGATAGCAGAAATGGTGCAAAACAGAGAAAACGTTTATGCTATATCCAGATAGTTCTTGCAGCAAAACTTTGATAGCTGATTGGCATTACTTCTCTCTAATGATCTCCCTATGCTACATTTGAGCGTTTATTTTTCCCCGATATGGTGCAAAAGGGTGATCCGGCTTCCAGCTCCAAGTGCAGATTCTAAAGGGCTAGGTTTAGATGTGGGTTTAGAAATTCCTGTCAGCAAATGGGTTTTGTTGTTGCTGTTCCGGCAGGATTGTACGAATAATTGTACCATTGGTTTTTCAAAGCATACTACTGCATATGAAAAGTGACAGCATAGGTGATTTCAATGAGGAGAGCGGCAATGTATTTAGCAACAAGTGGAGAAAATTCATGTTTTGCATATGTTTTACCAACTATAAAATCGTTTTGTATGTTATCCTTCCTATATGCATGATTACTAGCACAAGAACTTTATGCAACAAACATTAGACATGCGCTCTTGTGATCTTGCATGCGCTCTTGTTGGCTGGTAGACCTGCAAGGTCTTTTGCATTACCTGATGACGAGAAACCAGCCATTCAGCAGCTTTGCTTGCTTACAATGGTTTTGATATCCTTACCTCATAAGAACTTTATGCAACAAACATTCGACATGCGCTCTTGTGATCTTGCATGCGCTTTTGTTGGCTGGTAGACCTGCAAGGTCAGTTGCATTACCTGATGATGAGAAACCAGCCATTGGCAGCCTTTGCTTGCTTACAATGAAGCCAGTGATCTTTGCTGCAAATGTTGCAGAAACAGATCTTGACCCTTCAAGCAATGCGCATGTGCAGAAGCTTATGGATGTTGCGAAGACATTACAATCTGAAGTAGCGGTTGTATCCTCCCAGATAACTATCTTGCAGATCTTCCTCCTCTTTTTGTACATAGATATGAAATAGGCTCGAAGTTGTATTCTTTGTCATGGTCTTTTTATAAAAACATAATAAGGCTAATAAAAAGGATGTGGAGGGTAGTTTTAATGAGAGAAATACGTTAACTATATGAAGATAATACAGCTTCTTCTATAATTATCACGTATATTATAGTTACCTGCTGTTATATTAGTTATCTACATGGTATACTAGGGCCATTTTCAAAAATTCTTCTTAAAGAGGTGCAGAAGCAGAGCACTAGTGACAACTCCAGGATAAGAGGCATCCAGCTGCACTTTCTGTATTTGCATTGAAAACATGTGCCTCTTATTTTCAGAGGTATGTCTTTTCCGATTCACATTTCTCGACATTTGAATTTATTCTCTTCATCCCTCTATTTCGTCATTCCCATGATGCACAAATTGTCCGATTATTTGACCGTCAATAACTGTATTCATGCGATGATGAATGTGGTATGGCTTCTCAATGTATCTTTGTAGGCTAGCATTATTTCTTGCAAAATAATGATTATCTCCATTAGTATTGCTGCACAAAGATATGGAGGAAATGCAATTTCATTGCAAGACAATATTATGAGACAATTCTTTGGACTTTGTCAACTAGGTTTTGGATCGAGAGAGTCTTTCAAGTGTAAGTATTAGCAAAAGCATGTTTGAAACTATAGTTTAGGGGTTTTTGCCGAACGTATCTATTAGAGCGATCTCGCATTGTCTGAGATATCGGGTTCCATAATAAAATTATGATTGCTTTTATCGCCTTTTTATTGCATCATCTTGAGGTCGCTTCCGCTACAAACACTTTTACTAAATTGTCAGCAAGGGATGACATTTCATGGATTTATTTTTATGTCTCAGGATGCGTAAGGATAGAAACAAACCGGGGGAGATGTAAAGAGGTTACGCTATCTAAATCAAAGCAGTTGGCTACGAAGTTGAAGAAGGGAGACTTGAAATACTTGAGGTTCAAAAACGTTTCTCTATATTCGTCACATTTATGAACGTTTTTCTATAATGCTTCACATTTATGAAGTGTTTATGGGGTGTGCCCTCAGACTGTGTGCGTGTGCATTTCGTGAACAAGCCATTCAACTCGAGAAAAAAAAGAATCCTATTGAAGGAGGTTGTTGCGTAAAGAAAAGGATATGGTGGTGCGATTTGACAAATATCATGCGTTTAATTCATTCTCAGGCTTCTAAGCGACGCCGGGCCCCGCTGCTAGAGCCGGCACAATCTCGCAAAGTGGCACACATTGTGAAAAACTTATATAAGACTTAAAGAAGTTCTATTTCAGTTTGTGGCATTTCTTGGAAATGAGGTGTGTCTTGTGGATTTGTTTTCCAAGAACCGGTTCTCTAGCATGGAAAAACCATGGTTGCATGTTTTAGTTTGTTCAAATTTCAAGGCATGTTTCAATTCGCTTATTTTGTGTAGTGAGATTTCGTTTAGTTTTAATCGCTCTTCCATGTTCTCATTGTATTTAAGCTATACTTTATGCTAAGTTATTTCTTTGATAATTTGCGCAAGTATTATCGAAGCCGGAAGTCGATCTTAACATGTGTGTCACTCGATTTAGCACCGTAATTTTAAACTATTTATCTTAAGGGGCAGTCAATTGACAAATGAACTTGGATTCCAATGGAGTCGCACAACATCCCAGATGGTCAAGGTCCTGGGGACGATAAACCTGTGCTATGGCAAAAGGTTTGCATTCAATCCAAAATTAAAATTTGCCTTGCAACATCGACTTGCATTCTGAATTTTAGAAATATCCCATTCATACAGGTTTAGAAGTCCCATGACGGCGCCAATCTTGACGTTGGAGCTCAATGCATTTTCTAGCCTTTTTGTATTTTTGCGTCCATTTTGTCATACCCTTATTTTGCTTTCACAATCTCCATTGAGGAGCAATCACAATCCATAGACTGTTATCTTCCTGTTAACCTTCGTTTTCAAATTGTTTTTCCAGATGGGATGTGAAGCCTATTTGCATGCTTCTGGGCTATTTTGTTCCAATTCGAGGCTTTTTTTTTTTTTTGGATCAAGAAAAAGGCCAAACTCCAACCTGCTAACTCACCAGGACGAATGAAGGCAGGCTAGATGCAGTATTTGTTTTCATGAGAGTACGGATGGAGATGTGCTCCTGAACAGAGTCAGACTGCAGGCGACTGTATATATTTTTAACACAACTGTCAGTTCTAGCAGATGGAAGAGGAATCCCTCGGGTATGGACCTGATGGCAAAGACAATTTGAGTTTTTGTTTCCGTATCTGAAAGGGCTCAAGCCGTTGCTCGGGATTTCTTGATCAATATCATGTATTTGGATAGGATCTGGGCTAAACGGTATCACATAGTTTGACGTAAGAATTCATACTACTCAAGGCAAGTAGCTTTCAATCCTTTTTCTTTCATAACGCCAGGAACTATTATGCAACAATTGGGGATTGTAAGAAAGCACAACCCTTGCCTTTTATAGACTGCACATCTACGAAAAAATGTCAGGTTATAAGATTTGAATATCTGATTATTTCGTGGCTGTGCAATATGTTATCTGTAAGCAGAATAGGCAAGATTTCTTGGGTATATTGTAGCTGTGGTTTTTAATGGCCTCCAAATATGGTGGAAGCGATTTGTATTTGCTCTCATAATGGAAGCAAAAGACTTTTGTTTTTTTTGCAAAGATTGGAGTGGAGCCAACAAAAAGCGGTGTTGTTAAAACAGAGCATGTAGGTAGATTATTTTATGGAAATTTTATATGGATAATATTAATAGATTGCATTCATCCAGCAGCTCGTAAGAAACTTGAACCAATCAAGTAGGGCACAAATGCATGGATAGCCAAAGAAATGGGCGTGTAAGATTCTCTAGGTGGCTTATGTAATCGCTCATAGGGGTATCATTTGGAGAAAAGGAAGACACTACTTATATTTGTTGGGAGACCCGCAGATAGAGAACATATGCGCACTTTTTGCCATCTTTTGTTTCACACTTTGCTCCTAGACAATTTTACTGTAGTTGTCTTTTTTATCAACTTCCAATCTATTTTCTGGATCTATAATTTTACACATTTGTGGTTTGACCTGACTAGTTGAGATAATGATGTGCCATATTGGCAAATGAACAAGATTCATGTCTTATAGAACAGTGGATTTTACATGAAAAAACGGGTGTTCAACCCATCCATCATATGTGCACCATGAATTCCACTTTCTGCCTATGCAGTTTGCTCAATTACGTTTTGGTCATAATTCTCCTTAGTTCGGAAGAAGTTCGAAAGTTAGGATTGATGGCAACATGTTAAAAAGATAATGAAGGCAGATATGAGGCACAAACACAAGCTAATGGAGCTCCTTCAGCGTTCCATGTTGGCCCTAATTTCAGCTAAGTGCCATTTCAAGTTGCAGGAATTGCAGGGTCAGTAATGTAGATATTTGACAAAATTAGTAAGATAATGTAACGTTAGTTTTGCCATTAAGGAAGCACTCCTCGCCCACAGGACGGGCCATGCCAATTGCCTTTGGTGAATGTGTCTCCTTTATAGATAGTCATTCTTTAAGATAAGATAGAAGTATCTTTTACTATCTATGAGTCTGCCCAAGGTCTTAATAGCCTTGGTGTTTAAAAGGAACATTCAGAAAAAAGAGAGCACACTTATTGTGATCGTGTAGTGTGGTGGTCGTTTTATGATAAGGTCTAGGTTAAAAAAAGTATTGTATTTTTGAACTTAGATAAAAGATGGGAGTGTGTCAACCAGCTATAATCCTAACATGCACACACTTAGCACACTAAGAGGAGGTTGTATGAACACTAGTGGCAAACACTAATGGCAAATTGTTTTAACACTAGTGGCAAACTGCACACCATAGGATATAGTAAAGGTAACATGGAGATAATCTATGTTGGGGTATAGCACGGGAAGATAAGTAAGATCGAGCATGTTCCATTCATGAAAAAATTTGCAGTTATACTACATTATTGTTTGGTTGCAGTTGAGAAAGAGAACTCTTAAAAGGAATATGTCCTAAAAGAAAATGTAAACTAGAATGCTAGCAAATTGAATTGCTGAGATATTTGTTTTACTAAAAGTGCACTTAAAGTTCACCAGCATTTGTCGAGGTCTATTTGAGATAATTATCATTCAAGAGCATGAGTTGTTCAAGCCGGCATTTTCATTGCAAGAACCGATAATTTGTGTGCATTTAGAACATGATTTCAAGTAAGTTATGCATTTGCATTTCAGTGTCGATTTTTCTTTCTTCTTTTCGCTTATAGCTTCATATAGTCATTGGAACATGGTTTGAAGTAAGTTAAGCCTTTGCATTTGCAAATTGTCCGATGTTTATTTCTTCTTTTGTTATAGTTTCATACAACCCTTTAGAACATAGTTTCGAGTAACTTAAGCCTTTGCATTGTGCAACACCAATTCATCTCTTTCTTCTTTTCTCTAAAACTTGATAAATCCTATACAATATAATGACTTTTGATCAATCTTCAACAAACCTCTGTGGAATATAGTGAAATAGAGAAGTAAATTGTTGAGAATCTAATGAATCTTTCCACGCAATGTTATTGGCCTTAAAAATGATGGCTTATATAATCGATCGACTATGAAAAATCATCAAAAATTTTTCTATTTGGTGAATAGAATATTTAAGAATCTTACTCTAAGAAATTGTTGAGGTAATGTTTACACAAAGCTTAAGTAATATTTGAACAAAGTTTTAATTAATTATGAGAGAACGTCATAGAATCCCCACACTTAATATGAAAAGTACCGCTTGCACCCTATTGCTAGACCATAAAATTGTACTTTTGGGGTTGCCCGAAGGGCAAACGCTAGGCAAGGTTGTGATATTTGTTGAAAATTGTGGTGTATGGTGCTCTCTAGCACCTTAATTCCATTCTTAGGTCTTTGTTATCTCAACAAAGGCTTTGTTGATCTCTGTTTTGCTTATTTAGACTACTAAATTTGAAATGATCTGGACAATTCCCTCTTTCCTTAGGTCAAATCAGGAAGATGGTATCTTTTGCAACCAAGAGTTGTTCGTTTACGTCATGCCACTTGGCACCATCCCATAGGATGTATGACACCCACGCCACTCTAACATTGCATTATTGTGTGATTGTTGGGTCTTGGCCCCAACCACCTTACATTGAATGTGAATGTGGGTGGCCTCGATTTGTTCTAAGACTAGTGTGTTATTACTAAATCAAATGTCCAGGCGTAGATGCTAGTCTTCTTTTCTCCCAGATGTTCATAAACCATAGTTGATAGATCATTGATAGTACAAACAAATGTCTAGGCATATATGCTGATCGTAATACTCTCGAAGTTTACTCCCAGGTGTTTATAAACTATAGTTGATAGACAGTTCGTTACCTTAGGACCGTTATAGTTACGGCCACAGTTCATTGGGGCTAAGAGTGTATTAAGAGCATGTATAATGGGACCACCATCTTAAGATGAACATGACATGGTAGATGATGGGAGGATTGAATTGCTCAGATATGGAAGAGCTTGAGGTATCAAAAGCATAATGGCTTAAGGGAATTGGTTGAGAAGACCCAGTGGTAGAGTAATCATAAAGCAAGGATTAGAGCATTGTCAAAATTGTAAGGCATGATATTCTGGGGCCTTACAACGCATGTTAATATAGGTAGAGGATTTTATTCCCAGATGTTCGTATAGTTCATGGACACATTTATAGTACAAAATGCACCTTCCAACTACAAATAGTGTATAACTATACAGAAATGTCTATCATCGAGTGTTCCTGAGAAAGCCAAAACTAATTCATCGAGGAGTCAAGGACAAGCTTTTTGTTTGTACATTTGGTACGATTGTTGAATTTGCCTCGAATAAAATTGGATACGCATCAAGATTAAGACAATAAATGAAGTTCATAAGCAGGGAACAAAATATTTATCAGAGTTTATTTATCAATGACGTGTGTGGATGCATGTAGACTGTTTACCAAATATCTATGCTCATTGTTAGAGGAGATGCAATTTAATTTCGCTGAGCCAAAGACACCTCGAATAAAGCTGTACCCAATAGGATATAGACAAAGTTTGCTTCGTTATCATAGAGTGATCAAATGAAATCTAATTGCAAGTCTCCATCTAATAAACAACGATGAGCTCGATTGAATGGCCATCAGGCAAAGGGTTTAGCTTAAAACTTCATGACTTTGGACTGGATGCATGCTACTATTCCTGTCACTCTTAATCTTGGATTTTGTTCCCAGATTTCGTAAACCATAGTTCATAGACCCATTTAAAGTACAAAAACTTGTATATATATATATATATATCTATTATTATATATATATATATATATATATATATATATATATATATATATATATATATATACAATTATATTATGGGTCCTATGGGGGGTTGAAAGTTTGTAGAGATTCATCCTGGCCGTCGATTTTCTGAGGTGTCGCGACAATAGCCCTTGGATTTGATGGGGGGGCATGCATGGGGCATGCATGGGGCATGCACCCCATCCCTGGGCCGTCGATCGGGCACGTGAGAAATCGTGGCCCTTGATTTTAAGGTTAAGGAAGGTGCAAGGAAGTTCTTTGGTAGCTTGATCTCGACTGGTCCATCTCGAGATGGGGCCTAAATGGTGACACTTCAATTAACCCCAAGTAGCCCCTTTTATTTGGGGCTTTTGATGTGGCCCGTTAGATCTAGGGATTCAATTGGGGCATTTTATCTGGACCGTCCATCCTTGAAATTAGGGCATTTTCCTTCAAAAAAAAAAAAAAAAAAGGCATTTCATATTTAATGTTTATTAAATATTGGATGTTTATTAAATATTGGATGTCTATGTCGGGCTGGGACCTCGATTTGCACATTCTTAGCCTATATTTTAAAATCAGTGGTGAGGTGACGTCCCATGTCTTTCAATGGCGTGGCATTGCTTCTCTTCTCTCACCATTGGCCGCTTCGTTTTTTCGACTTTGCACGTCGTTTTGTTGCTGGTTGTTCTGGCGGCATAGCAGACCGGCATTATGCAAACCAAGAATTGTTATCCTGTAAGAAATTTAGGAATTGTTCTCGTAAGACCGAAGAATTCAGTCTTTAATCTTACTCGTGCTTTGTTATGCAGAAGGTTATGGACGCAGAAGGTTAGGTTGTGCAGAAGGTTAGGTTGTGCATTTCCTTGTGGTTGTAAATCCGCCTTTTAGCTATGGCGCAGCTTGCGGAAGCAAATCCAAATAGCTTTCGTCATTCTTTGAATTTGCTATTCCATGCCATTTGAGCTTTTCTTCACAGATGACACGGATGTGCATTCCAAGACTAGCATAGCAAGCTGGGCGCCTGCCGTTTGCATTCAAATAAAAGTTTGATTGTTTCTATTTTTGGTTGTCTCGGCCATTGTGGAAGCCATCTTTCACGTATAGAGGTGCCCGGATTTGCTATCGTATCTCCATATTTTGGAGAGCCTCAAAAAACCTTTTAAGGGTGGTCGATCATTGGTAGAGCAGATATCTGATGCAAAAATCCTTAGAAGATGTTAAGTTCCCTTGCGAAATGCATGGAGGTTGTTGCAGTGCCATTTGTAACTTTGTAGAAGATGGTTTGGATGGGTATGGAACATCCAAGATATAGGAAAAAGTGTACATCTGAATAAGGTAACATCTGCAGATTCTGGGTCAGACTTCCAAAGTGAAAATCCACGGGTCTGTGCAGCCGCTAAGCCCAGGTTTCAATTGTTCTCCCTTTAGGTTATTCATTTCGCTGATCTAGCTATCGTGTGTTTGGTCTAATTTCATTTGGGTGTTCTGTAGGCTGGAGTACGTTATGCAGTTCATAATCCACTGGCATATGTCCACAGTAATGTTGGCGGATTTGTGACACTTCTAGAACAATGCAAGGTATAACATACACCTTATGTCAAAACAAGGCCTTAATGTCATAGTAAAAGATTAAAGTAAAGACTGTGTCAGAAACAGTTAGCTATGGATCTGGCCTATAGAACATGCATGTTAATTAATGTCTACAGTTATATTTGTTTCCAGCACCATACAGTGGAACTAATAGTATCTTGTTTTTTATTCGCCTCCTCTTCTGCCCGTTTTCTAACGAGATCACGTTTTCTTAACACCAAACTATGTCGTTTCAAGGTATTCCCTATGTTGGTAGTAGAAGCCTGTCTTTCCTTTGCTAGAAGCCTTCTCTCCTCTTCTGGATCTTCCTGCAATAATCTCAAGATGTTAATAAGAAATATAGAAACTCGACTAAGCAGGGATGTATAGGACAGAAAATGAAGGAATATCTGCCAGAAATTAGTGTAAGCTTAAACAATAGGTAACATAAAAGCCTCAGCAATAGAAACATAAGGATAAAAAACAAATCATGCAAACCCATAGGACGGGCATATTTCAAAAGACCATGCAGAAAAGACATTGAATTTGTCTGAGGGTTCTAGACAGATAGTTATGCTTGGTAATTAATGGTCACATTTGCTGCTGTAAGTGTAAATCTTGATATCATATGGAAGCTTTTACTTTCTACTACATCCTATATCCCCAATGTGTAAAAATGAGTTGATGTGTTTTCAAGGTATTCCCCATGTTGGTGGTAGAAGCCTGTCTTTCCTTTGCTAGAAGCCTTCTCTCCTCTTCTGGATCTTCCTGCAATAATCTCAAGATGTTAATAAGAAATATAGAAACTCGACTAAGCAGGGATGCATAGGACAGAAAATGAAGGAATATCTGCCAGAAATTAGTGTAAGCTTAAACAATAGGTAACATAAAAGCCTCAGCAATAGAAACAAAAGGATAAAGAACAACTCATGCAAACCCATAGGACGGGCATATTTCATTTATTGATATTGCCCTTCTTCAAACGTGACCTCAAATGCTAAGCATTGGGTCCCCACATTCATATCCTTGCATTTGTTTATTTCATACTTTCCTTGCCTTTCTGTTTGGCTTAATGGTGGTTAAAATGGCGAATGGCGACCTTGCAGCCAAGTGGCCGCTATGGTACCATTGCATATGGAAGAACAGAAAATGAAAAAAATAGGTTTGAATCCGCTGACTGGAAAAATAAAACAAGTGTATTCCGAATTTGCTTGTTGCAGCGAGAAATCAACTCAAAAACCTTCCAATTGTGCCTTATGTAGCCGGAAATCTGCTCCAGAGGTATGATCTATAGCTGGATCCATTTGTTGATAGCTAGATTAGCCGTTTGTTGAAGGCTTTTCCCTTTCATTTTTAGGCGTTAATACAGAAAATTGAATCTGTGCTATGATAAATGACAGACCGTTTGTGGAAACTGGTTGTTCCGGGTCTGATAGTAGAACTGGCTGTGGCATTATGCAGTTGGGTTGTGCTAGTGATATGTAGATTGCATTTTCCGTTTTATGGCAAGGGTTTATTTTCCATGGAGCTACTGGCCGATTTTGCATTACCTCAAGATTTCTAATGATAGCGTGCTTTTGGAGATAGCAAAAAGATGGATGAAGTGGGCTCTTCAACATGTGTAGCCCTATTCTGCATGTGCGCTGGTATAAATGGGTTTTATTGCCTTTGAAATGACTTGGCATGGTTTGTTCCTTATTCCTGCTTCCAAAAATGCTATTGTTTTTTTCGGTCAATCTTTTGAGTTGTGCAGGTTTCCCTCTTCTTAGTCGCAATGAACTTTAAGAAAAAACCGTTTTCATGTCCTTAGGAAGTTGGTCAATTCTGGTAGACATGTTTACGATCAGCACATTTGTGACTTCATGCTGCAATTTGGCATTCGCTGAAATGCACGCTGCAAATTTCAGCCCAAATGTAGTCAGTTGAGAACCTGTACAGTGTACATTCCTGTGTTGTTAAAAGTAAGTTAGCAAGTATTGTTGTGGAAACAACTCCATTTAGGATGGCCATCTAATGTGGTACATTAATTGTGGAACATTGGAAGCTGCAAGGAGTACCGAAAAAAAGCATTATTTCTTTTAACACTGTTCTAGATGCCTTCGCAAACATAGAATTCAAATGTAGGCAGACTTAATATATAGATAGGCCCACGTTGTTGCATTAAAGGTTAATGCCCCATCCACAACAAACTACTCATACCATTGTATATATTGAATAGTTGGTAGGTTCCTATACTCAATATTTAATGTGTTATCCTTGCAGGTTGGGCTAAATCAGGTAGTTCTTGGTCCATGCGTTATCTTGGTTGTTTTGGAATAGTTTGTGGCAAGGCCAACTGCATGAACTTCCCAAGCAATATCAGTATAAGGCCCTGTCGACTTTAGCAGTGGTACAATTTCAAGTTGTGTCTTTTGTGCATATTTGGACATTGTGCCTGACAGGAATCATGTCTACAGGTTGGAAGTTCTGGATTCCTGCAAGTGTTGTAAATTTTGGGTGAGTGGCTTCCCTGTGCTTATCATTTTACGTAGAAATGCCTTGTGTCAACGATAAGTTCTTCGCAACTGTGATGCTAGAGAAGTATGAAATCTTATCTAAAAGTCAGGAAGGACATACATATTATACAAATCTCTACATGAAGTCAAGCTTCATAGTCAGCAAAGGTCGGGAGGTTTCTGCACTTTTTTTGAGCTATGAATTGTCCAAAAAGTTGACCGGAGAAGAATTCATTCAACTCTACTTTCTTAATGCGTTTGCTGAAGTGACATTCTGTTGCAAAGCAGTAAAAAGATATTTCCAATCAGAAAGTCCAAACATACATAGTTATGCACGTTCGTTAGAGCTAGATTCCATGGGCAGAAGTTAGTGACTGTTAACTGCTTAAGGACTGTGTAATCTTGGACTGCCATTTTACAAGCATAAGATTCAATAGATGTTAGGCATGTACAAGTGTAAATGCAAAAGAACAGGCAGGCGTAACCAGTATGGGGCATAACTACAGTCTAATTGAGCAGAGCTTTTGGATCTCCTCGTGATATTCCTGATAAACTCCTTGCAGCACTTTCTATCTGTGCCATTAAGCATGGTTTCAAACATACTTGTGGGCAGTAGGCCCCATTTAACAGGGCAGTTAGTGATACAAGTCTCTAATAGTATGCTGGACTCCGAAGTTGCACATATCACTAAATATTGCCAATGACGGGATTATTCAGCTTCTAAGGTGACATTTGCAAGAGTTGAAAACTTGCATGTCATGAAAGCCATATTTGGATGCATTTTAAGGTCTGTCATTCAAAGTGACTCCTGCTCAACTTATATTGTGTATAAGATCATATTCATTTTTTACTTCATACACTGACAAGTATTATATGTTTGCAGTGTGCTGCCATTACAAACAAGGGTTGCATTCATGTCATGCTGTTGCATATTTTGGAATTTCTACCTTTCATCTACAATGGGTCCCCCAGCCTGAGCTGACTAGGGAATCTGCTGGTTCTAGAAATTTATTTTATCTCCTTCCTAAGCAGAAGGAACTTATTTGTCCATCCATTGTTTAGTTCTATTTTAAAAGTTATATGCTAAGGCAAAGAAAATTAAAGACAGGATGGAGCGACCTGTGGATCTGGGGAAAGTTTATTGCTGTAAGAGTAGATCCCTTCCTGTCCAGCCAAAAAGCTGTCTTATACTGCGCTCACTTACATTTTTCTTGGTCATGTTGCCACAGTAGTTGATACGTTCGTTTGTTTCCAAAATGCGCTGAAGAGGATCATTTGCATCTAACTCCATGGCCTACGGTCCATTGTAACTTGAACTAGAAGGAATGCACCACAAAGAAAACTATTGTTAACTTTGTGGAATTGTTCACATTAAGGTCGATAAACTTTATAGCCTCTTTCAACGTATCACGAAACGGCTGACCACCTTGGGATGATATTGAACCTAGTTTTGTTATGCTTAAATAAACATCAGTAATTGCTCCTGTATTGAAAATCCCTGAGATGGATAAACAATCCCAAGTTGTGACGGATGCTATTAACTTGCATATCAACCATGCTTCCAAGTTTTTTGCTACATAGTTAAAGTTTTTCTAGCTTCTAATTGTTTTAAGAACATGGAGCATATTTTCAAATACATTGACAAAGATGCTTAGCATCCCTAGTAGCATGCTCTAGCAATAAGGTATGTGGTATCATGGAATACAATAACGCAAAATCTGTAATAAGGTTACATTTTGGCAAGATCCTTTATGCATGCAACTGCAATGATTGTATTGATGAGGGTGGGCTATTTATGATTTATGACTATTTTGTCATGTCAACAATTGAGCATATGGCTTGAACAATTATGCATTTTTCTCGTTTGTATAGATGTTCCGTTGTTGATTTTTTGGGATTGGTAGTCGATAATCGCCCAAATTTGTGCCTATTCTTTATGTTGCAGCCTACTTTTTGGATTTGTAATTTGTAAGTAGGTCTTCACATTTTTTAGTTCTTGCTTTCTATCGTCAATAAAATCATGCTATCTTCAAACTAACTATTTAATGTTAAATATGAAGCAACAGATAACGATCAATATAAATATATTGAATGCCACGAGGCGGCTTCACTTTTCAACTTCTATCAAGTCATAAAAGCCAAGGTTTATGAAGAAGTTTGGCGTGCACTTTTGCGTAAGGAACGGAGATGTACTTGGTGAAAGCCCAACTTCGTATTTCCACGGGTAAAATTTGATACTTTGGTGGCAATCCGTTCCCCGTGAAGATATCGCAATCTTAGACTCACCATAAGTTTAGGTCATCACAGAGGACCTAAGAGTATCTCGACAAGGTCCGTGACTTGCAAAATTTCTTTTGCTGGGATTACATAATGTTGTATAATTTCGTGTTGGATTTATTTTCGTTTTGTATGTAGGTGCATTTTCGGTGAGGATGTTTTAAGCATCAGTAGTGCATTTGAGATTTCTCGATGCCCCTTGATGCGAATTCTGTTGGAACAGACTCGTGAAAGAAGTTCTGATCAGAAGGGACTGTTCCAAAGTCTAGGCTTTACGATGATATTTGTTTGCCGCTGTGTCGAAATGACTATGTGCTCTCCTTATGTTGAAACTATTAGAAGAGTCGGGCTGGATCGAGTAAGTCTTACAATTGGTCTAATGGTCAGGGTACACTAGCTCCTTCCCT
Organism: Isoetes taiwanensis; assembly: GCA_021234155.1. Lineage (NCBI taxonomy): Eukaryota > Viridiplantae > Streptophyta > Lycopodiopsida > Isoetales > Isoetaceae > Isoetes > Isoetes taiwanensis. The sequence continues at coordinate 8,535,953 of JAJEKV010000022.1, read as the reverse complement.
TGTCGCTAATCCAAGAGTTGAACTTGAAAATTGAGCGACACACCGATAGGTCGCCAAATCCCGTCTTGTGTTTCAGGTGTAGAAGATGAACTGTGGTAATTGGATACATTGGTGCTTTTAAATCAGCGGTCATTTAGTGTGAAGGAGAGTTTGCAGACCCTAGAATAGTCAGGGGTTTTTTTATTGTACTGTCATGAATGCTTAAACCAGATTCAACGCGATGGCTTAACTTGGCAGCAAAATCATTGGCCATTCCTCCCCACCTATTGGTACCTTGCACACAAATGAGACTAAAGCAAGTATTGATTCAAAGTCGCGGCTTCTCGGGTTCACGCCACTACCGAGAGAGACTCCCATGTTGAACTAAGAAGAGTAAGAGAGATAAAGAACTTTGTTTCACATGATGATTTTGGGGCATCGTGATTGTTGAACTTCTACAAGAACAAAGTTCCTCGCCGCTTAATCGCCTCGGATGAGCATATTAGAGCTCGTGCTCTCTATTTAAAATTTTCTCCCTTCTTTCACCTAACAGCGGTGATGCCTAGAAGTCTATTTCTATCTGTCTAAAAAGAGCACCATTTCTTTTGTGCAAAGAATGAAAAACATTATAATTCGAGCCACGACTTCATGCAGACAATAAACATTTGTTTTTTCATTTTTAATTAAAAAAAGAGAAAATAAAAGGAGACATGGTCGCAAATGACACTGAGAGAAGTTGAGAATCATACTGTTGAAGTTTCCTTGGATGTTTCATGCATTTGTTCCATTTTTAAACGAAGGCCATTTGTACTAAAGGACCAAGTAGGGGCATGCTATCTCCAATAAATACAATTAAGGAGACTTCCATTTTCAAATATCAGGCTAAGATCCACAATTTTTCCACTGTGTTTCAAAAGAGGCTAAATAGAGAAGCCATTTCATTAGTTTGAATTCAAAGGCTGGATAGTGTCTATTTCAAAATGATTTCATAAGAGATTCTTTTACATTTTGAGTAGCTTGGACTTGCATTCCTTGTCATTGAACTCGTGACCATTGTTCCTGATCACCATTTGTCAAGGAACCATTCAAGAATGATGACAAGACAATTGATTTTGTTTGCCTATGACGTTCTAATTTGTGGTTTATGGTTTGAAGAAGTCATTTTTGCTATTGCCTAAGTAATCAATAATATTTCAACCGATTAAAAGCTCAAAAAAATAAGTCATTGCATTGTGTAATGTGTTTTTGGGCGCTCATTGCTTTTTTTTCAACAGTCAAGGGAGCACATGGTCAAAGAAGTTATCCGCACGATACTCACCATGTTGTCAAATTATTCTCTTGACGTAGTTGAGATGATTAGGAATCTAACAATGAGTTACGTTCACAATTTTAGTAGGTTGCAAGAGTGCGTGGATGGATTTTTCTCAGAGGTTGTTCAACAAATATGCTTATGCTACTTGGTAGAGGAGACATTGAATTCGACTTATCTGAGGCAAAGACACCCCGCACTCTGAGACCAGGAATGGATGCCCATTGAATAAAAACAGTTAAGATAATATCTATGCCAAGAGTAACTACACTTTTAGCTACTGATTTGCCTTTTTTATTTCACTGTGACTGCAACTTTGACTTTGACTTCTTAGTAAGCGACCAGTCTTATAGTACAAATACTTGTATATATATATATATATATATATATATATATATATATATATATATATATATATATATATATACAAGTATTTGTACTATAAGAGAGTGTACGAAGTCGAATGTACGTACATAGATTTTCCAAGAATCTATTAAAATTCTCTGGGATACTGTGAGTATTCCTTAAGATTATACAAAGATTCATTCCAAAGCACACCTAATACGACTGATATACATAGATGGAGGGTATCAAGTCGACTAGCCATTTTTGATAAAAATTTATGCATGAGGAATTTACAAAGACTAGTTCGAGATTCCTTAAGATTCTCTAAGATTATGCTCATATTATCAAAGAGTATGTAAAGTCATTCCTGCAAAACACAACCTTAAAATCTATATTTCCCTTAGATTCCTCTAGATCCCCTTGGATTTCCCTTAGATTCTTTAAGGTTACGCAAAGATTCCCTAGATTCTCCAATAATATATCAAGATTCTCACGGATTCCTCTAAGATTCAGTTAGATCCCCTAGGCACCCCTAGATTAATATTCCATTAAGGATTCCCTAAGGTTCTTAACAAATTCCTCTAGATTCTCTAACGTTCTATCAAGATTCCTTGAGATTCGATAAAATTCTACGAATTCCCCTCATTACCTTAAGATCCCTCTTTATTCCATAAGACTCTATAGAGATGAGATTTCAATGACCATGTTACGTCAATTATGATGTCCATATCCCTTGTATGCAGACCAACATGACTTGTCACTCTAACTGATAAAGATCATTTAGTTGAAATGCCTAAAATTAAAATTGTTGAGCTTATCATGCGGAGTCTTGTTGACATCCCAAGAATGGCAAGTATATTGCCATTCCTATAATGTGTAAACACTTTGGAAGCATTCCGCCTGGAGTAAAACCAGTCTGAATGTTGGGTAAATGATCTGAAATGCTGGATTAAAGCTCTAGAATGCTGGTAAAGGCTCCAAAATGCAGGGTAAAGATTGCAATAGTGGCTCATCGCAACAGAAGCCACTGGAGTAGAAGCTCGTTTGACCAAATTCTTTTATGTTAACTTTCTGGTTTGGAACATTGCCACATGACACGATGCTAGTGGTGGATGCAACAAAATACATGGCGGAATGCCTCTTAAGTGACATGAGCACAACAAAATAGCAAGATAATTCATTTAGTAGAAAATATAAATTATGACACAAACAAAACCAACCATGATGCGATCAAATTATATAAGATATACAATATCTTAGAATAACGTAAGTTAAATTATCATTTAACTGCAACAAGTAAAATACATAGTGCTACTGAATTATGTCTACATGCATTATTTTGAAAGCCAAGCTGGCTTGTCTAACACCGAGATATGTATCTTGGTCTGCTACCAAGTTGAGATTAAGGCCATCCCATAGTATCAATGAAACATGTGTTGAAATATCTCCACTCTATCTCCTATCTTACATCATTGTTCTTGAGCATTATACCCCATAAGCTCTTTTATTTGCTCATTGGATAATGTCCCATTAAAGAAATATTTCAAAAAAATGCAAAAGGCTGGACCATACTTAGAATCATTGCATATAAGTTTTTTTGTATGATCTTACCTAAATCCGACGATTATTTAACACACAACTGTTCAAAATTAAAAGTCGTTTCTAGCCTTTATGTTTTTTGGCTTGACTCCATGTAAGAAAACTCACCATTAGTGTAAATACCATGTGAACTTGCCACGGACCTTGGCGGAAGACCGGTTGCATCTAAAGCGAGTAGGCAGGGCTTTGCAAAGAAAATCAAGCTCAAGGGGCAAGTCTTGAAGGTCTCCCTCATTGCAACCTTATCACGAGAGGTTGGTCCGCAAAATTAAAAAATGCACCGAGAATTAAATTCTCCCTCTCTCTCGCCCTCCAGAGAACATTTATGATGTCAATACTAAACTCCATTGTTTAAACCAGCTACTTCTCAGATAGCACACACGCTTGGACTTCCGATCTCGAGAGAAGATGAATGCGATCAATTGAGAGGCTCCAAACATTAATAATGTCGAGAATGACCAGAAATAAACCCTCACCGTCTTTGGTCGATACACAAAATGGCGTGCAAAAGCTATCTCCGACCAATTGTTTTAGCATAGATATCAAGAGCAAGGATCTTCATTATATAGTCTGTAAAAGGACTATGTATCTTCCCCTCAATTGCAGTTGCCTATAAACACATCATAAGGGATTTCAAAATTCCATCTAAAACAAAGTAACTCCGAAGGTAGGATCAATCACCTCATAAATGCATCTACATCTGGATGTAGAACAAAATTATTAAGTAGAACCACAATAACATCCATTTTAGTGATTTTTGCCCAAGCCTTATCTTGAATAACTTTTGTGGACCCGATCAGCTAATGTTACAACAAAATTGTAAACCGTTCGGCATTTTGAAGAAAAAGGAAAATGCTTTTGTGTCCATGCGACAAGCTTTATCGCATATTCTATATTTAATTCTGCAAAAGATTACTTGAACAGCTATTGATTCATCAAAAATGCCCGATTTGAATGCCCACATCCCACCATGAAAACTTTGGAAGTGTTGGAAATATATTTTGCCATAAGCGGTCGAAGCGGCAAGCTTCTAATCATCACAGATATGGAATTTTTCTTTACCGGATTGAAATAGAGGATTCAAATATCGTTTGCCTTCACTTCATCGGGATGGAAATTTGAAAAAAAACTACGATTTGGTTTTTGCCGAGCTTCGGACCGCCCCTTGGATGTGTATGAAACAGAAGAGCCTCATAGGCCATTAGAAATAGACCTCGCGATCTTGCACAAAAGATCGCCTCAAATACCGCATGATTTGTCCATTGCAAAGTCGAAGAGTAAATCTGTTGGTTTGGAGCAAGCCCATGCCCTTGAAATAAGCAAGGATACAACTTAGTTTAAAATCGACACAAACTTCGCAGACACAAAGAATTATGCAAAGCACACCTATTGAACCGGCTACTAATAATCAAAACTCATTATTATAGAACATTTTCTTCACCGCATCGCATCCGTTGGAGAATAATCGGTCTTGAAAGGAAAAAAAAAAAAACGTGACAATAATAGCTAACGTTTATTCTCGCCAAGGAAGATTTATCCGTTGCTCGCAATCCCAAACCAATCCAAATCTCATTTTCAAGCATATATATGATAAAAAAAAAGCGACTTACCATAAGAGTTTACAATTCATGGTTGTATCCTTGCCATCGAGGCTTAATAAATAAAAAAAAGAACGTAAATAACAAAAGTAAACTTTATTTATATAGAAGCGAATGTTTGATACCTGTCCTAATGTAGTACCAATCGGGGTCATATGGAGCAAGCTCCTTAAATGTCGCGATCTTTACAATGTCCCAATGAGCCAACTCGACTGTTCGAAGAAAGAAAGAGAATTTATCGTGATAAATACTCCTCAACAACAAAACGGGAAGATTAAAACAGACTTTAAAACAACCTCCTTTTTTAGTTTTCCTTCAAAAACACTTTAAGAGCACTAGGCGAGCCCATTTCACCTAGCCCCGCAAAAAGCTCAAACTGCGCTTTTGCTGGCCAAGACTAACATTAAAATACGTGTATTTTATAGGCGACCCATCCACAAACTTTGTAGCTCTGCAGATTTTACCATGGCCACAAAAGCAATGATCCGAAGCGTAAAAAAATGTAACGCCTTCTTATTCATACTGTAATGTTCAAAACTGAAGGGCAGAGCTTTATTCCCGACGAGAAAAGGCGAATGAATGGAGATAGAAAGGGGATGTGGGCGGTGCTACTTAACCAGCATAGTAGATGTCGACATTTAGTCTATTAGACTCTTACATACCATGTGCACATATCGTCCTTATTTCATATAACTCAAAAGGATATTAAACACCCCACATACAACCGATGGAATAATATCCAAACTCAATGTACTGCTGACAACCATCATTCAGTCACATACCTCATTAAATGAGAAAACCCAGCCAGCCTTAACAAAAGAATCAAAAATCTTAATTTCTACCTGAAATAGCAGGAAAAGTTTCAACACAATTAAATTCTCACCTAAAAAGAGCCGCTAATGGGTTTTCGTTCACATTTACACTACATGTGTCGTGTACATAGTACAAAACTTTGTTATGGCAATAAACATCAACTGCGCTGTTTCTTTAGCCAATCTTCAGGAATCTAATTAGCTCAGTGGGATTGAACATTCAATTATAGATTAGGTGAATTATAAAGTTTATAGCTTGCAAACATGTAGAAAACAAGCTTCAAGAGACATGAGATTACGTGATTACATATTGTATCTGAGCATGTAGGCCTGCAGCATTCTGTCTTGAAACGTTCTTGGGATGGGATCTTGCAAGTGCCTCTCAAAGATCTGGATCACTATGATTCTCAAATGGATCCAAGTTGAATCAGACAGTTCCTGGAGAATGAAAAAAGTCTAAGCCAACACCTTGAGGCAAGTAGAAAATATCCATTACCAGACATATTTACAATACCAGAGAAAAGAACTGGATTGTTTCAAGCCCGCTGTGCAGGTCATCGGTCATTTAGACCAAATTTTGCAATGTCACAGCCATCAATAAGTATTTGGCCTGCTTCAGACACCACAACACGAATTAAAGTATAAAACAGGCTTGATTTCCCTGCACTGGGCAGACCAGCAACGCCAAGTTTCTCATTTGATTTTACAGTTACTGAAAGACTATGAAGAACCAAGGGGAGTTCAGGCCCATAGCGCATGAACACATTCTTGAACTCAATATTTACTGAGTGGGCAGAGCTTGAAAATATACAAACTGAAGACATTATCAGTGAGCTTTAATTGCGTTAAACCCTTGTTCGGCTTAACTAGCAAGCTGAAGGACTGTTGTCAACAAAGATGTTCTTCTGAGTCTATAGTTCAATAGCTTGCAAATAATAATCTACACTTTAGTGACATTCTGTATAAATATTCACAGTGCTAATGATTTCAACGACAAACCTTTATACCCTTTCCAAAGTAATCCTTTCCTCCATCTCTTAGTTTAAGTGCTTCATATATACCTGATTAACAGAGGATACATGGGAATGTAAAGGACCACACTGCCAATTCAATCACAAAGAACAGAAAAGTTGATTCCAATTCCCCACTTGATTCATCTCCATGCTCAATACAATTGAAATTTGGCATACATGGCAGTGTCAAATTCAAGTCTGCTTCTCCTTCTACCAACAATAGAAGAAATTTGGTCTGCTGTATCAAACTTTAATGTCAAACACTCTTCAAACAATTCGAACAAATGACAAATCTAGGGCAAAGAATACCAGCATCATGCAAACTCAGTTTTACGAGTAGAATAAAGAAGAGCCAAAGACAATACCAAGAAAGCAAAAGCTCTGCTCCAAGTTTTACCCAGTGGGCAAGCTCAAATAACTTGAAACAATTATAGAAAAATGAAGGCAAACTGCTTTTCTTCCTAAATGCTGCAAAAGGAAACCAAAGGATTAGTCATCATGTCTTTATCATAGATGGACGATTTTCCAATTTAAATCTACCACGGCAAACCAAAAGCTCTATTGCGTTTACAGTATAATAACACATATCTACAAAGATTTGCCAATTGCTCTAAAACGGTACCTACAACATCAATATGCAGAGTTAAATACTTACATCAAAAGAACCCATATGAATTGGGGATTTGACAGAGGGTTTGAATTGCGCTTCTAAATGCTTGCTTCATGCTGAAAATTGTCAATTCTAAGCTTCAGATTCAAGAGTTTCAAAGTTCGAAGTCAGGAAGATTGAATTTTCAGCAACAAATTAATCCAAGGGTTGGTTTTGGACCAATCTTGGCTAAACTTTCAAATGCAGCAGATCATCTTCTTCCTATTGATTTAGACTTTTCATTGTCAAATGAAAGTAGTAAGGCACACACACTCGAGAAAGAACAATGTAATTGTGCCTCAAAGGCTGAAGTTTTGGGTTCGCATGAGCCAATGATGCTTAAAGAGGCTGCAGCAAAGTGAAGTATGGCAGCAAGCAAGATGATAAGGTATAAAACTATACTTCGATCTAGTACCCAGACATAAAAGAACGTTTGCCGAAAATGGGTGTAAAAGATTAAGTATAAAGCTTATTGAAGCATTGCAAAACATAACGCAAGATTAGTAGCAAAAGATTAGGTGCAAAGAGCAGGCATCGATTTTCAACTTCTCCTGTTGTAAATGACAACTATAGAAACTGTGCATTTCAGAAATACATTCTTCAATGGAGACTTTAACATAGATAAAAAACCATGAAGAACTTACAAAAGCCCAAGATTTACCTGCTCAATTTGGAGGTATGCTTGAAATGTAGATGTGCTTGCACCTGCACAAGATGTAGGCACTATAAATCAACAGAGACGAAAATCTAAATCTGTGACTTGATAAGAAAAAAAGACCAGCTCCTGGACTAATAATGGATCTGCCATTTCCATCCCAAGAGTTTCATCTCTTCAAAGAATATCTCACAGTTAGAACAGTTTATGCCTCCATGTAAGCAAATGTAAAAAATACTGCAATCGATGTTGGCTGTAAGTCTGGTTGGAGCCGACTCAACAAACTGGCATGAGGTCTCCCGATTTATACAGACCTCAAGTCTGGCAAAAAAACAAAAGGCATAAAGCCTAGCCTGTGGCTATTATCCCAGCACAACCGACCAACCTATTTTCGGCCTGGTCATCCGGTTGTGTGCATGCAGATGCGAAATGATCCATCCTGCAGATGCGCCATGATCCATCCTGTTGTCGTCCACGAAACCATTAACTTCTAGAAATTGCAAAACGGGATCCATGACATTGCTAAAAATGATGCCCTTAAGGCACGGAATGAAGTAGAGCCATTGGCACCCGACCAAGAAGAAATACAACAGAAAAAACCTTCCAGAAGTTTCCCGTTCCTCCATTTCTTCTTTCCCAAATTGTTCGTCTTCGTCTATCCAAGCTCTCTGCACAATAAAACATGAGAGTAAGATTCAGGACCAAATTTCCCAAGCTTAGATACAGCGCCTAAATTTCTTACTGGATAAATGCCACTAACAATACTTTGTTCAAAAAGAATCGAGAACGAGGTTTTATACAAATCCTCAAGCCCGGAGCCATAAAAAGAAAACGATTTGTTTCCCCCAAGCTTTTCATGATGCATCACATAGATTTCCCACACTTATATCTATCTGAAGGATCCATATAATGGCTCATTTTAGCGGACTTCAGGGCACCGGAGGCTGGAAACTTAACCCAAAAGGCAGATTTTTCTGTAATGAGGCAAATACAGAACGATTTTGGGACATTAAAATGCCGATAAAAAACAAAGGCTGCAAGAAAAAAACGACGATTTGAGCTTCAGTTTGGAGCTCTGCCATGGCTCCACCGGACCTTGGTCATACGCGATGGTCGGATGAGCAAAGGAAAATCGATTCATTAAACTTCCTATACAATGATTGGACAAAACAGAAGGGTCTTGCAGGAGTGCCAGAGCCTGTACTAGCACAAATAGAGCGCAACATAGCTTTCGAGGCACAATTTGGCCCAATTCTAATGCTAGCAATTCATTTTGTACAAATCTATTCCAAATGTTGCAAACTTTTATCAGCAGATCTTCGTGAGACCCATTGAAGAAAAATTAGGCCCCAAAACAGAGACTTGAAATGAATTCGATGGCCAAAGCTTTTAATCCAGAGAGATAAAAGGTGAAAATGCTCACCGGCTTGGAGCCATACCCTCTTCAGCATTTAGCATGTGCCTGTTAATCGAAAATACATTTAATCTGCAATGGCAAATGGGTTGAATCACAAATAATACAAATTTCACTATTCGTCACATCATGAACAAAATGCAGAGAAGAATGCAACTCCAAACGAAATATTCCGCTTCAAGTCGTCCTGTTTATTGGACGCGGAACTGAAACCGAAAAAAAAGCCACGGGAGCTCAACTCCATAGCCAAATCCATTAAAAAGAGGAATTTGAAATTTGCGTAAGAGAAGGAATTGCTGCAAATGTAATTTGGGCCGAAGTCGCAAGAATGATGCTTAGAGACACAGACAAAAATGATAATCAGGTTTGTTCTTCGGTTACCGGAGTTGTTGATGTTGTTGAAGCACGCATCGAATTCCCGGCTCTCTTTTTGCACTGAAGAACCTTGAGGAGCTCGAATCCCTGGCTGGACCTGGCTTAAGGCGGGCTCGCAGACGAAGAAGCTGCCTTCAATAAATGAATATTGGCATATCCATTAATGGTCTTTGACACGTCTCTAGAGGTAAACGATGCAAATTTAGGGAGGAGAGAAATCTTTTTTATTTTACGCCATCTCGCGGGGTGTGGAGTCAAGATACGTGGCCTAAAGTGGTGCCACCTCTTTAATTACATTAATTTCAGTGAGTTACTAATTAATAATGGTCACATCAAACAATACTCAAATCCATTAACTTCAATGAGTTACTAATCGATGGCCGAGATGAAATCTTCAAATCCAACGGTCCCCATCAAAAGCCCCAAATAAAGGGGGCTGCTTGGGGTTGATTGGAGGGCCACGATTTCTCACGTGCCCGATCAATGGTGCAGAGATGGGGTGCATGCCCCATCCATGCCCCATGCATGCCCCCCCATCAAATCCAAGGGCCATTGTCGCGACACCTCAAAAAATCGACGGCCAGGAATAATCTCTACAAACTTTCACCCCCCCATAGGACCCATAATATAATTGTATATATATAATAGATATATATATATATATATATATATATATATATATATATATATATATATATATATATATATATATATATATATATATATATATATATATATATATATATATATATATATATATATATATATATATATATATATATATATATATATATGAGTGGTCTAAGGCTAATCCTCATTATGATCTAGGAGTCAAAAATGTTTTGTCGTAATTACACATCTGATTGGGGTTTATTTCTCTACCTATGGGTGAATTGAACTATTTGTTGCTGGTTTTCACATCTTGTGTGTGATAGCATGGCATATGGATTATAGTACTTGGATAAAAGGTTTTTTGATAAGAGGATATGCAATTGTCTTGGGCCAGTCTGCTGCCATGTTTGTGCAGCACATAATGATGCCAGGCATGGACCTTTTTATGCATTACTGACAATCATGGCTTTTTGTTCTTTTTAACAAATGCTGACCCATTATGAAGCTCGGCAGAATGAAGTTATGGTTCAGTTGACCATGGCGTAGTAGAATGAAGTTATGGTTCTGATTAATGGATGCAAAGATAGCTTTAGCAAAGTTGATTCAGTTAAGGACTCTTAGGATTCAATATAGTGATTTGGATTTTATTGATTGTTTGTCCTAATACGTTTCATAACTGTGGGATGCCCCTTGTTGTGACCAGTACTTCTCATATTTTAAATCTGGGTCAATTTGTAGCTATAGAATCTGTTAATACCCTTTGACAATAGTTTGTTACTATACATATACAGGGCCTTAGAGATTGGTATGGTTTAAATGCAAGATTGACTTGTATTTAGCTTGTATGCTCTTCAAATTATTAATTGCAAGAACAAGGAATTTATGGTAATGGCCAGATATATTGTGAGACTTAGTGCCTACTAGTTCTTTAAGATAATTAAGAAATTGTGCCACATGTCTGAATTAAACCGTCAATGTTATTTGTTTGTGTATTACATGGTCATGAAGATTTGGTTAATATTGTTGGTGGCTCCGAATATTCCTTGGTACATGAGTAGTAACAAGTGTCTGTGTTTGTAAATAACCTAAACAATAGTCGAAACCCTAGCCGCATATGCATCCCCGGCCATATGACGAGTTCCGGCACGATATCGACGGATTTGTGCAATGGCGTGTACTGTAACCAATTTTTTCGATCCTATCATTATCTGGTTACAAGCTTGCTTATGTGGATACAATGACAGTCGGACACAAGCTACGAATTATATGGTATAGTGCTATGTTTCTTGTAAACTAGGTGATTACTGAATGATAATACAGATTATACATCATTAGCGTGATTGTGGATCTATAAATATAGTCATTCGCTGTGTTTTTCTCATTTGTATTCTGTCATGACCAAAGGGGGCAGGCCTGAGGGCGCTCAGAATAAAGGTCTCACCAGAGCTAAGCTCACTGAGTTTCTCAGAAGGAATGGGTTGGAGCATGACAGCACCCAACCAACCAAAGCTCAGCTATTAGATCTATGCAGGCGAAATGGTCTTGACCCCAATAGGGCCAAGAATGATCCTGGCATCAGGAAGTTCATACCAGGGAATGATCAAGGCAGCAAAACTCTGAAGATTTCAGATGCCAATACCAGTGATATTGAAGTTGTTCCTCAATCTGATGACGATTTTGACACAGAGGATGAAGACATCCAGCCTAATCAGGTTCAATTCTTTATTTCTATTTCCTTCAAGCATTCTGGTTTTTATAATGCAGTCTTTTATGTACTGTATTACTGGTCCTTTGTCTTGGTTTTTGTATTGCTGATTACTTTCTTCTGTGATATCTCTCATCTTTGGCTTGAGGGTTTCTAGTACATGGTGTATGTTTCTCTAGTGCACTGATCCAGCTGTTAATGTATTTTATGGCATAGAGATAGCTGAATGCAATCAATTATTTGGTCCCTTGTCATCATTCTCTGAATATCTCTCGCTCCTGGATTGCCTTATGGTTACCCTTTGCTTTTTTGAATATGTTCTCTTGATGAATTGCATGATACAGTGATACTTCCATTAAATGTCATCTGCTGAAGCTTGAGAATGTTATTTTAACACATGGATCTGCACAGATCATGGGCTAGCCCTTGCTAAAACTTATCTGCATAGTTCCTTGAATGCTTAGGTATACAGTCAGACCGTCCTGTTCATGGTCATTCCCTGATATCTGATTATTCCTGACACTTGTATGGTTTATGATTGATTCCCTAGCATATTTTAAAGTGGTCACATCAAGTTCTATTGCCTTTGTTTTCGGATCATTAAGCCAGCTTATCCCAATCAGTTTTCTGCCTTTTGTTTGCAATCAAAATGCATTCCTGTTGTTCATGACTATAAGCCTTATGTCTTGGTAAGATTGAAACCTTTTTTCCGTTATGTTCCAGTTTGTTATGAGTAACTCTATTTTATCTCCCTGGCTTTGTGGTTAATATCGGATATAATTGTGGTGTCTTCATGTATGCATGAGTTCTTTTTGTAATGCATATTCTACCATTGAATATTGCATGTTTGTTGGAGCTCTTTGACCAACTTTACCTGGTTATTCATCTCCTGATCTGGCTGGTGGATGGTTTGGTTTGTACATGAAGTTACTCTATTGTCCCTGTGCTGCCTTAGTGGTTTTTGCTTGGCTGGGCCTAGCCTTTGGAGCTGCATTCCTGATCTATGATAAATGTATAACATTCCATAACTGTTAAAAAAGGCATCAATAATATGATGTGAGCTTATTACAAATGGTAGACGTAATCTCTGTTTTTTGGTTTAATGCTTGATTTCCATAAATGTCAGTCTCTGGCTCTGGTAACATGTTGGGTTCGGTTCTAATGCATGGTGATATGGATACCGTCTGCTCAAATTTTTATACCAGCATATTAAGGTTTTGGTTTTTATTCTGCTAGTGAGCATACCTCCTGTTTTCAGTGTGATAAATGCCTGGTAATTTAATATAGCCATCATAATTTTTCCCTTAATGACCCCAATGTATTAGTGTTGGCCATATATGCATGCTGGTGCTTTACCTGAATCCTTAACTTGATGGGTTTTCCAGTTTTAAATGCACATATGCTCGCTCAATATCAGCAATTTCTCCAGGTGTTTGGTGTTTAGTTTGATTAGTATTGGGGCCTTCTTAGTTTGCACGAATCTGTTCTTAACATTCTTAACCTGTTTCTACAGTTTGAGCTACCTACATTAAATGCACTCTTGAAACAGTTTTGTTTGGTTATCCAAAGTTGGTCTAGTAATTTATTTCTCGGGCTTTTGAAAGCTTAAATTAAGCCTGATGAGTCTGCTACTATATTGATCTTGTTCTGCTATAGCTATTAGTTCATCTATTAAGCTGCTTTAGGCTTTAATGCTTATGATTCTACCAACGATGATTCTTTGTCAGTCAAAAGTATTTTCTCTTGGTGGGCGTGGGTGATCAGCATGCTGTCTTGCATCAGGACAGTTTTAGTTTTCTCGATAGGAATATGTGGTGGTGCTAGTATTGGTGAACATATCTGCAGTCTACTCTTATGGATCTAACCCTGCCTTAATTCTGTAATTACTATGCAGTGTGCTAGGATCTGTGGCCTGACCCTCTTATCTAAGACTAGTTCTTTATTCTGATGGTTGGTAGTTAAGATTTGTATTCTCAAATAATTCATTGCCCTCGGCTGTATGGTGTCATTTTGGTATGATCTCGTTACCTTTATATATTTGGTAAGCTGTCTTCTTACTGGATTCCAACATGTTACGTATATCTTTCTTATCTGTGGGTAAAGGGCCGAAAGGCCAAGGTTGTTCATAGCTTACCTGCTAGCATAGGCATTATTACCCTTCTTAGGCTAATGTATGCTTTTTTGCTGCAGGTAACCGAACTCCTTCTCCCATGTCTTGTTTTCAGCATGATGTATTCTTGTGGGCGTGTTTCTGCAAGTTTATGAACAAAATATGTATAATTGTTGTTTTTAACTCTGGAATACGGTAAGAATTTTCCTCTGGTTATTTTTTGACAGCACATTGTTTGGTACATTACCTAAACTCTTGGATTCTTTTCTGCTTTGATCCATGTATACATCACTTTACATTCCTTTTGAATAAAATTTCTGGAAATATTGTTCAAATGGTTGTCTTTTTATAATGTAGTAATTCTTTGATTTCCATTTCATTTGGTTATTATCTGCTTTCTGATTTATTTGTAGTGTTACCACTTGGTTTGTTTCTAGCTTAATATGATTTTTGTACTTATTTTCGAATCTGTTGTGGCAGTTCTTACATGTTAGTATCATTCAGATCAGTTTTTATAGGTTTAAAGCAACCCTAGGTTGTAATAGTACTATATTGTTTGGTTAAACTCAATTACTGTTTCTGCATTCTTTTATTCTGTATAAATCTCTAAGGCTTCCCCTTTTGGGGTCCGATAAGTCCCGTCTTACCTTTAGTTAGTTTGGTAAGGCTTGGATGTCTTGACAAATTATTAGGTTTTGTTTTGGCTAGTATATATACCCGATTTCGGATCGCTGGTTATACCAGCGTGAGCCTTAGAGATGATATTATGATTTGTACAATATTCTAATTATTTAAGTATTTCAGGATGCTAATCTCAACACGCGCAAAATTTTCAACTTGGCTGATAGCAACCAGCAATTAAATGGACAGAAGCTTGACAATAGGCCTGGATGGTATCCGGAAATTGGTGCACTTGGTTATGCTGGTATTTTGGCACCAAACAAGGCTGTGCAAACAGTGCTTTCTTGTATCAGGAGTCAGGAGATCCATAACTTGTTTATTTGCAAGGAAAGCATGTTGGTAGAGGGTGAGATTTCTGCCATTTTATTTCTGGGTTTCAATGGTATGCTTGAGCTGGTTTCTGGATTCAAAAACAGGGATTATAATACTTGCCATAAACTGATTGTTGACACCTATAATTCCTTACCTGGTACACACATTGCCGCTGATAGACAGGACCTTTTTGATCTGCTTTCTTTTATCAAAGGCCTTACTGTTCTGGAAACCATGAACAACATCAAACCCCATACCTTTGTTCCTATTTCCAATAAGTCCACTGCTGTGAAAAGTACTGAGCAGCCTGCTACCTTAGATAACTGCCTGTTTGACATGGACGGATTTGAAGAGGATAGTTTCCTTTTTAAGAAAACAGACACTGTGGAAGATGCTGAGAATGCAGATAACAGTTCTGAATTTGATGATGAGAATAATGTCAGAAAAATGTTGGAGCAGTATAGTCTTAAGGAACTCAACCTTTTTAATTGTGGAAGCTTTCCTATCATGACTCATAGAAACGTGGAAATACATGGTGAACAATTTGAACAGATTTTGTGGGCCAGCAAAAATCTAGGTGTTATTGCACCAATCAGTAAGGAATCATGGATTAAGTTAGCCAGACTTAGCTATGAGGAGGTTAGTAAAGCTGAAGCTGATGCCTTTTCTTTCACTAAACATATCAGGAAAATCCAGGACCCTGGGTTACCCTTTGACATGAAGCTGCTGAAAAGAGCATGCCAAATTGGTACAGGTATGTACATTGGACAAAAAGGACACATGGCTAAAACGGAAGAAAAAAGAAATGATTTTTACCTCAAAAGGATCTTCAGAACTTATTGTCCTTTTTTCAAATGTGACTGTGAGATGGTCTGCGATGAAAAATGTGTAGACAACATAATTTGGTTTGATCACTTAGTCTGGTTTATGGCAAACAATTTGGAGAAGATCTGGCCTGATCAAAAAATACAGATGAGGTTTGCACTCTTATCTAATTTTCTGGCTACAGAACCTATTAAAGGGGTGGTTTTGTCTTATGTTGGTTACCTGGCTTTGAGGGAGCTCATGTTTAAAATGACACACAAACTTGCTGAAAATGTCAACATTAATCTGAGGAATGAGTTTGGCAGGTCCAGGGCCGTTGAAATCATTGAAAAGACTATCAGATCAAAGAAATTCTTACTTGAACACTTGCACGACAACAGTAGTTTGGGGTTTGCTCCAACGTACAAAAAGAAGGCAATTCCTAGCAATGTGACTTGTGGTATACTTAGGCCTCCTAAACTAGCAAGATGCACTGTTGCAGGTAGCTCTGTTCCTGGTATAATTGAAACTGAAATGAGGAACAAGAATATTGGTGGTCTAGCAGCCAAGACATCCAGTGGACCTACCACGAAAACTGGGTAACTGGTTAGTTTTCTTACTCATTTACTATGATGACTTTTTTTTTGTGCATGCATTGCATACTATTACCTCTTTTGGCCACAGTGCCTTTCGTTTACTACTGGGGTTTTCCCAATTCTTTACTGGCCATATTTTCTTAAATCTTATTCATTGGTTAACAGATCAAATGGAGGACTATTGCTACTAGAGCTGATGGAAGACTTAGGCTTCAGACCGTGAAAGAAAAGAAAAACTATAAATATGTCCATTTCACTTACTTTTCTAAAGTAGTGGATAAGATTGGCTTTAGTGGCACTTTTAAAACTGTCCTAAGTAGGTTTTTTGGAATTGAAGGATATGATATATGGGAAGACACTGTTTTTGGCTGGCGTTATTCTTCTTGTTTAAAGGATTTATGCTACAAACCTAAATCTGTTTTTGCTGTTAATACGCCTCCAGTATGTCCTTGTTCTAACCCAAGGCTTCATAAGTTCATTGACCCCATGATTGGACATATTAGAACAACTGATTTAAATATAGTGCATTGTTCTGGCCTTAGAAAGTGGTTTGCCCTTGGACTCAACTACATTCCTGATTTTCCATTTACTTTGGAACAATACAAATATGAAATGCAGAATACCATTGAAGAATTTTTTAGTGTACATGGTGAAGCATTATCCAAGTTTGAGGCTAAAACTATTGATGATTGTAAGGAGGCTTTGAGAAAGGAGACTAAATGGCAGGCCAAGTACTATATTGAAAGCAATTATGATATAAAAAAGAAATTTCTGATTAGGGATGATGCCATTATTAAAAATCTGAATTGGTTAACTGGTAACCTGTACATTTCGGGTGTTGACAAAGCAAACAATAATCCTGCTTTCATATGTCCTTTGCATATTAGGGAAGAAGCTGACAAAAGGCTTGAAAGTGAGGACTTTTTCAAGTGTGATATATCTGCTGTTGAATTAGTAACACAGATTGAAACTGAATTAACCACTCTATTGGGTGAAGGGCACTTTACCAGTAACAAATTACCGTACCTTCTTGGTATATTCAAGGCTCACAAAAATGAATATAGATGGATTACCAATGCGCATGATACCATTTTTTCCATTTCTGCATCCATTATCTCTGCTGGTCTCAACCTGATCTTGGAAGCATGGCCCCTTATATGCTATGAGCTGTGTAAGGCAGGAAACTTTTTTCAGATCAACAAGATCAAGGCTTCATGGGTCATTAATTCTGTTTATGATGTGGTATGCAATTTGCCTACCAAAATTGATAACATATTTGTGGCAGATATAACCAAATGTTACGAGAATATACCTTTGGATGGTGATGATGGTATCTGCAACATTATAGAGCAGGTCATTAGACTTGCATGGACATCCAAAAGAAAGGGGCATGCTGGTTTTGATATGTGGTACAGAATAATGGAAAATTCCAATATTTTCATGGAATGGAAGAATAGGACACCTGATGACAATGCTTGGAAAAGGATGGACATGGGACTGTTTACTGAGATTAACAAATGGCTCCTAAACAACTGCTTTCTTTTGATGCATAATGGTATCTGGAAACAGATAAAAGGGATCCCCATGGGTTTTGCTGCAAGCCCGGCCTGGTGTAACCTTTACCTTGCATGGTTTGAACTAAGGTTTATTCTCGAATTGATTAAAGCAGGAAGAATGATGGAAGCAGCTGCCTTCAGGAGCAGTTTTAGGTACATTGATGACTTGCTTGTAATCAATAACCCTTTTGTCAAGAAATTTGTGGGTCTGCTGGATAGTTCCAATGAGGATGGAATCTACAATCTTGACCACCTGGTTATAAAGGATGAGACTGTTTACTGTGATTGGAACCCTACTGTTGGGAAAAAGGCTGATTTTCTCAATATGAGCATTGAGATTTTGTCGCATGTTAATGGTGTGTATTCTACTTATAGATACGACAAGAGAAGTAAGTTACCATTTCAGGTTTCAAGATTTATTGATGCCTCTAGCTGTCGCCCATATCTCATGGCGTGTAACGTCATTATCTCTCAAGTGCAACCATACTTATATGTGCACAGTAACCCTATGAATGCTGCAAAAGACATTGTCGAGCTCATTAAGATGTTCAATGCTAAGGGTTTCAGATTTGTGGATCTCTGGCACAAAGTTCTTAAAGTACTGCAAGATGAGAATTTTCCAGGCCTCAGATATGACATCAATGTTCTCAAATCAGAACTCAACAAACTCAGGTATGCTTTTTGAAGGTTTTGAATATGTTTGTATTTGCTGATTATGTAGATGGCAGGAGGGTCCCTATGCGTAGGGACCCTTCTGTCCTTATGCGTTCAATGGGACCCATCCTAGCCATCCGGTAGGAGGGAGGTTATATATGAGTGGTCTAAGGCTAATCCTCATTATGATCTAGGAGTCAAAAATGTTTTGTCGTAATTACACATCTGATTGGGGTTTATTTCTCTACCTATGGGTGAATTGAACTATTTGTTGCTGGTTTTCACATCTTGTGTGTGATAGCATGGCATATGGATTATAGTACTTGGATAAAAGGTTTTTTGGTAAGAGGATACGCAATTGTCTTGGGCCAGTCTGCTGCCATGTTTGTGTAGCACATAATAATGCCAGGCATGGACCTTTTTATGCATTACTGACAATCATGGCTTTTTGTTCCTTTTAACAAATGCTGACCCATTATGGAGCTCGGCAGAATGAGGTTATGGTTCTGTTGACCATAGCGTAGTAGAATGAAGTTATGGTTCTGATTAATGGATACAATGGTAGCTTTAGCAAAGTTGATTCAGTTAAGGACTTTTAGGATTCAATATAGTGATTTGGATTTAATTGATTGTTTGTCCTAATACGTTTCATAACAGTGGGATGCCCCTCTTTGTGACCAGTACCTCTCATGTTTTAAATCTGGGTCAATTTGTGGCTATAGAATCTGTTAATACCCTTTGACAATAGTTTGTTACTATACATATACAGGGCCTTAGAGATTGGTATGGTTTAAATGCAAGATTGACTTTTATTTAGCTTGTATGCTCTTCAAATTATTAATTGCAAGAACAAGGAATTTATGGTAATGGCCAGATATATTGAGAGGCTTAGTGCCTACTAGTTTTTTAAGATAATTAAGATATTGTGCCACATGTCTGAATTAAACCGTCAAATTTATTTGTTTGTGTATTACATGGTCATGAAGATTTGGTTAATATTGTTGGTGGCTCCGAATATTCCTTGGTACATGAGTAGTAACAAGTGTCTGTGTTTGTAAATAACCTAAACAATAGTCGAAACCCTAGCCGCATATGCATCCCCGGCTATATGACGAGTTCCGGCACGATATCAACGGATTTGTGCAATGGCGTGTACTGTAACCAATTTTTTCGATCCTATCATTATCTGGTTACAAACTTGCTTATGTGGATACAATGACAGTCGGACACAAGCTACGAAATATATGGTATAGTGCTATGTTTCTTGTAAACTAGGTGATTACTGAATGATAATACAGATTATACATCATTAGCATGATTGTGGATCTATAAATATAGTCATTCGCTGTGTTTTTCTCATTTGTATTCTCGGTCATGACCAAAGGGGCAGGCCCGAGGGGCTTCGTAATAAAAAGGTCTCACCAGAGCTAAGCTCACTGAGTTTCTCAGAAGGAATGGGTTGGAGCATGACAGCACCCAACCAACCAGAGCTCAGCTATTAGATCTATGCAGGCGAAATGGTCTTGACCCCAATAGGGCCAAGAATGATCCTGGCATCAGGAAGTTCATACCAGGGAATGATCAAGGCAGCAAAACTCTGAAGATTTCAGATGCCAATACCAGTGATATTGAAGTTGTTCCTCAATCTGATGACGATTTTGACACAGAGGATGAAGACATCCAGCCTAATCAGGTTCAATTCTTTATTTCTATTTCCTTAAAGCATTCTGGTTTTTATAATGCAGTCTTTTATGTACTGTATTACTGGTCCTTTGTCTTTGTTTTTGTATTGCTGATTACTTTCTTCTGTGATATCTCTCATCTTTGGCTTGAGGGTTTCTAGTACATGGTGTATGTTTCTCTAGTGCATTGATCCAGCTGTTAATGTATTTTATGACATAGAGATAGCTGAATCCAATCAATTATTTGGTCCCTTGTTATCATTCTCTGAATATCTCTCGCTCCTGGATTGCCTTATGGTTACCCTTTGGTTTTTTGAATATGTTCTCTTGATGAATTGCATGATACAGTGATACTTCCATTAAATGTCATTTGCTGAAGCTTGAGAATGTCAGTTTAACACATGGATCTGCACTGATCATGGGCTAGCCCTTGGTAAAACTTATCTGCATAGTTCCTTGAATGCTTAGGTATACAGTCAGACCGTCCTGTTCATGGTCATTCCCTGATATCTGATTATTCCTGACACTTGTATGGTTTATGATTGATTCCCTAGCATATTTTAAAGTGGTCACATCAAGTTCTATTGCCTTTGTTTTCGGATCATTAAGCCAACTTATCCCAATCAGTTTTCTGCCTTTTGCTTGCAATCAAAATGCTTTCCTGTTGTCAATGACTATAAGCCTTATGTCTTGGTAAGATTGAAACCCATTTTCTGTTATGTTCCAGTTTGTTATGAGTAACTCTATTTTATCTCCCTGGCTTTGTTGTTAATATCGGATATAATTGTGGTGTCTTCATGTATGCATGAGTTCTTTTTGTAATGCATATTCTACCATTGAATATTGCATGTTTGTTGGAGCTCTTTGACCAACTTTACCTGGTTATTCATCTCCTGATCTGGCTGGTGGATGGTTTGGTTTGTACATGAAGTTACTCTAGTGTCCCTGTGCTGCCTTAGTGGTTTTTGCTTGGCTGGGCCTAGCCTTTGGAGCTGCATTCCGGATCTATGATAAATGTATATCATTCCATAACTGTTAAAAAAGGCATCAATAATATGATGTGAGCTTATTACAAATGGTAGACGTAATCTTTGTTTTTTGGTTTAATGCTTGATTTCCATAAACGTCAGTCTCTGGCTTTGGTAACATGTTGGGTTCGGTTCTAATGCATGGTGATATGGATACGGTCTGATCAAATTTTTATACCAGCATATTAGGGTTTTGGTTTTTATTCTGCTAGTGAGTATACCTTCTGTTTTCAGTGTGATAAATGCCTGGTAATTTAATATAGCCATCATGATTTTTCCCTTAATGACCCCAATGTATTAGTGTTGGCCATATATGCATGCTGGTGCTTTACCTGAATCCTTAACTTGATGGGCTTTCCAGTTTTAAATGCACATATGCTCGCTCAATATCAGCAATTTCTCCAGGTGTTTGGTGTTTAGTTAGATTAGTATTGGGAGCCTTCTTAGTTTGCACGAATCTGTTCTTAACATTCTTAACCTGTTTCTACAGTTTGAGCTACCTACATTAAATGCACTCTTGAAACAGTTTTGTTTGGTTATCCAAATTTGGTCTAGTAATTTATTTCTCGGGCTTTTGAAAGCTTAAATTAAGCCTGATGAGTCTGCTACTATATGGATCTTGTTCTGCTATAGCTATTGGTTCATTCATTAAGCTGCTTTAGGCTTTAATGCTTATGATTCTACCAACGATGATTCTCTGTCAGTCAAAAGTATTTTCTCTTGGTGGGCGTGGGTGATCAGCATGCTGTCTTGCATCAGGACAGTTTTTGTTTTCTCGATAGGAATATGCGGTGGTGCTAGTATTGGTGAACATATCTGCAGTCTACTCTTATAGATCTAACCCTGCCTTAATTCTGTAATTACTATGCAGTGTGCTAGGATCTGTGGCCTGACCCTCTTATCTAAGACTAGTTCTTTATCCTGATGGTTGGTAGTTAAGATTTGTATTCTCAAATAATTCATTGCCCTCGGCTGTATGGTGTCACTTTGGTATGATCTCGTTACCTTTATATATTTGGTAAGCTGTCTTCTTACTGGATTCCAACATGTTACGTATATCTTTCTTATCTGTGGGTAAAGGGCCGAAAGGCCAAGGTTGTTCATAGCTTACCTGCTAGCATAGGCATTATTACCCTTCTTAGGCTAATGTATGCTTTTTTGCTGCAGGTAACCGAACTCCTTCTCCCATGTCTTGTTTTCAGCATGATGTATTCTTGTGGGCGTGTTTCTGCAAGTTTATGAACAAAATCTGTATAATTGTTGTTTTTAACTCTGGAATACGGTAAGAATTTTCCTCTGGTTATTTTTTGACAGCACATTGCTTGGTACATTACCTAAACTCTTGGATTCTTTTCTGCTTTGATCCATGTATACATCACTTTACATTTCTTTTTGAATAAAATTTCTGGAAATATTGTTCAAATGGTTGTCTTTTTTAATATAGTAATTCTTTGATTTCCATTTCATTATCTGCTTTCTGATTTATTTGTAGTGTTACCACTTCGTTTGTTTCTAGCTTAATATGATTTTTGTACTTAATTTTGAATCAGTTGTGGCAGTTCTTACATGTTAGTATCATTCAGATCAGTTTTTATAGGTTTAAAGCAACCCTAGGTTGTAATAGTACTATATTGTTTGGTTAAACTCAATTACTGTTTCTGCATTCTTTTATTCTGTATAAATCTCTAAGGCTTCCCCTTTTGGGGTCCGATAAGTCCCGTCTTACCTTTAGTTAGTTTGGTAAGGCTTGGATGTCTTGACAAATTATTAGGTTTTGTTTTGGCTAGTATATATATATATATATATATATATATATATATATATATATATATATATATATATATATATATATATATATATATATATATATATATATATATATATATATATATATATATATATATATACAAGTTTTTGTACTATCAATGGGATAAAATAAAATGAGATGAAACGAAAATGTATAGATAGTTAGGGTGGTGAGTATGTTATTTGTCCTAAACCATCATCCCAGACTTAGCTTACTAAGACCAAATCGAATTAGACAATGTCTTTACACAAAGTAAGACCAAATAGTGTCGAGCTACAATAATCAGTAAATCAACAACTGCACTATTCATAAGGTTAAGTTAAAGAGGCCCTTTAAACAAATTTAGTTACCAAGCTAGAGCAAATGACTAGTTATTTTAATGCACGTCATTGTTCCCTTAGATTCTCCAAGATTCCATCTAAATTGCCATAGATTCTTAGAGATTTTATGGCGATTCTCTTAGATTCCCCAAGATTTTATCAAGATTCTCTTAGATTCTCTAAGATTCCATCAAGAATCTTCTAGATTCTCAAAGATTCTCAAAAGATTTCCTTAGACTCCCCTAGATTCCCAAAGATTCTCTTAGATTCCCTTGCCTTGTGCTAAAAACTGAGTACATTATGATACTTTGTTAGTTCTACATAGTCTTTTCATACATGAACTGAAGTTGTAAGTCAATGCAACTCATTGTAACTCTTTGGTTTGAATAACATCACTTTGACTACACCGGCCACCTAGACTACGCACACCATGAACATAGCAGATGGCTCAAACGAGCCATAAGGCAAGTACTTATGAAGCAAATTATGAATGAAGTACGAGGAGAATGTGTGTGCGCACTTTCTAGTGCTGTGAATATTGCCTCTAGGAAAATTCCATCGTTCATAAATGCCATATTAATCTCTTCTGCCGGTCCCTCAATCCAACCACATTTTACATATGATGTCCCACTTGCAGACTGTTGCATTCCAATGCAGAAATACTTCTCGTTGTTCTTGTTTTGTAAGTGTCTGCATGTACAAATTCGAATTGGCCTTCGCCAGGCAGCAAAGCAGCAACATGCTCATTTGCTTGATGAGCTGGATTCTTGCAAATTTTGAACATATGCCTCTAGATGAGAAACATTGATGTAAAGAATGCAGCCCACGAGACACACAAGTCTCAAAAAAAAAAATGCTCATAAGGACATGAGGTAGAGCCCCTGCATTCTGTTGTTTCAAAATTGGCCATTGAACTAGAAGCCATCCGAAATTAAGAGGAAGAGTAGTAGCCCTTTCATACTACTCCAAAAAATGATGGGCTCAAGATAAATCTCCAACGATGAGCATCACTCAAAACAACAACAGAGGCCTTAGTGATAACCCTGGCATTCAAATTCTATATAAACTCTAATAGTTCACAAAAAAAAAACCCTATTTTTAATAAACCTTCTTTTCCCAACAAAAAATAAAATTATAAAAACTATTTGCCAAAATATGCACTCAATTAAGAACAAACCATCTTGAGAGTTGGTTATGCACTAGAATAATGGTTAGATATATGTAACTAGGTGAATGAACTTAAAGATGAATAATCCATATCGCATGCCTAACTGTAAAGCTTGTTTGGAGGTTTAATGTATCAATGGACATCCAACATAGAAGTTTTTCTCATTATATGATGATTTACTTGGACATGTATTGACATCTGGCGATGTCCAAAGGGGCACCTGTTATCAAAGACCATGAAACAACTTTCAGTAAAATTAAAACAAATTTCAACCATGTGTATTTTTTACCTTGGTCTCAATGCCTCTCTTCCATGTCGCACATGGTGCACAACGAAAGCTTTGTGCTATCATGTAGAGTACAATGGTTGTCAACTATAGCATATAAGAAATGCAATCAAACCATGTTTAGCATATATGAAATGCAATCAAACATGTTTAACATCTTGACCCAATTCTCCTGCCATTTAACAAAATATATAATCAGCTATTTTTTGTCCTAGTGTTTGAATATAAATCAGCATTTTCTAGCTAGATGATTATTAAATTGCACTTGTTGTGGTGCCCATATATATGAATTAGAATATATGAAACGCACATCTTCATATATGCACTTATATTGCTAATACTTTTGTAATCAACTATCTTTTGCTCTATGTTTTTACCCCCTAATATAAATCAACATTACTAAGTGTATCTTATTCATTCCTTGTCAAAGATTAAACTCGTAATCTAAAAATTTGAAAAAGCAAAAGAGCATTGAGGATCAATGTAGAAAAGCAGGCATACAGCGTGGAACTTGCAAAGTGGTTTCCTTTATATTATGCTGTGTTGAAGATACATAATTCACTACAAAGTTGTGAATTACTGTCCAGCATTTTATTACCTTTTGCTCCAGAGTCTTGAGGGACATAAGTTTTTAGGCATGGATGTTAGGTTCTCGAATGGAGCACCTGTGCAAATGATGCAAGTTCAAGAGCAGGATCAGGATGTATTTCTATGTTCGCTCAGCTTCATCTTCTTCGTAAATAGTATCCATTATCAATATGTACATGTAAATGTGCCTACCATGATGTAGGAATGCAGCGAAAAACTAGCAAACCAATCTCCTTACCAACTTGTCATGTTTGGCCATATTTAGCTTTTCAAATTCAACTACTCTGTTTTGCATTTTGTGAAGACCAGATTTCGTATTTCGTAGACTGCTTCAGAAATTGCAGATTGCTTCTCTTTAGAGATAATAAATTTCCTCACCTTCTTTCAAAAAACACTCCCCTACAGTAGATCTGAGCTTAGATTGCTGTAATAAGATCACTTCTAAAGCCATCTTGGGGGGCAGCCTAGGATTCTTTGCAACATGCTTACAAGACTCAAAAGTTAGTCTTTGATAGCTCATTGCTTTGCAAAGTTCCACTGTTTCAGCTTCTGTAATCTTTGGGTGTGTCTAACAAAAAAAGAAAACATATGAAATCAGTAGCTAGAGATGTGCAAGTCGAAACTATTTGTAATGCACATATTCAAGAAGAGTAGAAATTAAGGAAAACTGCAGATCATTTATCCACTGTAGATATATCAATAAGATTCCCATACCTCAAGATATATATCAATTGCTCTGTAAAGTCCATCATGAGTTGGCCTCGCAAACACCGGTAATGCCTGGGTAAGCTTTTGAAGCTTGTGCAGCTTTAAGTTATGATCAGGTGCAATTTCTGCAAGATATTTATCAATTAGGTCCCCCACTTTAGTTATAGCAGATTCTGAAGCCGTTGCAGGAGAATCTAAGGCAGCAATTTCTTCATGAGCATCCTTCTTGGCTTCTGATTGCTCTTTCAAAAAAATTCCCACCAGCCTTATGACCAGATCAACATCATAAAGCCTCATGGTGATGCACAGGAACAAGAATATTGTCTAAGGTGACCATGTCTAACTGTGATCCAATTATTATTTCAAGCTGCTTCATACATGTTTTGCCAGCATTTAGCACGATCGCTACCCTATAGATGCTGAACAAAAATCCGCATGAGGTTGAACTGCGTTTCAAGTCAATACAGTAGAGCTACTACTGCCTCCAAGACTTCCTTCTGAACCTTCTCAGCGTAGCTATGCAAAATTTCTTCATCAACATTGCCCTTCTTTTTGGAACATACCCAGCTATATCCAAGCATTGGTAATGAGGACCTTAGATAATGGAGTAATAACTTGGCAAGGACCTTGTTGTCCACATTATTTGACATTACAGACTTTACAACTTTCTCCATTAGATAGATAGAAAGGCTCGAATTATCTGTGAACCACCACGTTCTAGAAAGCATCCTTGATGATATTTGTGAAACAGAAGATGGCCTTCTGGAACTCATCAACCGATTGGCACTAGAATCAGGGGAGAAAGAGAGGGGACTTAAATCCGCTAAGCTAAGATATACTTTCCAGGCTATTGCATCTGCACATCTCTGGACAATCTGTCTGCAAGTGAAAGAAGTTCCTCACATCCCCTCAAAACAGTATGAACAGCTTCCCAGCCCCATTGTGAGTATTTTTCAAATAAAGCTCAGTCATCCGAATCAAGTTGTTTGACCACATTCTAACCGGGTCTTCCTAGCTAATCTTTAGCAATTTTTTTGACATGTTCCAAGATCATACCACAAATTTATTCAGGATAGAAAGATTTTTCTTCACCTTTGTACTGCACATTGATCAAGGGCCTATCTGCTGCTGCAAAATTTAATTTGACGGGCCAATTAACATCGCAATGAATCTAGGATCCGAAGATTTTCTGCCCATTAAACGCTTCAAATGTGTACTTTTTAACATAGTGGAACAAATTTAGGGTAAAGATCAGAGTCAACAAATGACTAAGCCTATGAATCAAAAAGAGGATGGGGCAAGGCAAAACAAATACTAAAAATGGTATCAAAAGGCTTGATGGTGATTTGATCCTTTGCAGAATCGCCCATGAAATGGTTGGCATGAGAATTGGCAACGCAGGCTGGAATTTTCTGACTGCCAATGAGGCTGGGAAGGATTTCGCCAGGATCTCGATCCCATATTCTAATGCAACCCTGCAGGTTACAAATATAGTCAAGAGCAAAAAATGCAACGTATTGCAGATTACATTTACGTACATCTATCAATTGAAACCTCCAAGTTATCAAGCTAACAAAAGGCCATGTAAAGAATATTGTGTTGCTTAGCTTTGCGTCATGACAGATGCAAATCCATTAGCTTGTTCAGACGGAATGCTACTTAAGAGTGGTCTCATTTTGTCTTCATAATGTGTCAACAAGTGTGAGACGGTTTTCCCATTGGTTGCCTTAACTTCTGACATTAAGCATTGCGGCGATTTACTGCCTCCGTTGAAGACAAATCTTTGATGACAATTGGCATCAAAACCTAGTAAAATTGACTACAGAATTAACAATTTCCTACATCTTAACATTGGCATGAAGAAAATAAGCACCATGAATGCGTTCTCTAATACAAAGAAAAAAGCTAATAAGCTTCATGGATGCCAAAGCGAAAGCTTCAAGCACAAAGAAGGCATCCTTTATTATTTTACATTCTTAAACAGGATCAAATGTCAAAGTGCGAAGGAGGAAAGAATAACCTGTCAAGAAGTATAAGAACCATTGCCATTTAGCCATAGAGCTACGAGCTGGAATCTTGAATTCTCTGCTGTGCATATAAAAATGCTTTCATCTCCAACCATGACTGCGGTCTTTGCTTCACCAGACCTGTGCCATAAAGCCACCACCAGGCTTGTGCCATCGCCACGGACCTGTGCCATCAAGCAACCACCGGACTTGTGCCGTCATTGTGTTAGCCGTTCCTAAGCCCGTCTGAGAAGACATGCTATGACCACCATATGCATTTTGCTCTTATTCGATGAATAACCAAGAGCATATCTGTATCAGAGCAGAAAGAAAATTAGATGTCTGCACTGCAGTAACAACCTAGATTTGTAAATCTGTATTAACGCATAGGAATGAAAGGGAAAAGCCTTCAAACTAAGCCAAGCTATCAACAAACGGATTCAGATAAGAATCCTATCGCTGGAGCAAATTTTCGACTGCAATAGACAGATGTGAAAGGTCTACTTTTGCAGTAGACCGCTTCAAGGAAATAGTCCAACTCTGCAGCTTGCCTAATATTGAAGTGGGCGACTGATGCATTGCAAGACGAAGGGAAGGTAAGGAAAATGCACAATCAAGAAAGGTAAGGAAAATGCTCAAGACAGCAGAATGGTACAGCAGAATGCGGGCTACACAGATTTAGATATAAATATTTCCCTATCCAAATAGAAAATAGAAGCCGACGTCAGCTTCAGCTCGTAGGCCTGCGCCACCAAAGGCGGACATGCAAATGCTTAAGCCATGCAATCGATCTTGGCATGCAGAAGAAGGAAAATGAACCGCCTCAATGCGCCATAGCCGGAAGATCAGTGAAAAACAAAGACTTATTAAGGAAGAAAAAGGAAAAAGACCGTAGTACGCCAATTTCCCTCACATTTCCCAATCCATTTTGTAAATTGTGCATTTCATGGATCTAGCTTTTGACCGCATAAGCGATCTTTAGTTGTTGTATACTTCTCAAGCGAAAATAGGGCAACCCTACTCAACTTAAAGCACGACAAAGGGATCAGAGATTGCAAAATCTGTCACTAAACTATAACAATGGAGCGAATGTGCTAACCCTTTATCAAAATAATCCTTGCCCATGTTGGGCGCAGCTCTATGGAGCAACAACATCTGGCAACCAGAATTTTACTTACACAACAAGGATTTACATTGACAGAAGATCTAACTTTTCAAAGCTAAAAACTTGATGCCAAAATACCTCGAGCCCTGCGGCTATAGAGAGTTGGATCAGACGGGGTCTGATCTATGGCCTGGAATAGAGCCGACCGCAAGCTTGTAGTCTTAGATCAAACAAGGCCTCACGGGCTAAAAACCAGGTATATAAAAAAAACATGCAGGCCATGGACTCTAAAAGCGGATCAGGCCGGTTAACAAACCATGAGCTGTTGCCAATAGTATGTGCCCTATATTTTTGAAGTAAAAAAATACCGAACGGCATTGCAACTCGTCCTCACCAAATGAAGTCTGTAAGCAACAGCTCTGATCAATGAGGGAAGAGGCAAATCTCCCAGCAATAGCCAGCTTAGCCAAATCTTCACCTTCAGCTCAAACCGGACTTGGCTGCCGTGTTATTGCCGCAGCACACAACCCTGCAAGATTTAACAAACTTCAATCCACAAACCGTGCGAGGAGTTTTCTCACCTTTATCCAAAAATAACAGAAATTTAAATAACCTGTCCAGAAATAACCTGAGCTGTAAAACAAATTCCAGATTTCTCACAAGTTCTGCCGTATGTAACCCAGTGTGAGATGGGGCTTCAAAACTGATGTCAAGACGTACAAACTTGCGGTCTTCACAGCTCCATGGATTAAGCTTCTTGTCACAGTGCTCCTTCAAATTTAAAGCATGTGTCTCTTCCCTACTGACCTGGAGCATGATATTTCGATCATCGTGGCTAGGAACAACTTCTGCTACTAGCATTATTATTGGTATCTGCCATATTTACAGTCAGTATGATTAAAGAAACAACTTGGTGACTATCTAAAAACTGCAATGGCCAATCAGTTCATGGTAGAAATCTGAGGAATCGCATTTAATTTTGTTACAAATAATATAACAGCACAGTCATCACATTGTGGATGATTTATGCGTTGGAAAGCCTTCGAGACATTTCGAAGTTGACTTCTCATGCTGCTTATGTTGCAAACATCAAGATGCCTAAGTTAAAGTTGCTCTATTAAACTTATCTTAAAAATACAGTTTTAACAAAATGGAGCACTAAAGCAAAGAGCTGAGCAGATGAGAACATACATTTTTGTATTTTCTATGGTCTTTAAAGAATCACTTTTCACCCAATCCGATCCGCAGAAGATAACGAAATGCATCTTGGCCAAGTTCATACAAAATACATAAGTATGGTGCAAAGAATCACCCACTATTGTATTATAGGACCCATCATTTCTCTTTTATTCTTCCCGATCCAAAGGTAAATTAGAAGCATAGAACCTGAGATCGAAACTGTAAACAACTGAACCTACTGAACATAGTTTAGAGAAAAATCAAATGAGATATCAGAGGGACATGATATACCTAGGCCAACCTTACCTGACCCTCATACAAATCGCAATTCATTCTCAAGTAACAAAATACACATGAAAAGAATGGCATGCTTTTATTACAATCCGCACTTGGATTTGGAAAAACAAACGCTCAAATCCGTTGGCATCTCTGGAGAAAATGCAAATAGCAAAATGGGTTATGGCAGGCAAAAGATTGCACGAAGAAATTAAGCAAGAGGCTAAGAAATGCAAAGAAACGAACCATTCCAAAGCTCCATGGCTTTAAAGCTCCATGGCCGAAAGAAAGCATGATCCAGGGCGAGAGTTGTAGCTGTTAATCCATAGCATTGCATAACCATATCCGGAGACCTGTAATGGAGTCGCCAATAGCTCTCATTCAAGAAGCTAGCTGAAGGAGAATGGTGCAACCAAGCAAGGTGGGAAGGCGGGCAACCAAAGCACGGCCATATCAAAAGCTTCCATCTTCTACCGACAAAGGAAGAGAAATTTTTTTTTTTTTCCTTGCCACTGGGCTACCTACATTAATTATAATAATGTGCCAACATTAAATATAATGCCAACATTCAATTACTAATCGATGGCCGAGATGAAATCTTCAAATCCAACGGTCCATATCAAAAGCCCCAAATAAGGGGACACCTTCCTTGCACCTTCTTTAAAAGAAATCAAGGGCCTACATAAAATGCCCCAATTGAATCCCTAGATCTAACGGGCCACATCAAAAGCCCCAAATAAAGGGGGCTGCTTGGGGTTGATTGAAGTGTCACCGTCTGGACCGTCCATCTCAGAGATGGACGGCCGAGATCAATCTTTACCAACAATTTCCTTGCACCTTCCTTAACCTAAAATCAAGGGCCACGATTTCTCACGTGCCCGATCGACGGCCCAGGGATGGGGTGCATGCCCCATCCATGCCCCATGCATGCCCCCCCATCAAATCCAAGGGCCATTGTCGCGACACCTCAAAAAATCGACGGCCAGGATGAATCTCTACAAACTTTCACCCCCCCATAGGACCCATAATATAATTGTATATATATAATAGATATATACTAGTAATGGTGCCCAGCGTTGCTGGGCACAATGTCGACTGTAAGGGGGGGTGCCCCAGTTTGGCCCACATATAGCAAAAATGGTCCGATCGAGGTGCTCCAGGGCTCAGATCCAGCCGAAAATTGGCTCAATAGATGCCCAAGAGTGGCTCTACCAGATGACCCAAAAATCGCCTCCTCCGGTGCCCTTGATCGCCCGCTACAATGCCTCAAAGTAGGGTTGTTTTTTGCCCCAAATAGCTTATCCTGTACCTGAGCCATGGTTTTTGGTCTAAACATAGTCAAAACAGGACATATGAGGTGTCGTTTTAAAGCTCTTGACCAGCACAGACATTTGTCCGCTAGAATTTTGCCTCCCCTAAAAAAAGTTATCGCATCAAACAACAAAGAGCTAAAAAGGTGGGATTTTTAAATGGATCATTCCTGGCCGTCAGATTGGGTGGGCTATTGAGGAATCCGAGCCAAAGTGGGGCACCCCCCCTTAAATGTTTTGGCCGCAATGAGAAAAATGAATCCAACTTTTGTAAGTTTTTATTATAATAAAAACTTTTCAAAGCTTTAACAATGTCTTAGTAGAAACCTAGCTCTTTACGAAACACAAATAATAAAATATAATATATAATAAAATATAATATATGAATGTTTTGGAATTGTTGATGAAGTTCCAATAATATCAATATTGTAGTGCTTTGTAGTCTTTGCTACTATTGCGGTATCACTTTAGAAAAACGTAACGTCACCTTTATATTTGGATACTATAGTTCAAACTTTTCTACCCTTGTTTACCTAAGAAAAGTTGGAAACCACATTAATGATGAAACCAAGTCACCGTTTCATGAGCTTATGCATGTTTTGTAACAATGTATATCTAAATGCTTGAAGGTTCACACTTGACAATATCATGCATTTGAATTACATTCTAGATAGTTAAGAATGTAATTGGGAAAGGATTCCTAGTTTGGCATTAGCACGGGCCGCAAACAAAGATCTTGAACCAATTGCATTACCCTCATTTCAATATCATAAGTGGGGATTTTTGACCTACTAAAATTTGGAATATTTGGGCTCTTCTTGACTGGGATGGTTTTCACATACAATTTAAAGCAGATTATCATTCTCTAAAATTGGAGCTGATAACATGGTTAGTCTAAAATGCACGGCCAAAACAAAATCGACCAACTTATGATATTCTCTAAAATTGGAGCTGATAACATGGTTAGTCTAAAACGCACCACCACGAAACAAAATGCGACCAACTTATGATATTATCGATAAAGCAACATATCTACTATAAGTTGCACCGAGTAAGATAATTACAAAATCCATGAACAAATTCACGTGCAAGAAATTGAATTGATTGTAACTGTGGTACAATGTTTATATAAGGAGCAACCTCTTACATGATAACACAAATCATTCATATACACCAGATTTTGCAAGCATCAATGATGATGGCATTGTTAGCAATCTTCTTGCTAAAGTCATTATTGTAAAGAATATGTAATCTGGTTGTGGATGCTTTTCGTGGCAATGATGCGAGCTTTAGACCAAACTGGCCTTTTAATTCCTAAAACGGCAGCTCTAATTCTATACTTGGAATTCAATTGCATGCATTACAAATGTATATGCATAAATATCAAAGGCTCATCTAGAAATTTTCTTCATATGGAGGACGTTTTTACAAACTTAATGGCATCATTTGCATCGTCATATGGAGTTCATCATTGGGCTATTAAGAAGATTGTGCATGTAAGAAGAATTGAGCAACCATACTAACCAAGTGAGGAAGCTCCTTGAGTTCAAGTATGGCACTTGGCTTCTATGTGCCAATACATGGTGGAAATGCGTCTGTGGCGTTGCGGCAACCAAACATGACGGGATGCGGACATGGTACTATTTTCTTTGTGGAGCAAATTGCGAAATAGCACATCCCATATTTGTAAGAACTGGAGACTTATTAGTATTGAAGAAAAACAAGCGCAAAGGAAACATCTAATAGGCGGTGTTTTTACCGCCATAGTAAGAACTCCATGAAGTCTAGACACTATGATGTATCATTCAACTGCGTAAGAAACATGCATTCCCTGTAAACAATTTCTCCTATATTGATTTCTAGGACGGGGTATTTTGTCATGAAGGCAGGGCATTTGGATGGGCAAAAGGAGAAGAGCATCTTCAGTAAGAAACCACATTGAGACCAAATGTTTTGCGGTGTATTTCTTGTATCCTTAACACTGGATGTTCTAATAATTTAAAGCGCCTACAACTTACCTATGTACTAAATGTGGAATAAATTTGAAGTCGTTCATAATCTGTAAGTACTTTCCGGACATGATCTTCACTTGCATTCACCGGGATCTTGGCTGAAATGTGCCTTTCTCTCCATGAAACTATACCAACTTGGCAATGAACTTCTTCCTCTCTGTCATCCTGTGCCATGCTTTGCATCTCCATGCTTTCCCCTGCATGTATGAAGTTCCTCTCTTAACGCCTAGGGATCATCAGAAATGAGAAACATAACATTTTTGTTGTTTGGCGGACTTCTAAAATGTGGCCTGGTTGAACTTATAAGACACAAATATGAGCTACAATGGCGGAATTATTGCTCTGATGGTGATTGTTAGTGTTTCTTGTTCTTGAGTGCAAAACAAATGAGGTGAAATGCTTTGCCATATTCTTATTGATGCTCCTCTTCTATTCATATTCAATTCTTGATGGGCCTCAAAGTGGCGGAATTCATGCTACATTGGTCGAAATTAACTTTACAATGGTCGATTGCTACTTTTCTTGTTCTTGGTGCGGGGAAAATGATCTAAAACAACATGAAAGAGGAAACAAAAATCTAAAATGTCCAAACCAACCCGCATCAAGCGGACTGCGGTTGAAAAGCAGAATGCGCCGCGCCAATCTTCTCTGGTGACCATGCTCTTCTATAGCATCCGCCATAGCCGGGCTTCTCTGCTCAAGCCCGCATCCCCACGAACCCTAATCGTTTGCTTCATAGATATAACACCCAACACATGAGATCACGAACACATCTCCTCTGCTCTCTCTCCTCTGCTCTGGCGTTCAGACAACAATGGCTATGGCCTCCAACGGTAAAGGTGACAACAACGGCTCCAACCCCTTTGGATCACGGCATAGCCATCGGCAAAGATCCATTGGAAAAATTCCCTTCGACTTCAGCGATCACTATGTAAGCGGGAGGGCAAAATCTTTGTAGAATAAAAAAAAACCTCGTCCACGAAGTGCTGCAATGGATTTTTTTGTGGCGCCTCCTCCGGGCCTCTGTTGCCTCCCTCGCCATAGCCATATTTGTGAAGCCATAGCTAGAGATGACCCATCACGGGGAGTTGAAGCGGAGCTACATGAAAACCCTAAAGGTAGGGTTAGGGTTTGGTTGACGACATACTTACCCAATAACATTATAATATAGGATATATATATATTAAGACAAGTGAGTGTACTATAAGGGAGTACACAAATTTTGAGCCATCCAAACTTAAGATTCTCTTAAGATTCCCCTAGATTCTCAAAGATTATCCCAAATTTTCTCTACATTTCTTAAGATTCTATATAAATTCTCTTAGATTCCTTTAGGTTCTATCAAGATTCCCCTAGAAAAACACACTTAGTGTAAAAGATTCCCTAAGATTCCCTTAGATTCTTAGGATTCTACAAAGATTCCTCGAGATTTCAAACGTTATCACAAGGATCCTCTAAATTTCTTTAGAATTCTATGTAGATTCTCCTAGATTTTGTTAGATTCTATAGAGATTCCCCTAGAATCTTGAAAATTCCATCAAGATTCCCCTAGATTCTCAAAGATTTTTGGCGCTTAGATTACGCTGGATTCGAGCCATTCAATGAAGATTCTATAAAGATTCACTTAGATTCTTGAAGATTAGGAAAAAGTATCCTAGATTCTCAAAGATTTAAGGAAGATTCCCTTAAATACTCTTAATCCCATAAGTTACTTAAGATTCTCTTAAGATTCAACTAGATTCTCAAAGATTATCCCCATTTTCCAAGATTCTATATAGATTCTCTTAGATTCTATCGAGATTCCCCTACTAAACACACTTATTAATGAAAGATTCCTTAAGATTCCACAAAGCTTCCCTAGATTCTTAAGATTCTATAAAGATCCCTCTAGATTTTCGAACTTATCACAAGAAACCTCTAGAGTCTCCAAAATTCTATGTGGATTCTCCTAAATTTTGTTAGATTCTATATAGATTCCCTTAGATTCTATAGATTTTCAAGGATTCTCAAAGATTTTATGAAGATGCACCGATCCTACTAGATTCTCTATGATTCTCTTGAGATTCCCATAAATTCCCCTAATTTTGTTGGGGTTCCTCTAGCCTCCTAAAGATCATCTCAAGATTCCTCTAGATTTCCCATATTTCTATGTAGATTCTCCTAGATTCCCTTAGATTCTATGAAGATTCTTCTACATTCTCAAAGGTTTTATAAAGATTCCTATAGAATCTCAAAGATTCCCTTGCGATTCTCATAGATTCCCAAAGATTCTCTTGAGCTTCCTTTAAATTCCCTAAAATCCTATGGAGATTCCCTAGATTCTTTTAAATTCAAGATAGATTCTCAGAAAATTCTAAGTTTCCAAAAAGAAACTTAGTATTCGATCACATTAGCTCCAAGCTGCGAGGAACGATGCCAAAGCACCACTCATTGGGAAGTTCTCGGTGAGAGGAATCAATGGTGTGGGTCTCACCTTCATCAAACCCCTCTCACGCAAGTTATCGGCCTTTGAAGTGATTATAAAAAAAGAAGCTTCCTAGAAAGTCCATCTATTAATGTTGGTGCCACCTCATTACCTTTTTTATTAAATAAGGGTGCCACCTCACCTCTTTTAATAAAGAAATTGCAATTTAATAAAAATTTAATGGTTAGGATTTTTCCTCCCCTTTTGATCCAACGGTTAAGATTATTTGCACCAAAAAGCACCTTTTAAGGGACCTTCCTTGCATCTTCCCTTTAAAAAATCAAGGGCCAAGATTTCACACGTGCCCGATCAACGGTTCATGGATGGGGTGCATGGCCCATGCATGGCCCATGCATGCCCCCCATCAAATCCAAGGGCCATGTAAGTGCCACCTCAAAAATTAGACGGATAGGATTAATCTCTACCCACATTCAACCCCCCATAGGACCCATCAAATAATTGTATATATATAAGAGATAAGAGATAAGAGATATATATATATATATACACTATCTTTCACTAGGATCTAATCTAGCTAAGATTCTACTACTAACTTGGTCCTTGGCCGAAGCTAGAGAGGGTCACCGGAACTACCTGGGGCTCTAACCCACGAGAGTACCACATGACTGTTCTAACAGATATTTCAATATTTTCGTATTATCAGTATTTCTTTCAATACAAAGAAAGTAGGTAGAAAGTAAAGACTTAGCAAGTCAAAAGGGTACAGTAACTTCCCTTTATATTCATAGCAATATTTACATCTTGGTTGATCGTGATCAGGTGTAAATGTTCATATTTGTGATGAAATTCCAACTTCTTTCATGTAAGCGACAACCTAGGAAGCAAATTGGAGACAAGCGGAGGAGAGAACCCGTACTGCGACCAATCATGCAAAGCGTTAGCGGTAATCCGATAGCGATGCAAGGGCCAAAAGGTACATTGGGTCTCTCGGTTTATCAACCCGATCACCAATTGTATCCTTTTGCCACGAGAAATCATTAACAAGAAAAGAAGGAAACTTGATATTACAATAGAATAAACTCAAATCGAGTTTGCATGTTAACAAGCGAAAATGTGTTCATCTTTTGCTTTCAAATAAGCTTTTACCATAAATATCCGAATATGAATTCAAGCCAT
Organism: Isoetes taiwanensis; assembly: GCA_021234155.1. Taxonomy (NCBI): domain Eukaryota; kingdom Viridiplantae; phylum Streptophyta; class Lycopodiopsida; order Isoetales; family Isoetaceae; genus Isoetes; species Isoetes taiwanensis. The sequence goes on along the minus strand of JAJEKV010000022.1, from coordinate 8,498,099 downwards.
CCAAAAGCTGAATTATGCATGATTTATCACGCCTATTTGTTTTATGCACTCTAAGTGCGACATAATGCATAATTAGGTTTTTTATCATAAAAGCATTATCATAATTCATTTTGAAATACATTCTGATATTTCAATCATGCACAATCTAACGATAGATGTCGCAAACATATTGTAGCTTGTCTTTGATCTTTAGTTGTGGTGTCTATGCACCCTTACGAAATTTTCTCTTCCCAAAAACGCGTGCGGAAGAGTGCGGCATAAAAGATGACCATTTGAGCATAACACGATTGATCTTAAGAATGATCTCTTGACATTTTGGCATTTCTAGCAAGTTCAAGGACTTGTTAAAAACAATAAATTTAGATATACTTGTTATACTGAAATACCTCGGTCCGATATTATCATGTAGCGCATATGGTATAGATGCCCTTTTTATAGCATAGATTAACAACGCCATACAGGCTATGGCATGACGATTATCAGATTATAAATGTGAATCCCATTGAGGTCACCATATTATTAGGTCGCATCGGTAGAAGAGCAACATCCCCATTACCAACAACGGTCCTTTTACCAACAACGGTCCTCTGTGTAATCTATGAAATTAACATTGCATATTAATGCTAACTGTGTATATGTAGAACCATGTATTTGCCAAATCAAAGTCCTCCTCGCCATCAATTAATCGGGCATATGACTATCGAGGCCGATTAGAAAATCAGCGCTTGAATATCTTAAAATTGGTTAAACACCGCCAAGTCGGCCTCCGATTTATGCATGATTCGGTCGGCATACATCCAAAGGCAAAAAGCCTAGTTTCATCCGCTAGAACCAGCCTTTATTCTCGGTGGAATCCGGCAAACAATAGCATATGAGCAGATCCGCCTTGTATCGAGGCCAAAGCGGGCGCCCTATCCATTTTTCCTTATGCGCAAAAGCGGTTACATATGGTCGTGAACCAAACAGAGATATTGGCCCTAATATTTTATGCCAAACGCATGCATATAGAACCTTCATAACTTTTGCTATTCTTTTTATTTTATTTTATTTGCATGCACCTTATAAGCATCCACGCTTTTAATGTCGATGCAAAAAAACATGTTTGCAATACCAAGGCACGAAAGGACCTTCTTTAAGTTGTCAACATTGAATGTAGGCCAAATTTAAAGCATAAGATTGAAAAAGATGGCCTTGCCTTTTAGCCTTCCAAAATCGTGCAAGTTATGATATTGCCAAGTTTATGCATGTCCCTTAGATAATGTGAAAATCAACTATTTGCTTATGAATTGGCATTATTTTGCCAAAAGTAAAGTAAAAGTAGAACAAGGCAAAGCTTTTTTTCTAAAAGTGACACTTGGGGAGCATGCCATGTTCAAACAAATAACATGCACCATAAGTGAGATAGATATTTCATTTGAATTCTAAATAGCCAATATAATGCCAAATATTTTTGGAGCATTTAAAGTGCAACCAATATCATTTTTATCATGACATCTTGGGACACACATTCCTCAGCATATTTTATTTTTGTTTTTGTTGCCACGGATGCAGCTTAACCATCAAAAATCCCATTGTATTTCCAATGGTAGCAAATAACCATGCATTCCATATAATACACATGTTTATGGCCTTTACACATTGTGGCCATTTTTTGTGGCTTTTACACATTGTGGCCATTGTGGCCTTTACACATTGTGGTCATTGTATTTTTCAAAGGTATGTCACACATGGGGTATGGCACACTCCAATAAACAATACATAGTTCTTGTGTGCCTTATAGCCACTAAAATTTTAAGTTTTAAGTTTCCCACCAGCAAGTTAAATTTAGCTGGAGGATAAAGTATCACATGTGTTGTATCTGGCACTTGTGTTTCAGCCAGCAAGGGGCTCCAGACTTTGCACAACTCTAGTAATTTGAGCTTATGCTGTGGGAGTTACAGACCTGTTAAATTGGTCTAAGTTTCCACAAATGCTGTTTCTAGCTCTTGTGTTTCAGCCAGCCACAGCCTATTATATATATTTATATTTATATTTATATATATATTTATATATATATATATATATATATATATATATATATATATATATATATATATATATATATATATATATATATATATATATATATATATATATATATATATATCTAAATATATATGTAATTATTAGGAGTGGCTTCTAGAACCTTCTTTTATATCTATACCGCCAGATCCCGGCCGTCCGTTCGCTCCCATGCGATCTGGGCCGTCGGATCTGGTGGCTTCCAGAAGGTTCTTGGCGGAGATGTGGTAGCTTCCAGAATGTCTTGGAAATTCTAGAAGATGGCAAGAAATTCTAGAACATTCTTGAATGTTCTGACTACTAGTATATATTGAGTGATCACGTGATGAAATTGTTTTAGAATTTTGTATGCTTCTTCCGCGGGCGCTCTGATTATACATGCCATGGCTATGCTATCGGGTCCATTTTTTGACGCTGACCCTCTCTGATATGCGTGACTAGCTTCCCTTATATGCTCCGTGGTATGTTCTTCAAGCTTGAAGCTAGCCTTGCATATTTTCTTTTGGCAGTGATCAGGTCCCCATTGTGGTGCCAATTTATTATCACTGGAGCCGTTCGAGCGCTTATGGTGAGGGGACATAGGGGCTTTTTCCCCTTCATGCTTCTGGATTTTGCCTTTATATTTTCGATTCCCTCGTAATTTTCAGCGATGGTGTTCGGCTTGCATGATTTGTGCAGCTGGTCCTTCTCTATCAGCAATTCTTTTGGGGGATTTCTTTGTTTGGAAGAGCCTTCTGATGTTTGTAGCTTAGCATTTCTATGGCAAGAACTCTGTGATTCAGAGAACTCTGTGATTCAGGGATAGAAGAGGCACAGGAGAATAGCAAATGGGCAACCTGCTTCAAGGGCCACTTCCGCTTATACATGCCATCAAATGGCCCTCCCTTATGCTCTGTGGTTTGGATTGAAACAGGGCAATAGCTAAATGATTCTGTATATCTGTAGATATGCTGGGAAACATCAGGCATGACGGGCGAGCTATTGATCGGCTGTGGGCATGTTAATAGAGCAAAGCGTGCCCAGAGAATCTTGTGCTCTTGTGCTCTGGATTATTAGTTTAGTTGATTTTTGTATGATTTAGTTTTGGCTTTGATGGATTTTATCATTTCGCAGGTCTGAGCTATTGGAAAACAAAACCCTTTCGATTCATTTGACGTCTGCAAGGTATATGAATCTTTGTTTTACATATGTACGTGTTTAAAGAAACTCGTCTCTCGCAAACTAGCTTCTAATTTTGATGTGATCCGGTGCCGCCTGTGGATTTTCCTTATTTATGCCATGAAATTGAAACCCTTGGACTCTTGGTTCATGGCATCTTTGAACCGGTGCATGCTCCAACAGAAATTTTTTATGCCCATCGTTGATCCCGAATGGTCCTGCGTTATTTTTGAAACGGTGGTTAGTGCTATTGGAGCTACACGATGCGGCGGATCAGCGCCCATCATACCCATATGAAGACCGTTTTGTGTTTAACAAGGATTTAGGAAGGGAAATCGGCTAAGATAAGATCCGTTTCAAGGTCTTCGTCGGAGGATCCGCCATGGCCCGGATTATATGTAATAGACCGATCTTCTCTCATTTTCCTTTCTATGGGCACGTTAGTTTAGGATTTTTGTAAAGGGCTTTTTCACAAAGTTGACCCCAAAAAGCTTCATTTTACAGGTGCGGATTTGAGAGCTGTGACCATAGCTGGAGTTCTGGTTCCATCTGTCTGGATGTTATCTTTTCTTGTAGGCGACCTTAGAGTTCGTATTTTTATTCCATAGCCTGTTCTTTTCTACAGATTCGGTGATCTGTCTGGATGTTATCTTCTCTTTAGCCTGTTCTTTTCTATAGATTCGGTGATCTGTACAGCCATTTTTTTCTTGAGAACCTGCAGATGATGGTCGGATCTGTGGCCATCATACTCATATGAAATTTCGGCTTGGCAAGGATTTGGGAAAGGCAATTAGCTCGGCATTCAAAGGTAAAATTTTGATGATATTTACGTACAATCATATCAACCTGGAAAGAAACTGTTGAGTTTAAAGTCTCGAGTTGTTTTTGCTTCACCAACTTACTCTGACAGCAATCATCACAAGATAATGTATTTTTAGCAGGAAAATGAAGAGAGAACTTTTGCTTTGCCATTTCTTAAAGACGTAAAGATGTAGACTTTTTTCCCTCAGCTTTAGCCATTTGTCAAAACTCAGCAGCCATACTCTGCGGCCAAGCTTTTTTAGTGTTATTTGGGGAACAATTTTGAAGAGCTCTTGCATACTATAGAGGGATTTCGGCAGTAAAATTCATAACTTGGATGTTATAGCATATGGCCACTGTGGTCATCCATTTTCAAAGGACGAGATGGGCACCATGAAAGACAAATTTTTGCAGGATAATCTGCCTGTTCAATTTCAAAAGCAGAAGGAATTCTAAACCTGCCTAGTCTTCAAAGTAAAAAAATTCATCTTTGTAAATTTATTGTAGAAAATGAATCATTAATAAATTTGCTAGTGCTTTGAAAGCCTGTGCAAAATATAGGATTATGCACAATGTTAGGGACTATAGATCTATGAATTAATAGTTTGTATAGTTCTGTGAAGAAGGAAATCAATTGCTGGGTCCTGAAGGCTTAGTCCATAGACTTTTTTAACTTAGTTGTGCACAGATCTATAAGGATATTTGCTGCATACATGGGTGGATTTTTGCTGCTTAATTGTGTTGCCACAGGCTTTGGCTTCTATAAAAACCCATCTTCCATAGCAACTTATCCTGTTTGCACTTATAAAACTAGATGTGAACATCCATTTCCTTCGTTGCAGCGGCATAGCTTGAGAAGCTCGTTGCAGTGGCATAGCTTGAGAAGCTTATGAATTGTTATTGCCAAATTTTGACAAGGCATTCTATGGGTCTGTGCTATCTGGGTTTTCGGCAATCAGGCTCCAATGGTTTGAAAGAATAGATAGATTAGAAAGAATATGAAGGTTGAACCTGTCCTTGGACCTTTTAAAAAGAAAGAATTAATGTATTCCACAATTTGCTGTCAATTTATGCCATTTCTGGCAACTCAATATATTAGATTAGGATTATTAGAATATAAAATATTGAATACACTCGTGGACTAGTGACATGATGTACCTTAACAATGTGGTTGAAAAGTCTAGCCAATGTCATTTATCTTTTGGTCTTAACATATCTTTTGTACCACCATTTTCTAGTGGCTTTTTACGCCCAACCAAAATTTAACTATGTGCACCATGGAACTAAAATTTGATTGGGGACATACTGAAAGTTGGCTAATTTTGAATCATATATTTAATAAATACATCAGTCAAGCAAAGAATGAAGTGTACAAAAAAAGAAAGGTTAAGTAACTTGCCAATAATATCGAGTCCTATTAATACTTTACAAAGATAGGGCCACCACATAACACTACCACAAAAGTTCTATTCTTGATAGGATTCAAGGAATCTCCAACCAAATTTAACAAGGCCAAGGGAATCTTTATGGAATACTAGGAAGTCTTCATGGAATCTCAAAACTCATAATAGAAATAACCATTCATATAACGATCCCTCATTGTACAAGGACTTGCTACAACCATACATAATACAATTCCTCATTGTACAAAAATTAATTACATCGATAAAGTGATATCTTGGGCATGGGACACACTCAGTCATAAATAGGTGAAATATAGACTTCTCAAGCTCCCTCCTTCCTGCCAGAGTATTCAAAAGGAATTAAAATGCCATCAAGTCCTTTTATGCTACAAATTCCAAACCTCCTCTAGAAAAACACGAATAAGGAGCATAATAAAAGCTTATTTGAATATGGCGACAAAGGCCTAGCAAAAATCATGTCCGGCATGTGACTATCTCTCCAATTACTTTGTTAACCGGGTTTGTGAGCTATACATTGCCAACCTACTCTATAAACCGAGGTTAAAAATTTAAGCCTAGAATCCAAGGAAATCTACAAAATCTAACTAAAAATCTCATACAACTCAAGTGAAGAACAAAGGAAGATTTTACAGTAAAGATCAATGAAATACATCCTTGCAAAGGGATGAGCGGAAGGTTGCCACCCTTCTCTTAGAACATTGCCACTATGCTCTAATAGCTCCTCAAAATGTTTATACATTTTACAACGACATCAAACTATCCAATATCCACCTCTTCGTCCTAGATCATTAAAGCCACCTCTTAATCTTCGTCGTTGCATTCTTCACCATTGCCCCAAACAATAGCTAGATAAACATGATGAACCACAAGCAATCGACCCTCATACTGACACACAAGAAAATGAAAAAAATATGTGAGTTTCTAAAGTGCCTCCTAGACATTCAAAGGTTTAACATGTATTCCAACACAATGTGAGCTTTTAAGGTGTCTCCTAGGGACCAGAGTTTTGATTTAGGTGTAACTCCAACACCTTCATGGCATAAAGACCTTAAGAACCATAGCTTAAATTTAATAGAGAATCCATATCAAATAATAAGAATAATATTTTAAAAGATATAAAGAAAAGCAAAAACGCCAGCAACTTGCACCGTAGGAACTTACATCGTAGGAACACTGGAACATGCACCGTACATGATATTTTAGAACATTCTACAATGCTCGAATCTGAAAGAACCTAAAGGAATCTCATAAAATATAAGCCAATTTATCGAAACTAAAGAAATTTTCATGAGGCCTTGAAGAATTTAAGGGAATCACACAAAATTTAAGAGAATCCAAGGAATTCTTATAAAATCTAATGGAATCTTAGAAAAATATAACACAATCTAAGAGAATATCATAAAATGCAAACAAATCTAGCAAATCTACTCGAATATCATAGAACTTAAGGAGAATCTAAGAGAATCTTCATGACATCACAAAAAATCTACGAGAATCTTGATAAAATCTAAAAGAATCCCAACTAATATCCGAACTTGCACCATAGGAACATGCTAAAATTGGAATTTGCTTTGCGATCATGCATTGGTGGGGACGTGCTAATGCAAGAAAAATTAGCCGTCCTGCGGTGCATGATCCCCCCAAATTCAGGCAATTTTAGCATGTTCCCATGGTGCAACCGGAACGGAACAAGATTTCTTTAGATTTTATCAAGATTCTCGAGATTTTTGTGATGTCGCGAAGATTGTCTTAGATTCCTCCTTAAGTTCTATGATATTCGAGTAGATTTGCTAGATTTGTTTTGCATTTTATGATATTTCTTAGATTGTGTTATATTTTTCTAAGATTCCATTAGATTTTATAAGAATTCTTGGATTCTCTTAAATTTCAGGTGATTCCCTTTAAAAATTTCATGAAAATTTTTTAGTTTCGATAAATTGGCTTTATATTTTATGAGATTCCTTTAGGTTCTTCTTCAGATTCGAGCATTGTAGAATGTTCTAAAAATATCATGTAACGCGCATGTTCCGGAAGTTCCTACGATGTAAGTTCCTACTGCGCAAGTTGTTTGCTTGCTTTTTTATATCTTTCATACCATATATAAAGTAAAGAATATTTTGCTCTTAAAAAAAATAGGAAGTATTTTTCGGGCCGAAAGCACGTACCGGCCTCCTCGGTTAATGATGTGTCCATTGCATTTCTTTTAAATCCAACAAAAAGAAAACCTTCATGACACTCCAAGACTTCTTTTCCCTGGTTTTTTTTTTTTGCGAAGAGCTCGGGCGATGGCCGATTGATGGCCTCGGAGGCTCTTCAGGGCTTTTCTTTCTTCTAACTCCACACGTGCCATGGCGAGATGGTCTAGAGTCCCTTCAGCCTCACAGGGGCTTTCTTCTGTTGAACCAAGCGGTAAAAGTCCTTCTGGGGATGAAACCGGGGTATTCAAGCTATGGAGGTCTTAAGCAGGATGAAACAAGGGTATTCCAGGTGGGGTAGTGGAATTGATCTTATTGCTTCTTTTTGGTTCTTTGGTTCAGTAACGACTTCTTGCGAGAATAGACTATTCTCTAGTTGAATGGTGTTATGATGGACTCAAAGGGGTGACGCAGCAGCGGCAAAGTAATAGTAGTTTTTCCCCATTTAAGCTCCACTTGAATACGTGATTGAAGGCGTTAGGCCAAACGGTGGAATTCTAAAATTCCCTACTAGCGGTGGCTTTCGGTGGTATGAATTCGATCTCTTGTGCATAATAGCCTCTTGTGCATAATAGCATTGTTTTTTTTATTAATGGATCTTTTTTTGCATAATATCCTTCTATGTTACTTTTAAATAATCAAGGCCACCTTATTTATTTCCATAGTCGGGGAGGAGTAAGCTTGATGTTATATGCATTCAATTATGTTTATTAAATCATTTTTAGGACTCCTTATAGTTCTTGCAATGTCGCTTTTTTTTTTTGTTCTAAGTTCCATTTTTATTTCTTTCTTTGATGTGTGCTTTTTTTTATCCTTATGTGTCAAGGTGCTCGACCATCCATCGACATTCACTCGAAAGGGGAGGTGTGTGAATTTGGTCTTTTCGGGCTGGTGACTAGTCCTTTGAAGGCACACCATCTTGAATCTAGTTCTATTTTTCTAATTAAGGCTCGTTATACATACGACTAGTAAGATTAAGATTAAATATAATCAAAGATGGCTGACTATAGGCTTTGAATGGGTTTGGCGGTTGGAAGTTGAGTTCATCTCTCTGCTTTATTTATGGATCAGCCGGCTTAGGATTGAGGTCTTTAAAACGAAATGACATTGATAAGATATTGGCGGTGAGAATGCACCATAGTATCACGACTTAGCAATGATCAATTTGACTCTTATATATTATGCGAGTCCAACCTCTTTATTTACCCTCTTAAGATAATCATCAAGACATGTGGCACCACTAACCTCTTGAATGCCATTCTGTCTTTGCTAGATTATGCATCATCTTTGTGTCTTAAAGTGTGTCATTTTGCAAGTATACACGTGGGACATTCTTCTTTCCTGCACTACAACTTTGAACCCCATGGAAGTTTCAATGATGAGGTGGCGATACTTGGAGAGTATTTTGGAAACTTGGGATCAGGAGGCGGAAAGCTTATATCATGGGGGATCATCCCTTCGGAATAAATGGCACATTTATGTTGCATCTGCCGAGAGCTCTATTTCCTTTCCCATGATATCATCTCGATGACAATGGAAACGTGCATGACCAAGTTGGACAAGGATGTTGCCTCGGAGTTTTTTAAAGATAAGAACAAGGCTAGCTGCTGCGGAAATGACAAAAGAATTGCAGGATTGATCACATCACGCCAAATTCGGATATGTGATTATGCATTTGATCCATGTGGTTATTCTATGAACAAGTGGAAGGTTTGGCATATTCCACTATACATGTGACACCGAGAGGATATCTGTAGTTATGCAAGCTTTGAAACTATGGGGTATGGGCCTAGTGATACGGATATGAAAATTTGTAATTAATAGAAGCGATGGCATGCGCCGGGCCCTTTTTTTTTCTTTCCACGGCTTTATATGCCCGGCAACTCCCCTTGGACAAAAAGCTGCAGCAAAGGTGTTCATCCTTTTGCCCGGTTGGGTATTCATGTTTGGGGGCTAGCAAAAACGGTTGCACGGTGGAGGGTGATGATCTATCATGCATTTCAATAGGACAAAGTGCAGCGGTGTCTATTGTGGTCTTGACATGCCTCGGAGAGGATTATCACGTACTTGATTTCAAAGCGACAACCACGTGGCATATGGGCTAGACAATTTACGTCTACGCAATTCTGTTGACACGCTAAAGCATCGCGTACTATGGAGGATGGTCATAATATTTTAGTTTCTCCATTGTAAAAAGGCGTGGATTGATACAAAATTATTATTGAGGCTTCCAAGATTTAATATTTCGGACATTATTTAAAATGAGGATTTATATTATATTTTTTAGGTTTGTTTCTCTTATATATATTTTTGTTGATTGATCGTATGGCATGGTTTGTGACTTGGTTGTTTTCCCCTTGATCTGCAACCATAAGTATCATCAAGCGATGAGGTCGTTTGATCCTCGTGTGTAGAAGTGTCCACGTGGTGCACCATGGTTGGATAAAAGATTTTGGGAGTTACCTTCTTTGGCTCTTTTCGCCATGCCTTATGAAAACTGATCAAATTCTCACCTACGGAATGTAGTTTGCTAAAGTCTATTTTGAATGATCAACTTTAGGGGTGGAAGGTATTGGATAACCTAGGATTTACTCCTTGTTCTATTGTACCTAAATTTGGTATCGTCATTTTGTGAGCATTGGTAAAATTTGCGGGCTTTGTTGCTTGAACAATTACGCCATATAAATCTGGCCCAGCGAGGTAGAGAGGCACAATTGCAAGCGAACTTTCGAGCTTCCAGCGTTAAAGTCTTTTTGTTTTGTCGTCGATCTAATCTAGTTATGGTTTAAATTTATTGCTTTCGAGAGAAAAAGCGATTCAAATGTTTACTTCTGTTTTTGTGCATCTTATCTAGGTCTTGGGATGGGTTTCAACATTTGTTGCATCCAGGAGGCCAAATGCGCAAGTTCTGAACACTGTAGATTCGCCTTCATCTTTGCCGCCTTTTTTGGGCTGCGTGCGCATCTACTCCAGCACAGCAACTAATTCTTTGATGTGTCTTCAAACAGAGCTCACTACTCGGATTTATTGTCTCTCTGCCATGATTTGTAAGGCCCATGGGCCTGATTTGTAGGCCCCAAAACGGAGGCCTAGTTGATTGCCATAGCAGAGCCCATATTCCTGTTTCATCTTCAATACCTTTAAATCCATCATGCAATATGGGTTCTAAACTTCATTGTTCTAGCATGCATACACGAGTTGGGGAAGAGCGTTTGGGCCGTAAAGGCCTGCACAAAAGTTTCTTGTAAAATATTATTCTTATTATTTGATATGGATTCTCTATTAAATTTAAGCTATGGTTCTTAAGGTCTTTATGCCATGAAGGTGTTGGAGTTACACCTAAATCAAAACTCTGGTCCCTAGGAGACACCTTAAAAGCTCACATTGTGTTGGAATACATGTTAAACCTTTGAATGTCTAGGAGGCACTTTAGAAACTCACATATTTTTTTCATTTTCTTGTGTGTCAGTATGAGGGTCGATTGCTTGTGGTTCATCATGTTTATCTAGCTATTGTTTGGGGCAATGGTGAAGAATGCAACGACGAAGATTAAGAGGTGGCTTTAATGATCTAGACGAAGAGGTGGATATTGGATAGTTTGGATGTGGAGTTGTAAAATGTATAAACATTTTGAGGGGCTATTAGGAGCATAGTGGCAATGTTCTAAGAGAAGGGTGGCAACCTTCCGTTCATCCCTTGCAAGGATGTATTTCATTGATCTTTACAGAAAATCTTCCTTTGTTCTTCACTTGAGTTGTATGAGATTTCGTTAGATTTTGTAGATTTCCTTGGATTCTAGGCTTAAATTTTTAACCTCAGTTTGCGAGAGTAGGTTGGCAATGTATAGCTCACAAACCTGGTTAACAAAGTACTGGAGAGATAGTCACATGCCGGACATGATTTTTTGCTAGGCCTTTGTTAAGCCATATTCAAATAAACTACATTATGCTCCTTATTAGGTGTTTTTTTTTCTAGAGGAGGTTTGGAATTTGTAGCATAAAAGGACTTGATGGCATTTTAATTCCTTTTGAATACTCTGGCAGGAAGGAGGGAGCTTGAGAAGTCTATATTTCACCTATTTATGGTGAGTGTGTCCCATGCCCAAGATATCACTTTTATCAGATGTAATTAATTTTTTGTACAATGAGGAATTGTATTATGTATGGTTGTAGCAAGTCCTTGTACAATGAGGGATCGTTATATGAATGGTTATTTCTATTATGAGTTTTGAGATTCCATGAAGACTTCCTAGTATTCCATAAAGATTCCCTTGGCCTTGTTAAATTTGGTTGGAGATTCCTTGAATCCTATCAAGAATAGAACTTTTGTGGTAGTGTTATGTGGTGGCCCTATCTTTGTAAAGTATTAATAGGACTCGATATTATTGGCAAGTTACTTAACCTTTTTTTTTGTACACTTCATTCTTTGCTTGACTGATGTATTTATTAAATATATGATTCAAAATTAGCCAACTTTTCGGTATGTCCCCAATCAAATTTTAGTTCCATGGTGCACATAGTTAAATTTTGGTTGGGCGTAAAAAAGCCACTAGAAAAATGGTGGTACAAAGATATGTTAAGACCAAAAGATAAATGACATTGGCTAGACTTTTCAACCACATTGTTAAGGTACATCATGTCACTAGTCCACGAGAGTGTATTCAATATTTTATATTCTAATAATCCTAATCTAATATATTGAGTTGCGGAAATGGCATAAATTAATGACAAATTGTGGAATACATTAATTCTTTCTTTTAAAAGGTCCAGGGCAGGTTCAACCTTCATATTCTTTCTAATCTATCTATTCTTTCAAACCATTGGAGCCTGATTGCCGAAAACCCAGATAGCACAGACCCATAGAATGCCTTGTCAAAATTTGGCAATAACAATTCATAAGCTTCTCAAGCTATGCCACTGCAACGAGCTTCTCAAGCTATGCGGGCTGTGAAGGAAATGGATGTTCACATCTAGTTTTATAAGTGCAAACAGGATAAGTTGCTATGGAAGATGGGTTTTTATAGAAGCCAAAGCCTGTGGCAACACAATTAAGCAGCAAAAATCCACCCATGTATGCAGCAAATATCCTTATAGATCTGTGCACAACTAAGTTAAAAAAGTCTATGGACTAAGCCTTCAGGACCCAGCAATTGATTTCCTTCTTCACAGAACTATACAAACTATTAATTCATAGATCTATAGTCCCTAACATTGTGCATAATCCTATATTTTGCACAGGCTTTCAAAGCACTAGCAAATTTATTAATGATTCATTTTCTACAATAAATTTACAAAGATGAATTTTTTTACTTTGAAGACTAGGCAGGTTTAGAATTCCTTCTGCTTTTGAAATTGAACAGGCAGATTATCCTGCAAAAATTTGTCTTTCATGGTGCCCATCTCGTCCTTTGAAAATGGATGACCCCGGTGGCCATATATGCTATAACATCAAGTTATGAATTTCTTTGCCGAAATCCCTCTATAGTATGCAAGAGCTCTTCAAAATTGTTCCCCAAATAACACTAAAAAGCTTGGCTTGAGTATGGCTGGCTGAGTTTTGACAAATGGCTAAAAGCGAGGGAAAAAAGTCTACATCTTTCGTCTTTAAGAAATGGCAAAGCAAAAGTTCTCTCTTCATTTTCTGCTAAAAATACATTATCTTGTGATGATTCTTTGTCGAGTAAGTTGGTGAAGCAAAAACAACTTCGAGACTTTAAACTCACCGGTTTCTTTCAGGTTGATATGATTATGCGTAAATATCATCAAAATTTTACCTTTGAATGCGAGCTAATTGCCTTTCCCAAATCCTTGCCAAGCCGAAATTTCATATGAGTATGATGGCCACAGAATCAGACCATCATGCAGGTTCTCAAAGAAAAAAATGGGTACATCTGGATCAGAATCTATAGAAAAGAGCAGGGCTAAAAGAAGATAACATCCAGACGGATCACGAATCTGTAGAAAAAAACGAGGCTATGGAATAAAAATACGAACTCTAAGGTAAGCCTACAAGAAAAGATAACATCAGACGGATGGAACGAGGAACTCGGCTATGGTCCACGACTCTCAAATCGCTTTTTGTAGAGAATGAAACTTTTTTGGGGGTCAACTTTGTGAAAAAGCCGCACAAAAATCCTAAACTAACGTGCCCATAGAAAGGAACAGAGAAGACTGGTCTATTACATATAATCCGGGCCATGGCGGATCCTCTCCGGCGAAGACCTTGAAAGCGGATCTTATCTTAGCCCGATTTCCCTTCCTAAATCCTTGTTAAACACAAACCCGGGTCTTCATATGGGTATGATGGGCCTGAGATCCGCGCATCTGTAGCTCCAATAGCACTAACCACCGGTTTCGGCATAAATCGCGCGGACCTGTTCGGGATCAGCGGCGAGGCATAAAAATTTACATTTCTGTAGGAGCATGCACCGGGTTCAGCATGCCATGAACCAAGAGTCCAAGGGTTTCAATTTCATGGCATAAATAAGTGAAAATCCCACAGGCGACACACCCGATCACATCAAAATTAGAAGCTAGTTTTGCAGAGGCGGGGAGTTTCTTTAAACACAGACATATGTAAAACAAAGAATCATATACCTTGCAGACGTCAAATGAATCGAAAGGGTTTTGTTTTCCAATAGCTCAAACCTGCAAAATGATAAAATCCATCAAAGCCAAAGCTAAATCATTCAAAATCAACTAAATAAATTAGGAGCACAAGAGCACAAGATTCTCGAACGCTTTGCTCTCTTAACATGCCCAGTAGATCAATAGCTCGTAGTAATGCCTCATGTTTTCGGCATATCAGCAGATATGCGAAATCATTAGCTATTGCCCTGTTTCAATCCAAACCACATAGCATAAGGGAGGGCCATTTGATGACATGCATAAGCGGCGGCCCTTGAAGCGGAGTTGCCCATTTGCTATTCTCATTGCCTCTTCTATCCACGAAATCACGAGTTCTACGAATCACGAGTTCTTGCCATAGAAATGCTAAGCTACAAACATCGAAGGCTCTTCCAAACAAAGAAATCCCCCAAAAGAATTGGCGATAGAGAAGGACCCATTTGCACAAATCATGCAAGCCGAACACCATGCTGAAAATTACGAGGGAATCGAAAATATAAAGGCAAAATCCGGAAGCATGAAGGGGAAAAAGCCCTATGTCCCCTCACCATAAAGCGCTCGAGCGGCTCGGTGATAATAAATTGGCACCACAATGGGGACGATCCTTTGCCAAAAAGAAAATATGCAAGGCTAGCTTCAAGCTTGAAGAACATACCCGCGGAGCATATAAGGGAAGCTAGTCACGCATATCGAGGAGAGGGAGCGTCAAAAAAATGGACCGATAGCATAGCCATGGCATGCATAATGGGGCGCCCGGAAGAAGCATACAAAATTCTAAAACAATTTCATCCGTGATCACTCAATATATACTAGTAGTCGAGAACATTCAAGAATGTTCTAGAATTTCTTGCCATCTTCTAGAATTTCCAAGACATTCTGGAAGCTACCACATCTCGCCAAGAACCTTACGGAAGCCACCAGATCCGGCCCGGATCGCATGGGAGATGAGCGGACGGTAGGGATGCAGCGGTATAGATATAAAAAGAAGGTTCTAGAAGCCCTCTAATAATTACATATATATTTAGATATATATATATATATATATCTGAATATATATATATTAATAGTATTTCTAAGGATTCTTTATATCTATCTGCCAAATCGTAGCGGTCGGTTCGGCTCCCTCGCGATCTCGGCCCGTCGGATCGTGTATCCACAAGCTTCTTGGCGGCCCATCCGTGGCTTCGAATGCCATGGATCTTCGTGATGCTTCTAGTGAATGCGTAACATTCCATAACCTTGTGGCGTGCCCTATTTAAATTCAAGGGAGGTCAAGTTTGTCGTTGTTGGAGCCCATGGTAAAGATTTATATTTTTTTGGATCGGCGTCTTGCGGATGTTTGGGCGCACTGGCTATGGCGCCTGTATTTTTTGCCTATTCTTCTCGGCTGCACATGGCGTGGCTTGCGTGCGAAGCTCTTTCGATTGCACGCCCTTTGCCACAAAATCGACATTCTATTTTTCAATTCGTTTCTGCTTCTCCATTCTATGCGGCTCTAGATATGGCAAGCGTTACGTTTTGATGCGGGGAATTTGCCTCAAGAAACGAGCTGCGACGATCGGCGTAGCCTCTCTCTAATTGTGAGGGAATTTTTTTTCAAGATAAGCCATTTCATTTCATGGACAGCGATTATGGCGGTAACTTCCTAATCGGTCGGCGCAGGGTAAGCAATATATGGGCATTTTTTTCTATAAGACATCCCGGCGATCTGGTTGCTTTCATTTCTTATGCGGGGAAGGTCGCGGTAATGGTGATTTTTTTGCCTCCTCAAAACTTACGCTTAGGCACATGTAGGACTTTATTTCTGGTGAAGGTGGCTTGGGGCTTTTCGCTTCTTCGCAAATTAGTCTTCCATAGTAGCTTTCTTGGCGGGTAGTTTGACAAAGCCCGGTGATTTTATTGAGGGGAGCCAATTTTTCAAGCATAAGCTAATCGGTGATTTATACGCTATACTCGGTGCCCATATCCCTGTTCAATCCGCTCTATTCAAAATACCTCTATTTGTATCGCCCGGACACCTTGGCAAACATTGATGCTTTCTGTCAAAGCGGAACTATCTTTGAACCACGGGAAGTTTATGGCGGCTTGGTCATTTTGGAGGTGGAGTTTTCTTTTTGTTGTTGCAGAGAATGATGTTGCTTCTATTTTTGGCCGATATTTTGTTGATAGCCATCATCGCCTCAAGGAAAGCCATTTTGGCTCCTGTAATAATTTGAAAGCCCCATGGAGCTAGTTGATTTCTACAACAGACGAAAGTGAGGAGCGAGTTAATCGGCTATGGCGATTGCAACTAATTTGGTGCCTCGAGAGGGTAGCTTTGTTTTTCCCCTTTCTTATTTTTTTTTTTTTTTCTTGTCGGTTGGGCTATCGGATCTTTTGTTCGATGGCTTATTTTCGTTCATAAGCTTTTAACTATGGCAAAGCTGACTTCAAAGCGCCTTGATTAAGTGTGTAGTTTATGCTTTACTTTGCTTCATCAATGGTGTTTGTGTACTCTATGGCAAAGTAGCTTCAAGTCGATCTGTATTTACGGTAAAGCCCCCTTTTCCTTACTTCACCGGATCTTGAATAATTGTTAGAATAGTATTTTGATTCTGAAGAATAGGCCTTTTAGAAAAGGTCCTTGTTGTTGAATGCAATGAACATGATTAAATCCGGCAAAAGAAAATTACGAAGATTAAACAAAACAAAGAGGCCACCGGTTGGGCTTATTACGTTTGATTTTTCTTTGTGGAAACAGTTAAGATCAATTTTTGCAGCGCTTTGGCCACTCAACAAGTAGGCTCCATGCAGATATTGGGTCATAGCTAGGTCAAGATAAAATCCGTTACGTATATTACTTGCAACTATCTCGAGTCTAATTTCTTGTTGTGGTATCGAGATCCCACGATACAGCTGCGCAACTTACGCTATTTGAACGAACTCTCCTCGTGCTTTAGTGCTAAGTATAAGTTTTCACTTCGCTTTGCCTTGGCAATTTCGAACAACGAGGGACAAATGTAGGCTGAGTCGATGGGCCGGCAATGTAAAAAAAATCGAAAACAAGTTAATTAGGTTTGCCAAATCACGATTATTTAAAGCCCAATGGCATAGGGCTGGATTGCCCGCGAAAAGAAGCCATGGCCATGAGCAAAGGAAAAAAATAAAGTTTCCCCATTCTCAAAAGTCTTCTTGTTTTCGTTGCAACATTGGAGAAATTGAGGAACAAAATTAGGCCCGTCACAAACCCGGGACTATCTGTAAACTTTTTTATGTTACGGTCCATAGCATCGTGATGAAGAGGTGGATTATTCTGAGTTGAATAAATGCGAGGCATTTCTACCTTTTCGCATGAATCTACTCGAGATACTTAAGTAGCGGCAACAACATTCTTTCTCATCTCAAGGAAGGGGCATGCACCGAAAAAGAGTCTATTGTTCTCTGTTCTTACGTACTTTCATTTGCCATCTCCACCGCGATCTTGTCTACTCCTTGCTTTATGAAAGCTTCAAATCGGCCCTATTATGCTTGGGATCCGACTTTATAAAAGCTTCAAATCGATTAATAGAAAAGATGCTACCTATTTGATGGAAGAGATCATGCAGCCCCTTTGATCTTATATTTTCTTGAATAGTTTTTTTACACATTTGTGCTTTTTGTCCTTGAACATATTTAAGTTCAAGCTTCTTTTTTGAATTGGCATGCTAATGTTCCTATGTTGCCTTGTTTGGAATAAAGTAGAGGCAACATTTAGGATCTTTAATTTAATTTATTTGCCCCAATGGGTTGTCTTAACCTTTGATAAGATAAGCAACCCCTTATCTTAACCTCGATAAGATGAGCAACCCCTTAGGGTGTCTCTAGTCCCCCTTCCCCAAAAAAAAACCCAAAAGCTCGTTTTCTTAAACTTTCTAATTTCTAGCTAGCCCATTAATCCTAGACTTTTAAGGCATGAACCGAGATCCTTATAATACATCAACTTATGCGCGCAATCGTCCAACTTTGCTAATTTGAAAGAAAAACAATGAAAAAACTTCATTAAGTGTATATACACATCAAACTAATACATTGTATCAAGATATCGAAAGATACAAGATGTTTTTAAGAGTTACACATGGACATTCTAGAAATAAGCTTTCAATTTTAGATGCAACATCACTAGGTATTGGATAACATTAATATAGTATCTAGAAGCAAAGATCCTTTTGGTTTGTCAAATATGAATAAAACTATCATATAAACTATTTAATGAGATTCCCTGTTTTATTTTCTTAGAAATGAAATTAAACATTTGTCTTGACTTGGGGAGTGACAAAAAAGCGTATAAGAGTTAGCTCAACCCTTAGGCAAAAGCTGCGTGCTTCTCAGGATTTATAGAAATGGGAGTATAATGTTTTGAAACATGCACCAACGAGGGAACTTGCAAGTAGAAATATAGCATAAACTCAAATTAAAAGGTTTAAACCCTAATTGCTTTATAATGCCCTAGAATCTAGGAGAATCTAAGGGAACATTCGCGAAATCATTGAGAATCTAAGGGAGTTTGGACAGAATCTTGAAGACTTTAGGCAATCTAAAGTGAACTAAAGGAATCTAGAGGAATCTCAAGACAATCTTACAAAATCCATGCGATCCCTTCTATAAGAACGACAGAAACATGCACCGTAGGACGTGCTAAATTTCTTGTATATATATATATATATATCTTAATATGTATATAGAAACTCATGGGGGTAGTTACAAAATGGCATATCGGATATAAATTTTTGATCTTGGCCCTTGGATAAAAAGTTGGTGAGGTGGCGTAGCTTAAGCCCTTGGATTTTGATGGGGGCATACATGAGTCATACATGGGGGCATACACCCCATCTGTGAACCGTTGGATCAAAGGGGAAGGCGAAATCCTAGCCCTTGATTTTTATGGGGAAGGTGCAAGGAAGATGCCAAAAAGTGAATTTGGTGTAGCAGATCTTAACCATTAGATGAAAAGGTGAGCATAAATCCTAGCCATTAACTCTTAAATATTAAATTAGTTTTTTTTTTTTTAAAGGAGGTGAGGTGGCACCCTCATTAATAAAAAGAAATAATGAGGTGGCAAAGCATTTATTACTGGGCATTCTAGGAAGCTTCTTTTTGTTTAATCGCCTTCAAAAGCACGTAGCTTGCGGTAGAGGGGTCGAATGAAGGTGGGACTCACGCCGTTGGATTCCTCTCGTTGAGAGCTTTCCAATGAGTGGTGCTTTGACATTATTTTATTGCAGTTGGAGCCAACATGATCGAACACTAAAAAAATTTTTGGAATGTGCGATTTTCAAGGAATCTATGGCAAGTTGAGGGAATCTTAGTATAATCTTTTTAGGATCTTAGGGAGTTCAGAGGAATATCATGAGAATCTTAGAGAATCTATGATAATGTCAAGAGAGCATCTTTGAGAATGTAAGGGAATCTAATGGAATCTTGATAAAATCTTTAAGAACCTAAAGGAAAATTGATGTAATCTTGGGGAGTCTAGGGGAATCTTCGTAGAATCTATTGGAACTAGAGGAATCTCAAGAGAATCTATAGGAATCTCAAGCGCTTCTTTGGGAATCTTGATAAAATCTTTAAAAACCTAGAGGACTCTTAATGGAATCTTAGAGAATCTAGAAGAATCTAGGAGAATCTTGATAGACTCTTGGAGAATCTAGAGGAATCTTGGGGTATTCTTTTAAAGGCGAATCTTTAGAGAATCTTAGGGAGTCTCAAATGAATTTTTGGGAATCTAGGAGAATCTAAAGGAATCTTCATAAAATCTTTAAGAATATATGGGAATCTTAATGGAATCTCAGAGAATCTAGGGGAGAATCTTGATAGAATCTTGGAGAATATAGAGGAATCTTGGGGTATTATTTTGGAATCTAGGGAAATCTTTAGAGAATCTTTGGAAATCTTAATAAAATCTAGGGGAATCTCCATAGAATCTTAAGAATCTAGGGGAATCTTTAATATGTATATAGAAACTCATGGGGGTAGTTACAAAATGGCATATCGGATATAAATTTTTGATCTTGGCCCTTGGATAAAAAGTTGGTGAGGTGGCGTAGCTTAAGCCCTTGGATTTTGATGGGGGCATACATGAGTCATACGCATACACCCCAACGGGTACAATTACAAGTACAAGTATATAATTATAAAATAAGTATATATATACTTATTTTTGTTTCTTTTCTAGGAAGCCTCATATTACAAACACTTGTATATATATATATATATATATATATATATATATATATCAATGATATATATATAGGTATATCGGATGGGGGGCATCATTTTTAGGGTGTATATAGACATCAATCTTGGCCCTCCGTATCTTTTGGTGGCGCAATTATGGCCCTTGGATCTAATGGGGGGCATGCATGGGCATGCATGGGGCATGCACCACATGCCTGGACCGTTGGATATGGGGGAAGTTAAATCCTCGCCGTTGATTTTAATCTTAAGGAGGGTGCAAAGAAATTGTATCAGATTTAATATGGGGGATGAGGTGGCACCGAGAAGTTTATAGAAATTAAATGTTTGATACTGTGAGGTGGCAGCAACATTTAATGCTCCCTATATCGTGTTGTTTTTTTTTCCTCTTTTCATTTCTTCGCGGCGATGGTGGAGCTCACTGTGCTTCCGGGTATGGCGATTCCGTTTGGACCAAATAGTTGGCGCTCCTTCATATTGGGCAGATTAATTTTGAGTATCTGCCCATGGCTTTCTGATTTGTTTGTCTTGGATGCATGCCGGAGCTCATAATCGAACTGGGTAAGTTGAAAGTTCTACAATATCCAGATTCTATTCCGTTCCTGCATAACCGATCCCATTCATATTTGCCCTTCTCAGAAATCGGAAAGATCATCTTCTGATCAAAAACATTTTCAATCCTCCTCTCTCTTTTGATTTTCGATCCAACCACATTGGCTTTTCTCCTTGAAACTGTCTTAGGGCAAATTGAAGAGTAGCTATGGCAGCTTCTGTCGTATCTGCACCATTTTGTACTTGGCTCCTGGCTGCTTGCATCTCCAGGACTGTTTCTGGCCTATCTACAGAGGAATCAAGAACCTTGCCTTTGGAACCAGGTCGAAGAAGAAGATCCAGACGTAAGCAGCATCCACAGATCCAAGCAATACCCAGCAGTTCGTGGTCTATCTTTCCAGGCGAGCTTTCTCAATCCATTGGCAGTGTGTTTGCCATGTGCGGCTCGAGCCTTTCTGGGTTAGGGTCATGCCTTTCCTTTGAGGCTTGTCCTGAGTATAACAGTTGCAAATGGTCGCCTTTCTTCGGGAAGATATATCATCTCTGAGTTCCAGGCATGTAAGGGCAGCTCTGGTCCATAAACTCGATCCAGCAATTGATTTCTTCTGAGCAAACCGGTTGGCTCTTGGGGCTATGGCACAGGAAAATAGATAGCTTTTCGTTTCTAATAACATGAGAGTTATGGAGTCTGGCTCCAGCAGGAGCGGTTCTACAAAGATGTCACTTGCTTCACAGCTTAATCCTGGAAAGCTCCGGATATGGACTTGAAAGAGGTGTCGGATATGAATGCATTTTTGGGCTTCTTCTGCTTATTGAAAATCTGGCAAGCATTGTTTTGCTGAATCAAATGTAAGCATCTTGTGGCTATTCTGGAATGCCCTGTTTCCCATCACATCCTCCCACTGTTAATCGGCAGAGGCCAGATATGAATCAAAATCGAAATACCCAAAAAAGAAGAAACGACCTGATGCAACAAATAAAGTGGTGTGTCTCGGAATCTTTTGCTCGAGGAAGCCATCTGGAAATAGTCGGCCTACAGCGCCAAAGCTTGAGCTCCTAAAGCTTTGGAGCACTGGACTCAGAGTTATCGGAGCTGGGGCCAGGCATTTACAAATTTTCCAGCTTGCAACCTAATCAATCGAGGTAAATTTCTAGAGCTCGTTCAATACAGAGTTCAATCTCAGATGAATCAGCTGCATATTCAACAGTGGAAGACTGCCTTTCCTTTTGATCTCAGCTCTAAAAAGGGCATGGCGGGTGGAAAAGCCATATGGGCACAATTTTTAGCCTGTTTAGAAGTCGCAGGTGATCATAATCAAGGTACATTGGTCGTTTTTAACATAGATCCAAGCCTATCATTGGATTCTTTGGGAAAGGTGTTAAAAATTATGGTAAGAGCATGATTTTGCTTCTGTTTCATTGCATGTTCGTTAAAATTTAATATAGTAAAGAAGAATGCCCTGTTTTTTTTTTGTTTTTTTTCTGTGTGTACAGGGAGCGTGAAGGAACTAAAATATAAATGCATATGTGGAAAAAAGGATGTAAGTAATCTTACTCATGTATATCAGTTTCTTGGAAGATTGTATGGTGTGCAAGCCATCAGCAAATGAAAATGCATGTATTATAAGCAAGATGTATATGTTCCTCTTATTGATGGGGCAAGATGGAATATGCAGTCATTACCTAGTTCCGATCACGAGTTCATGATACCATGGATGAGTTGTAATGTGGTTTGGGACTTGTTTGTTGAAAATTCAGGCTTAGTGGTGTTTCAAATAGTTGTAGTTGGCTCACCAGACAATTTTGGCCTTGTGGGCTGGCACCAAAAACAGGAACGTTTGAAGGAAGAATGCGCATGCCATGACCATGTTTTAAATATTGCTAGATGTCAGGGGACTCGGACATTTTAGATGTATTGTTGGTTCGCAAAAAGAAAAGTAGATACCGATAGTTTACTTGGATGCATGCAAATCCCATGTGATCAATTATTTCTATGATATGTAACCGTATTCTGAATATTGAAAATAATTTAATAGAGTCTACCACCATGCAGAGTACCTCGTTAAGGGCATATAAACTAAACCGATGACAATATGAAAAATACATTACGTTTTCCTCAAAATGGAAGTCCATTCCAGCGTTGCCTCAAAAATGGAAGCAAATCCGACCATTCCAGCGATTCTGGCTAAAGGAAAGGCATGAAACTCAGTTTCACCAAGAGAACAAATACTTTGTGGCTGGAGTTTAGAGTTGAATATGCAATTGAAGTCAGCGGCAACAATCTACATAAGTCTATATAATGCAGGTCATGGTTTTTCGTTTATTTGCTCCTCAAAGTATCAACTCAGACAAAAATTGCCGTAAATGGACAGACCCCAATAAATGTATCCTGCAAGCAATACTGCTAAGTTTGCTCTCCAACCTTTGGAGATGCCCAATAAAGGCACCATTCATCTTCCATGTGCAATCTGAAAGATCTAATTACGTTGTTTTCTCAAATGCAATAGGATTAAAATCAAGTATTGCAACATATGTCAACATTGTCGGTGTTTGTCCACATGCCACCGTGCTGAAAGTTTGGAATTAAAAAGCAGGATGATGGCAGGAAAATGTCACCAGAATGTTCATTTTGAAACAATTGGTTTAAGACAACTAAATAATTTACACATGACAAGGGAAATCAATAAGTAAACGCTAATGTTTGCCAAATGAAGATGAAGACCAAGCACGCAATTCCCATTAAGTGAACAATACGTTCTAAAATATAACTAAAATCCACGAGGCACAAGCTTTACACCTTTCCTTCACACTCTGACTTCATAGAGATGGACTAGCTTGAATTTCATATTTAATAGTACAATATGGTGTTGGTTGCTGCCAGACGAACAGTATCTTGCTCAAATTAAGCAAAAAGACCTTGACATCACGAGTCCAACTATGTCCAAATACATCTAGACAATGCAGGCTCTATCAACACATTATGCACTTTCCAAAAATTTTTAATTGTGAGCAAAGGCATGAATTACTACTCTCAATTTCAACATTTTTGGCCATATCAGAAGGCATTCTGCCTTAATGGAAAAGGGATGTGGGGAATTTAAACTTTGCACAATCCCTCAAGGTACATCAATGCAAAACATAGCATTATCGCTTCAATAACTTGTGGTATTTCAGTAATGTTGCCGAGGCTTAAGGAATCTTCGAGAATCTAGAGGAACCTTAAGGAAATTTAGATGAACCTTCATATAATATGAGGAATCTTTGTGGAATCTTAGGGAACCTTCGAGGGATCTAGAGAAAATGTTGGGGAATACAGTCTCAAACATTACGTTTCTTAGGTAGCCTCAACATAAGATCTGAACATCCATCTTAGAGAATCCAAAGGAATATCATTAGAATCTTAGAGAATCTATGGGAATTAAAGAGAGCATCTTTGAAAATGTAAGGTAATCTAAGAGAGCGTTGATAAATTGTTTAAGAACCTAGAGGAATCTTGAAGGAATTTTGGGGAGTCTAGGGGAATCTTCATAGAATCTAAGGGAGCTAGAGGAATCTGAAGAGAATCTATATGAATCCCAAGCGATCCTTTGGGAATCTAGGGGAATATTCCTCAAATCTTTGAGAATTTGGAGAATCTAGAAGAATTTTCGTAGAATCTTGGAGAATCTACAGGAATCTTGGGGTATTCTTTTGGAATATAGGGGAATTTTTAGAAAATCTAGGAGAATCTAAAGGAATCTTCATAAAATCTTAGAGAATCTAGGGGAATCTTCATAGGATCTTAGAGGATCTAGAGGAATCTCAAGAGAAACTTAGGGATTCTAGGGGAATCTTTATAGAATCTTGGTAAATCTAAGAGAATCTACATGGAATCTCAAAAAATCTAGAGGAATCTTGGGGTAATCTTTAAAAACCTAGGGGAATCTCAAGAGAATCTTAGAAAATCTAAGGAAATATTTAAGAATCAAGAGGAATCTTGATAGAATCTTTGTAGAATCTATGATAATCTAGGAGAATCTACATAGAATATTACAAAATCTGAAGGAACCTTGGGCTGATCTTCAGAAATCTAGGGGAATCTTTGTAGAATCTTAAGAATCTAGGGGAATCTTTCACGTTGGGGTGTGTTTTGGAGGATTAGGCTTCAATCCCTCATATTCCCTCATATTATATATATATATATATATATATATATATATATATATATATATATATATATATATATATATATATATATATATATATATATATATATATATATATATATATATATATATATATACAAGTTATTGTACTATGAGGGACTACAAGTCGACTAGAAGCCAAATCACGATTGCCATCCAGCGAAGATCCTATAAAGATTCTCCAAGATTCTCTAAAGGCTCTAGAAACATTTCCTGGATACTGAGATTCCATCATTGTCGCTTATATTCCCCAAGATCATGAATTATTCCTGAGGATATGTACAAATTGAGTAGAAGTCAAATTTAAAGTCATCGATGAAGATTCTATAGAGATTCTCCAAGATTCCACCAAGATTCTCTAGATACTCAAAGATTTTATGAAGATTCCCTTAGATTCCTTTGGATTCTTAAAGATTATCTTGAGATTCTCCTAGATTCTCAAAGATTATCCTAAGATTCCTCAAAATTCCATGTAGATTCTTCAAGATTTTCTTAGATTCTATGAAGATCCCCCGTAGAACACATCTAGTGTCAAAGATTCCCCTAGATCCCCTTGGATTCCCCCTAAATTCCCTAAAATTCCATAAACATTCCCTAGATTCTTAAGGTTCTACAAAGATTCCCCTAGATTTTCAAAGATTATCTGAAGATTCCTTTAGATTCCCTAAGATTCTATGTAGATTCTCCTAGATTCCCTTAGATTCTATCAAGATTCCACTAGATTCTCTAGGATTCCATAAAGATTCCCCCTGATTCTCAAACATTTTTTGAAGATTCTCTTAGCTTCCTCGTATTCTTTTGATTCCCATAGATTCGTTAAGATTCTCTTGACATTTCCTTGATTCCAAAGGTTATCCCAAGATTCCTCTAGATTCCTTTAGATTCTTAAATATTCTCTTGAGATTCCTTAGATTCCCAAATATTATCTTAAGATTCCTCTAGATTCTCTAAGATTCCATGTAGATTCTTCTAGATTCCCTTAGATTCTAAGAAGATTCCCCTAAAGCACCCTCTTTGTCCAAAGATTCCCTAGATCCTTGGAATCACACCCAATTCCCTAAGATTCCACAAAGATCCCCTAGATTCTTAAGGTTCTATAAAGATTCCCCTAGATTTTCCACAGATTATTTGAAGATTAGTTTAGATTCCCCAAGATTCTATGTAGATTCTTATAGATTCCTTTAAGTTCTATGAAGATCCCCTTAGATCTCTAAGATTCCATCGATTTTCCCTCGATTCTTAAACCTTTTTGAAGGTTTTCTTAGATTCCCTAGATTCTTTTGACATTCCCATAGATTCTTAAGATTCTCTTGAGATTCCCTTGATTTTCAAAGATTATCCCAATATCTCTCAAATTCCCTTAGATTCTATGAATATTCCCTAGATTATCAACATTGTTCAAAATGATGCCAAACCACTACTCATTAGAAAGCATTTGATGAGAGGAATCCAGCAGCGGGTCCCACTTTGATCCAGGGACCTCCACTTGCTTAAGATAAAAGTCGTTTTGAAGGCGATGCAAGGGGAAGCTTCCAAGAAAGCTTCATAATTAATGAGTTGAAGGTTACCACCATCTCTTTTCATTAAATAAAGGGTGCACCTCACCTCCCTTTAATATAAAATTTTAACTTAATAAAAAATGAATGGCTAGGATTTATCCTCCCCTTTTGATCTAATCGGTTAAGATTAGTTTGCACCAAATCCACTTTTGAGGAAGCTTCCTTGCACTTTCTTTTTATAAAAATTAAGGGCCATGATTTCTCCTCCCTTTTTGATCCGGCTTAAAGACATGGTGCATGCCCCATGCATGCCCCCATCATATTTCTATGCCCATGCATGACCTCTCCCATGAGGTGGCTGACATCATGGCCTTCCATTTCCAATTGCCCGGGCTGGCATTTAATCTCTATATAGCATGGGTACATCCTTTCACAGGACACATAGAATAATTTTATATATAATGATATATATATATATATATATATATATATATATATATATATATATATATATATATATATATATATATATATATATATATATATATATATATATATATATATATATATATATATTTGTACTATATACAAGAATTATATCAAAATTTATCAAATTACTACTAAGTCAAAGTCAAAGTTCTTGCAAGATCTGTGAAATAAAAAGGCAAATCGGTAGCTAAAAGTGTAGTTACTCTTGGCATAGATATTATCTTACTTTGTTTTTATTTAATGGGCATCCATTCTTGGTCTCAGAGTGGGGGTGTCTTTGCCTCGAGGATAAATCGAATTCAATGTCTCCTCTACCAAGTAGCATACGATTTGTTGAACAACCTACGAGGAAAATGCATCCACACACTCTTGCAACCTACTAAAATTGTGAATGTAACTTATTGTTATATTCCTAATCATCTCAACTGGAATCCCAATTTCTTCCAATCGAAGCTAAGGATCCCAAACAGAATTGTCAACATGCGAGAATAATTTGACAACTTGGTGAGTATCGTGCCAGATAACTTCTTTGACCATGTGCTCCTCGAATTTGAAAAAGCAATGAGCGCTCCAAAACACATTACACAATGCAATGACTTATTTTTTGAAAATGAAATAGCTTTTAATCGGTTGAAATATTATGGATTACTTTCGGCAATAGCAAAATGAGTTCTTCAAACCATAAACCATAATTAGAGCGACATGGGCAAACAAGATCAATATAAGTGTCTTGTCATCATTCTTGAATGGTTCCTTGACAAATGGTGATCGGGGAACAATGCTCCACGAGTTCAATGACAAGGAATGCAAGTCCAAGCTACCAAAATGTAAAAGAATCTCTTATGAAATAATTTTGAAATAGACACTATCCGACCTTTGAATTCAAACTAATAAAAATGGGTTCTTTATTTAACACCCGATTAAAAAATTGTGGATCCTAGCACGATATTTGAAAATAGAAGTCTCCTTAATTGTATTTATTGGAGATACCATGCCCTTTCTTGGTCCTTTAGTACAAATGGCCTTCGTTTGAAAATGGAACAAATGCACATGAAACATCAGAAAACTTCAAAATGGCAAATATATAACACATGCTAGTATGATTCTCAACTTCTACCCGATTATTTTACGGTATGTCTCCTTTTATTTTCTCTTTTTTAATTAAAAATGAAAAACGAATGTTTATTGTCGTTAAGAGTAGTGTGGCATCTTGCTGAGAAGTTGTGCCTGAATTATAATGTTTTTCATAAATGGTGCTCTTTTTAGGCAGGATAGAAATAGACTTCTAGGCATCAATTTCTAGACCAGATAGAAATAGACTTCTAGGCATCATCACGTTTTGTGAAAGAAGAGAATTTTTAAATAGAGAGCCCGGGCTCAATATGCTCATCAGTGATTAAGCGTGACAAGAACCCGGCTTCAAGCTATCGATGCCCCAAAAAATCATCATGTGAAACAAAGTTCTTTATGGGGAGTCTCGGTAGTGGCGGTGACCTGGCCATGACTTTGATCAACACTTGCTTTAGTCGCGTGAATTGTGCAAAGTGCACCAATGGTGAGGAGGAATGGCCAATGATTTTCTTTGCCAAGTTAAGCCATTGCGTTGAATCACGGGTTTAACCATTCATGATTACAATAAAAAAGCAATTTAATAACCAGGTTCATCTTCTACACCACCGAACACAAGGCGGGATTTGGTATTTGTCGGTGTCGCTCAATTTTGGAAGGAGCTAATGTACCACGACCATTAGACCAATTGTAAGACTTACTCTGATCCAGTGACTCTTTCTAATAGTTTTAACATAAGGAGGGCACATAGTCATTTTAAACCATGGCCGGCAAATATCCATTGACGTGGGAATCTCAATTGCCGCCATCTATGACGGCGGCAACCCCATCTCCCAAGTCTGGGTACTCCCTTCCCTCGAGCATACCCACGTGTCAGCTTTCGCTCTATTTCCCTTCTATCATCCTCCACAGCCCAAGTTCCTTATATTGTCGACCTCCTTTTCGTATGTCCTCCTCTTCTGGTATGGCCTTCATTCGGGAGGGTAGAACATCGTAAAGCCTAGACTTTGGAAGTCCCTTCATTGTCCGAACTTCTTTCACGGTTGGGGCTCCCAAAACCAACAAAAAGGGGTCTCTCATTGCTTAATTCGACGCTGTTTATTTTGTTGGGGCTGATAAAGGCTGTTCCAAATGAGAATTAAGCATCAAGGGGTATGGAGGAATCTCAAATGCACTAACATGCTTAAAACATCCTCACCGTAAATGTACCTACATACACAAAAGAAAAAGGTCAACACTAAAATTATCTGACATTATATAATCCTCAGAAAGAAATTTTGCAAGTCTACGGACTTTGTAATTTTAAGGCCGTCCGTGATGACCTAAACTTATTGTGAGTCTAAGATTGCACATATCTTCACGGGAACCGGTTGCCACCAAAGTATCAAATTTTTTCCCGTGGAAATACGAGTTGGGCTTTCACGGTGCATCTCGGTTCTCGCAAAAAGTGCTCGTAGAACTTCTTCATAAACCTTGGCCATAACCCGATTGGGTTCGTGGACGTTAAAATTTCTTCCTTCCTTCCTTTCATTTCTTCCTTCCTTCCTTTCATGACTTGATAGAAGTTGAAAAGAGAAGCTCCATTTTGCAAAGGGTTCCGTAAACGGTATCTGAGCCCGATAATGGTCTACATGGCTTCAATTCGGTGCTTTCTTATTTGCATTTGCTTTCTCGTGGGATCAATGTATTTATATTGATCATTATACGTACTTCATATTTAACATTAGTTAGATTTAAAGATAGCATGATTTTATTGACTTATAGAAAGCAAGAACCAAAAATGTGAAGACCTACTTACAAATTACAAATCAAAAGTAGTCAAGCAACATAAAGAATAGGCACAAATTTATCGACTACCAATCCCTAAAAAAAATCAACCTTTGGAACACTTGTACACCGAAAAATCTCAAAAAGCTAAGGCATTTGAGATTAATATATATGAATGCATGACGGATGAAATACAGCCATGGCATACCAAAAGACATGGAGCGGGCGGCATCACCCGTTGAAGCTTTATAGAAACACAGACATAAACATGTCAAAGCTTCACACTTGTTTAAGCATCGTTTGCTAACTCCACAAAGCAGAGGGAGGACATTTAACTGCTGCATCACAATGGTTAAATCCGTTTTCCTTTTCATCATGAAATGAATCAATATCGCACCACGATGAACAATAACCACTTTTTGCGGACATATAGCCAGCAATTGACCACTTTTGTCAAGAAAGCCAAGGAAATCAAACCATATGCTCAATTGTTGACATGACAAAATAGTCATAAATCATAAATAGCCCACCCTCATCAATACAACCATTGCCAAAAATGTAACCTTATTATGGATTTTGCGGTAGATTTCTTAAAACAATTAGAAGCTAGAAAAACTTTAACTATGGAAGCAAAAACTTGGGAAGCATGGTTGATATACAAGTTAATAAAACCCGGATCAATTCTAAATTACATTGCCATAAGGCAACCCCTCTCAAGCATCCGGATATACCCCTCAAATTAACTCCTTCGACTTATCCCAGCAACAATTTTCCTTTGAATAACGTAAAACCACTCCATTAGAATCATTTTATAGAAATGTGTCCGAACCTACCATTTTTCTCTATTCACAAAGCCACATTATTGTAGTGCTAGAAAGTGTATTACCTATTGCCCTATTTGCACCTTCAAGGTTGTGGCCATAGTCAATTTGCATGACCCCGCAACATGTAGTAGCCTTTGTTAAAAGTCTTTAAATTACTCTGTTTCTTCCATATTCTTCTACCTTTCGGCCGCAACTTGAAGTCGCGAATCGATGTTCGTGTTGCATGCATGGAACATTTTAAAGTTTAATATTAAGCATAAACATAAGCACTAAGCATAAACATATGGAGTAGCATTCATCATAAAGACAAACCCAACACCTCAAATGCAAATGTTAACGACCATGCTTTCTAAAAAGGGATTGATCGAGGAAACCAAATAAGGATGGTTATTTTATTCCGATGAATTGAAGCCCTTTAGAATGGGGATGAGATTGATCCTAATTCAAGGATTGAAGTGCTCTATTACAATCGGATAAAATTTTTTGAAGCTCTTGATTGCAAACAATTCTTCTAAAGCTAATAATCCATGTACACCCTCACAAAGATGAACCCCAACCATCATTTCCTAAATCATAGGAGGGTAATTTACTCAGCTAAATTTAGTTCTCCATGTAACTCATTTACGGTATGCCGTCTTGCATCAAGAACCTCCAATAGCAACTTCCGAAGCATCCGTCACAACTTGGGGATTGTTTATCCATCTCATGGATTTTCAATACGAGAGCAATTCACGATGTTCATTTAAGCACAACAAAACTAGGTTCAATATCATCCCAAGGTGGTCAGCCGTTTGTGATACGTTGAGAGGCTATAAAGTTTATCGACCTTAATGTGAACAATTCCACAAAGTTAACAATAGTTTTTCTTTGTGGTGCATTCTTCTAGGTTCATGTTACAATGGGACCGTAGGCCATGGTTAGATACAAAAATGATCCTCTTGAGCATTTTGGAAACAAACGAACTTATCAACTAAAATGCTTGTGGGCAACATGACCAAGAAAAATGTAAGTGGCGCCAGTTATAAGACAAAGCTTTTAATGGACAGGAAGGATCTACTCTTCTGACAATAAACTTTCCGCGGATCCCGCAGTCGCTTCCATCACATCTTTAATTTTCTTTGCCTTAACATATAACTTTTAAGATACAACCAAACAATGGATGGACAAATAAGTTCCTTCTGCTTTTAGGAAGGAGATAAAATAAATTTCTAGAACCGGCAGATTCCAGTGACCATTTCGCCGGGGACCCATTGTAGATGAAAGGTAGAAATTCCAAAATATGGAATAGCATGACATGAATGCAACCCTTGTTTGTAATCAAGTACGCTACCAAACATATAATGCTTGTCGGTGTATGGTAAAAAAATGAATATAGTTGAGCGGGGATGACTTTGAATGCCGGACCTTAAATGCATCCAAATATGGCTTTCATGACATGCAAGTTTTCAACTCTTGCAATGTCACCTTAGATTTGAATGATCCGCGGATTGGCAATACTTATGATATGTGCAACCGAGTCCAAGATAATATTAGAGACTTGTATCACTTAGCCCGACTCAAAATGGGCCCCTCGCCCACAATTATCTTTGAAACCATGCTTAATGGGATGGAGAAAGTGCTCCAAGGTGTTTTATCGGGAATATGCGAGGGAGATCCAAAAGCTGCTCAATCAATTAGATCAGTAGTTATGCCCCCATAATCGTTATGCACACCGTTTTTGCATTTTACACTTGTACATGCCTAACATCTATTGAATCTTATGCTTGTAAATGGCAGGTCAAGATTACCGCGGTATTTTAAGCAGTTAGCAGGTCACTAACTACGCCCATGGAATCATAGCTCTAGCGAGCGTGTATAACTATGTATGTTTGGACTTCGATTGAAATATATTTTTTCTTGCTTTACAACGTATCGTCACTCCTAAAGAAAGGCATTGAAAGTAGAGTTGAATGAATTCTTCTCCGGTCAACTTTTGGACAATTCATAGCTCAAAAAAGTGCGAAACCTCCGAATCGGGCCGATATGAAGCTTGGCTTCATGTAGAGATTTGTATAATATGTATGTCCTTCGACTTTTAGATAAGATTTCATACTTCTTTAGCATCGCTTTGCAAAAGAACTTATCATTGACACAAGGCATTTCTCATTAAATGATAAGCCGCAGGGGAAACCACTCACCCAAAATTTACAACACTTGCGAGGAATCCGGAACTTCCAACCTGTAGAGAGACATGATTCTTGTCGAGGCACGATGTCCAAATATGCACAAAAGACCAACTTGAAATTGTACCACTAACTAAAAAAGCCGGGGGGGCCTTATCACGATTGCTTAGGAAGTTCATGCGGTTAACCTTACCACAAACTATTCCATGCGAAAACAACCAAGATAACGTGATGGACCAAGAACTACGATTTGCCCAACTGCCAAAGGATAAGAGATTGAATTTTGAGTATAGGAACCTACCAACTAAAATGGGATATATTGATGGCCTCCATACTAACCTTCAATGTGAGGTTAAGAGGACTCTTTTGCGGAAGAGTCCTCTATATTTTGAAAAGAGGCGGCTCTCTTTGGCAGCAATAAAAATTGATGTCCAATTTCATTGACATTGGTTTTCTATAAAATGCCTGAGCTAAGGATAAATAACTCCACGGAACTCGCGGAAACATCTTCCCTCACATTAAATGGGTCCCGATTATGATCAGCGGGACCAAGCTGCAAACGCTGGGCATCCATGCGATTATCAAAACCAGCGTCTAACCTGAACCCCACGGGTAAGAAATCACAGCCCACAACACTCCATCGCTGACTCGGAGGAAGAACCCGAAATTAGCCATGCATGTCATCGGGTAATGTGAGTGCATGTTTGGGAAGAAAAGGGAAGATTCCTTTGGAAAAGCGGTGACGACATTAAGCCAATAGAACGCAAACAAAGAAGCCTCCTTTGTAACACTTTCATCAATAGAACCGGCTTCATCATCCATCAAAACCACATACAAAGGCTATAATGGCCCACCATTATGTCACGGTGAAAAATTCTAAGAACACGGAGTTCTTTCAGACATTTTATAACAACTAATTATTACAACCATAAATCAAAATACAAGCTCTTTCGTAAACCGGTCTTTTTCTTTTCTATTTTGCTTGGCTCTCCTAGCATCCGTTACTCCCTGAGTCCACTATGGTAATCCGCGTTGATCTGCCTTTCTCATCCTCTTAGGGTTTTAAAGAATTGCAAGGTGAAGCCCTTTTCATGCTATTAGACAAAATAACTATTTATGTTTCACCCCAGAGCTTTAAGATGCAATAATCTTATCAGTCAAACACATCTATTTGATGTCCGGTAGTCTTTGGCTTTCATATGCGGGCAATATCAGCATCGGGGGAGTCTTTTTCAACATTATCTTTAAAAGCTTTGCTTTGAACCCATTTTACACTCTAAAGCCGTTTTCTTAATTCAAAACCAAGTTCATTTCCGGTGGTAGTTGAAATTCTTGCAAAGCTCATATAGGCCGATTAATGGCCCACCGTATGGCTACCCGACGATCTCCATCTATATCACGATTGTCAACGGACATCGCGACCACAAACGTCGGAATCGCAAAGGGCGGTTGGCTAAATCTGATAATGGACGCCGCGACATTTTGGGTGTTTCCAGCAAATCAAAAGCCTAGCGCGCTCTCGGCACATGTGAACACAGCTCACCCGCATCAAGCGGTATGGAGTGGGCCGGGGAATATTCAATGGATGGCCGGGTGGCTCACCTTTGACCATGTTGGGTGGCACATAATGATCGAGCTCCATCTGTCTTGGTAGTTAACTAGAGCATTTCAATACGAACTACGCTTGTTTTACCTTGTGGACAAATATTGGCATTGGAGTTCTGAGGAGCAGGCGGTTGTCAAAAAAATAACAATCAATTCGAGCTTCACTTTCTGCGTAACATCATCTTACAATCAATACCACAAACAATAAAATTAAAGATGTAACTGAAAGGAGCAGGACACCGCTAGTTTTGTGTGCTAACTCCACTGACGCCAGGAGAGGATAAACTTACGAGCGAGGCAAATAAAGTAGCGGTTCCTACAGGTGTGATCAGCTTAAGCCCAAGGATGCCAAAGCCTACCATCTCACGAAGACCAATAAGTACATTATCTTGGGATACCGCAAAGTCGATCACCTCAATGGCGCCACAGCGGTCTAGTTCGAACATCCACCGCATACCAACAAAGCTAAAAGTGAATGTCTGCGTGATATCAATACGCCTAGGCTGGCCATGGTACACAGGAATAGATTTTGATACGGTTACAAATAACCACGAAGCAATAAGGCTGTTGAAAACCCACTTACTTGAGAACTGGCGCTCAGTTGACCAAAATGTGGCCAGCGGGTAATAATCACTGATAATTAGGTCCTTGCGGAAAAATGCATAGCATTAACCGCGAGCAATCTTCATTCATAGAGATGAAGCGAGGCGAGGGAAGCTATAGTGGCGTCCAGGCAATGGCGGCAGGGGTGGCATGTATCAAAGCGATCTACAGGCAAGGGAGGAATTTTTCTTTTCTTTTTCCTTCTGGGCTACCTACATTAATTATAATAATGTGCCAACATTAAATATAATGCCAACATTAAATACTAAATGCATTAACTATTGGGTTACAAATCGATGGCCGAGATAGAAATCTTCAAATCCAACGCGGTCCATATCAAAAGCCCCAAATAAGGGCACCTTCCTTACACCCTTCCTAAAAATCAAGGCCACGATTTCCTGGCAATACGTAGCCAACT